>CM077210.1:10269435-10869435 GCA_039654625.1 Rhinogobio ventralis | reverse complement strand
GTCAGAATACACAGTGCATCGCAGTTTGTTGCGTATGGGGCTGCATAACCGCAGACCAGTCAGGGTGCCAATGCTGACCCCTGTCCACCGCCGAAAGCGCCAAAAGTGGGCACGTGAGCAACAGAACTGGACCACGGAGAAATGGAAGGAGGTGGTCTGGTTTGATGAATCACGTTTTCTTTTACATCACGTGGATGGCCAGGTGCGTGTGCGTTGCTTACCTGGGGAACACATGGCACCAGGATGCACTATGGGAAGAAGGCAAGCCGGCCGAGGCAGTGTGATGCTTTGGGCAATGTTCTGCTGGGAAACCTTGGGTCCTACCATCCATGTGGATGTTATTTTGACACGTACCACCTACCTAAGCATTGTTGCAGACCATGTACACCCTTTCATGGAAACAGGTATTCCCTGGTGGCTGTGTCCTCTTTCAGCAGGATAATGCGCCCTGCCACAAAGCTAAAATGGTTCAGGAATGGTTTGAGGAGCACAACAACGAGTTTGAGGTGTTGACTTGGCCTCCAAATTCCCCAGATCTCAATCCAATCGAGCATCTGTGGGATGTGCTGAACAAACAAGTCCGATCCATGGAGGCCCCACCTCGCAACTTACAGGACTTAAAGGATCTGCTGCTAACATCTTGGTGCCAGATACCACAGTACACCTTCAGGGGTCTAATGGAGTTCTTGTCTCGACGGGTCAGGGCTGTTTTGGCAGCAAAAGGGGGACCTACACAATATTAGGAAGGTGGTCATAAGGTTATGCCTGATCTGTGTATACTACAGTTAAAATTATAATCAAGTTATTTTGCATGTGCTTTAACATGTTAGTAAACACATCAAAATAAATGTATTTCTTAAAAATATGACAAAAGATTTATAGTAAAACAATGATTTACTTTAAAGTAAAGGTTTTTATTTGGCATTATTACATAGCCTAGTCATTACATTACATTATTACATCAAAATACTGTGAGATTTACACTACAAGTGCACATTCAATACAATTTAACACTTCCTTTTTCGAAAGCGTTTGCTTAAGGCTTTATGTAATTCTAGACCTTTCGAAAAACTGTTTTACTCACTCTTTGCGTGTAATGAAAGTTATTTATGTGCATGTGACCTCAGATTGCCTGCTTTTCAAGAGTTTGACGGCAGGATGTACCGGATTTTGCCATGACTACACTTAACCTTTGCTCTAGTGGGGTCAAAGATCTCTATCTTTTGTTTTCTTTGCACATCCTGATCTGATAATGTAGTGTTTACTATAAAATTACATAAATTCATCACTGTTTGTTTTCCACAACAAAACACACAGCGTCAAGATGTGTTATTATAAACAGTGAATCTGGAGAATCTGGAGAAAGTTCAGTTTGTAGTTGTGACTTCCGTTCTTGAACTTGAAAACACACATCAATCACACGTCAAAAGTGTCACGTAGGCCTTACAAAGATGTTTGTTTAATGGTTCCTGTGTCCAAACACAACTGTGGCTTGTAACGATGTAAAAGACTTTACTGTCCCTTTTGATCAATTTAATGTATCCTTGATGAATAAAAGTATTTCTTTAAAAAAAAATAAAAAAAACAGTGTGTGTTTCAACTCAAAGACATCAAACTTGAAAATAATTTAAAATATTTTAGTTTGGCTTCATTACTGTATTTTATTTATTTATTTATTTATTTATACATTTTAATTAAAAGCTCTATGGAAATTCTAATGTGAGACATAAGACGGATTGGTAACATTTTGCTTAAAGCCTTTATATATAATATAATGCATTATACAATTATTTTTACTTTTACTTTTAATTATGCCTTGTAATGCACCTTATAATGCATTGTATGGTCTAATAATAATTATCTATTCATTGTTAGACTTTTAGAAAGTATTAAAAACAACCAATTTCAGATATAACAAGGAGTCTGCAAATATTAGAATACAAATATTCATAATTGTTTATGAAAGATATAATGCATTAAAATGTACATTATGAATATAATGCATTATACATAAAGGCTTTATATATATATATATATATATATATATATATATATATATATATATATATATATATATATATATATATATATATATATATATATATATACATAAAATGTGATCTAACCTAGTAACGTTGCTGTAAAATTAAAGTTTACATTTGTATATAGAGACACACCTTATTCTATGCTTTAATATGCAGGTGTGTAAACAGATTTGACATTACAGCAGATATTTGATGAACAAATTAGTGACTTTTACAGTTTTGGCCCACCAAATCACGATGTTAGGTCAGTTTCTGAAGGTTAAAACTCCTTACGAGTTTCCTTCCTTGAAGTCATCAGTACTCAGAAACTTTCTTATTAAGCAAAACTTCAGATTTATACAGATTTCTTTTAAAATGACATCAGCCGTTACTTTGTATTACATCAGTGCTGACTTGGACCATGTCCTCTTTGTGTATCTCTATATTTAACAACTTCCTAATGGCACCAGAAATCAGACCCAGCAGCTTTATGGGCCCTGCATGGCATCTTTATGAGTGAATATTTCTGTGGGTGTGTATGTTTTACTGTAATTCTACAGAATAAAATCATAACCAAAAAGAAAAAGATGTTGAACCACTTAGAAGTGTTTTTATCCACACAATGAAAGTCAACATGGTCCAAAACAACACTAGAACCTAATGACTTCCATTGTATGGACCAAAAAATACACTGAGGCATTTTTCAAAAGATCTTATTTTATGTTCAATGGAAGAAAGAAAGTCATACAGGTTTTCTTTTACTTATATTCATTTGAGTATAGTAAATGAATATTACATAGATTTGAAACACACAATCTTTTATGTATTACATAAAAGAAAACATACAGTTGCACATCTTGTGTGGCCCACTCATTTACTTAATCTTATCTAAACTGCGGCTCAAATATGTTGACTTCAACTTTAAAACCCAAGCAGATATTTTTCATGTCTCAAAATGATCTGCATTTCTCTCACTCTTGTTTCTGAACTCCAGAAAGACCCAAGAGGAGCAGCCAATGACGTGTTTAGTGTTTGGAAAAGGTTTCTCTACAACCAGGAAGGACAGCAGCATGGACTAACATAAACAGATCAATCCCAATGATGTAGTGTGAGCGCAATGTCTTGCTCTGACTGTCATTATATTAAAAAATCATAACCTTTTTATACAAATTTTGACATTAAGTATTGATTAACTTCTATTTTATTGCCCTTTACTGTATTTAAGCATGATATACAGGGTTATTAGTTTTCAATCATATTTAAAAAGCAACTGAATACGGCCTGGGACCTCTTAAAATAGACCTTGGCTGTTCTCAACGCTCTTAAAGGCTGAAGTCAATATCCTCTTTTGGTCTCAAGTAGATCTCAAGATTGCAGCAACGTGTGCAACATACTGTATGTCTACACTCTCAACTGAACGTAGAGTTAGATGTTCAGTGCATAACTAGAGAAGTTCTTTATAAAACAGGAAATTGCTGAAAGGAAATTGGTCAATGACATGACGCTTGAAAAATTACATAAAATATATACAAAAGGTGGTGTATTTTAAGCTGTCCAGAGCAATAAAAAATATTTCGGTGATGCCTCATTTCAATGGTCCACTTCAGACTTTCTACTAACTATAAGTAACTTTGCAGCTACCAATCATTAGAGTATTAGTAGACTGTCTGTTTAATATCTGCACTTTATTTTGATGCTCCCCAACAGACATTCTACTGAGAGACTTTGCAACTATGTCAACTTATTCTACTAACCCTAACCTATTTTGTTGTCATGTGATAAGGCAACCATAAATGAGGAAATTATGCTGCATTCACATCATGTTGGGATTACCATAATTACGGTATTTAGATTTGTAAAAGGTGCTCAAGTCTTTGTAAAACTTCATAACTAAAACTTGTGAAATTGGAAACTTTTTTTAACAGCTCTTATTTGTCATCTTGAATTACAGTAATTCCAACATGTTGTGAAAACCCTGTTATATCACAGATACCTCATTGACCCTCATGACTGTTAATTGAGGTCAGTAAGTTTTGTTGTTGTTTTGCAATACTAGATTTGAACTTTTATGAAAGGTTCAAGTTAGGATGAAGATGTCCAACTTTTTCTTATTTTGTTTAAATATACATAGTACTGCCCTTCGGAAGCAACAGAAGATACTTACATGTTTCCCAGAAGACAAATGAAGTACAATTTACCTTTTCACCCCCCAGCTCATGTATACATTTCCTTCTGGAGCATCAATGAATGTTTGAACCTTTTTTAATAGTTGTGTACGAGTCCCTCAGTTGTCCTCAGTTTGAAAAGATGGCACTCAAAATCATAGTCACTGCTGGAAAGGGTTCAAATATGCAAAAGATGCTGGAAAACGGAAGCATTTGCAGGACCTGGAGGATTTTTCTGAAGAACGTTGGGCAGTTTAACTGCTCAGGACAAACAAGAGACTCATGAACAACCATCACAACATGAAAAAACAGTCATGGATCATCCAGGTATCGACACACAGTATTAAGAATCAAAGGTAGATAAACATTTGAACAGGGTTATTTTTATAAATTCAGCTATTTTTTTAGTCTTGTGGACTAGATATTTTATGTAAAATATCTTATTCAGGACAGTACTAAATAAAAACATGCATTTTGTATGAAATGTATTTATTATTCACATTTTCACAGATTCTGCAAGGGGTGTGTAAACTTTCTGTATATTACTACAGTAGCCGCTTTTTCACCGTCGGGGTGAACAATTCTCATTGCGTAACCGTTCAATTCCGTGCCAATCCAGGCCAGCTGGTACGGATTTGGTTTCATTTTCCACTGTGGCGACGTCACTTCATGGATTCTACCAGCACGATTCAGCATGGTTAGACAACCGTGGCAAGAATTCCTGGCCGAGAACGGTTTGTAATTGTGCTGTGCCATACCAGGCTCAAGTGGAAACACAACTGAAACCGTTCCTTGCCATTCTAAGAACCGTTCGGCCCGACGGCGGTAAAACGGCTAGTGATATTTATATCGCTGTGGAAATAATCTTTTTGGGGTTATTCATTCTGTAGTAGTAATTTGTTAATGCTTTTACACTTTTATATTTCCTTTTAATGTTTGATGGTTGAAGGGTGAGTAGAATAATGTCATCTCAAAAAAAAATTACCTTTTGAAAAAAATCTTTTTGAAGATCAAATGCTTTTCTTTGAAAATTATTTTCATATTGCATATTTTTCATATTAAAATTTTTTGTATTGAAAGTATGGTAAATACTGGTAAAATGTATCATCCAAATATTTTATGGCATACATACCATAAAAATAACCTGTAGTCCATCTGAATTTAATAACAATTAGGATATCAATCTCATTCAAATTAGCCTACCAAAATTTAATTAACAGAAGAAGTGAAGTGAAGTGAAGTGAAGTGAAGTGAAGTGAAGTGAAGTGAAGAGAGAGAGAGAGAGAGAGAGAGAGAAAGAGAGAGAGAGAGAGAAAACAAGCTAGATGACATAACACAATAGTGCAATAAGCACTGAAAGATCACATAGCGCTGAAAAGACAGCAGTTTCTCCCTGAAGTCGAAGGGGAAGCACTGGACAAGACTTGTTCTATGGCGTAATGCTAATCCATTACGCCACATCATTCTTTTGTACCAGCCAAGGCTGGCTTTGAACTCGCTGGTAGGTATGATCAGCTCTTTGGCGATATCCAGTGCCTTCAGCTGGATGATGGCTCTAGTTATGGGAAGCCCCTCATTTCTTTTTCCAGCTACGTACTGACACACTTGCCTGTCAATTTATTTAAAGCAGACACTTTTAGGACAGCAGTAAGCCTTTCTTTGACTGTTAGCATTTGTCTTTTTGGGCACGCCATGTTCTAATATTACACTCTGACACACCATATTTCTTGGCTGCTTGAGATTTGTTTGATGACTCTGCTACATTTATCACCATGAGCTTAAAGTGTGCAACCTCTCCTCAGTTGCACATTCACTTGCCTGACTTTCTAACCACTCTGTTTTGGATGGTCATTCGCCATCTTGAGGTCCCCTGGCACTGTAAACTACCAGTAGTTTAAAGGGGCGTGTCACTTGAGTCCTGGATTTACACGAATTTCCCGCTACTCACTTTTAAAAAAAAATGTGTTGGCTCAACAACAAAAAATTAACGCAACAGTTTGCATCATTTTATTTTAGTTATGACAACTTTGAGTGAATTTACGTTCAACCAACAAGCTACATTGAGTTTTTGTAGCATAAACACAAATTTTTAAGTTGATTACTCAAAAAAATTAAGGCGAGACATGGTAGGTGAAAAGGCGTTTTTTTTCATGCAGTGGTCAATTTTGAGATTTCGGGCCAGTTTGCTCCCTTAACATGTAAGCTTTCATGTCAAAATAAAAAATATGTCAACATTACACATTAAGGTGGTTATTTTATTATATTTTGTCAACTTGCGCCTTTAGATTTCTACCTGGAAATCACCAAAAGTTAGCATTCTAACGCGAGCTCCCATGCCGTCTCCATTCACAGAAACATGTCATGCCTGGTATCATTGTAAAGCTCTCAGTCTCCTACACAGCGCTGTCTAATCCAAATGTGGGCATTTTCTTTGTAGAAATAACCAACCGCAAAAGTTTGCCGGGGAATCTACAGCTGAAAATCACATCTGATTGGTCGGTGAATTTCCGACTACGTGATTGGTTCTCACGCGTCACGTGATACGTGCTGCCGCTTCCTTGTTTATTCTCCACCTGAGAAAAAATGCTGACAACGCTGAAATCAGCTCATAAACGTTCACAGAAAAGACAGCAACAGCTGTCACTTGCAAGAGCTAGTAAAAAGAAAGTAAACAACAACAGATTAGACGATGAAACCCCGTCAGCGAATTAGATTCAATTCGTTTTAGATAGACATACAACAAACAGGGACAGTTAGTTTGCAGTTTTTGTGACTGTTATGCGTGTTTGTTAAGGTAGTTCTCTTCAGCTTAAGGCTATTGCTATTAATACTTTTTTCATTTATCAATTTCCATGTGTTTTAAATATTCTATATGGCTAGCTCCTGCGTCAGCGTTGTGGTGCTCACGTGAACAGCGTCGACCAATGGTACCAACGTCAGCCAACATAAGAGTCTGACACAGACGAGAAGTTGTTGATTAAAGTCGTTATTTTTGCGCACAAAAAGTATTCTCGTCGCTTCATAAAATTAAGGTTGAACCGCTGGAATCACATGGACTATTTTAATGATGTCTTTACTACCGTTCTGGACCTTGAAAGAGATAATTAAATAGCTGTCTATGGAGGGGTCAGAGAGCTCAAAAATATCTTAATTTGTGTTCCGAAGATGAACGAAGGTCTTACGGGTTTGGAACGACATAAGGGTGAGTAATTAATGACAGCATTTTAATTTTTGGGTGAACTAACCCTTTAACAACAGTCCTATATTATTGAACCAACGTGGTTCAAATAAAAGATTTGAGACCATGTTACTTCTGATTCTGAAACCATCGTGACTGGGTAGTTAATTCTATGTTCGTTTACGATTGTTGGCTCACTCAAGTCAGTCATGTTTCTGATATGTGTTAACGTGTAATAATTTTAACTCATAACACACGGTAAGCATCCCTCAGCAGTCCACCTCAATCAAATATCAGTTACCCTTGGCGCCCTTGAGTTGGTATGTAGTCTCTATATAGATCATCCCTTTGATTACCGAGCCAAAAGTTTCAGGTCTCATCTCATGCATCCCACCAATCTGAGAGAACTTCACGTGACACATCATGCCCCAGATTGAGAAATGTGCAGTGTGTTGAAATGTCTTGCCCCTCTCACTAAGTCAAGTAACTTATTTCTGTGGCTTTTCCCAAAAGTGTTTGCTTACATATTTGTGGAGAGTCTTTATTCACCCCAAATTCATCTAGACATTGCATGACCTTTGCTCACGTTCTGCAAGCATTCAAACCGCTGCTCGTAAAACTTTAATTGGATGTGATTTAGTTGTAGAACCCTGATGTTTTTCCTGAGGATTTGTTAGCATTTCAGAGAATTCAGCCTACAGGGATTTTCTGCAAGTTCAGTGTCAACATTGTGGTGAATTGCAGATGAGATGTAAACTTGAGTAATCCACTGTTCGCTTTATCGTGTTTGAGTATGTAGTTTGTCAGGCAAAACAATACAGCAATGCCACAGTTATGTTGTGAAAGCATTTGTCCTACGTTTGAATAAACCTTAAGAGCGGTTTTACTGGCTATTGTAAATCTGTGTATTTGTATACAGGCTCTTCAAATGTGATATACAGCAGTGGCTCAACTGGTGGGTCATGACCCAAAAATGGACCGCAGGTCTGAGACAGCAAACTAAATCAATGATAAATGCAAGTAGTAAAATGCATCTAACTAGTTGCTGCTAACTACACTAATATAACTGTGCATAGGATAAGAACATAAATGTGTCCTGTCAAACTCTAAACAGCAGGGTTCCTCAGATCCGGCCCTGGGGGATTTTTAGCTCCAGCCCTAATCAAAGACACCTGAGCAAGCTAATCACAGTCTTTAGAGTTGCTAAAATGACAGGTAAGTGAGTTTGATCAGGATTTAAGCTCAACTCTGCAGGGCAGTGGCTCTTCAGGGCCAGATTTGAGGAACCTTGCTGTAAAGTATTTTGGTGCAAATTTATCTGTTACCTAGGCTGGCCACACGCTTGCCTCTGACATGATACCTGTGATAGCCAATGAGACCGAGCAAGCTTCACCAACCGGACATTGCATGCTTCTATAGCTGGAAAACAACAGCCACAAACATGCCACGAAAGTGGAGAAAGAAGATCACCCATATTCTTTTTTTCTCCTTTGTTTTTCTTCTCGTAAAACAAAACTCACGCCATGCAGAAGAACCAGCTGACAAGGTCAGTCGTCCTCCATTTGTTTTTCTTCTCAAGTCACGTGAGTCTCCATGAGATCTCGTCTCAGTGTGTAAATGTTACTACAATCGAGTGGGTCGCGAGACTTAAAAAATGGGTCGCCAGAATGTTTTAAGGAAAATGGAGTTACATTAAAAATAAAAAAAAATATATATATTTTCCCATAAAATCAGTCTATAGGCCTATATAAAAGGAATAAATAGGCAAAATAAATTTGACTTAAATAATTAACAGATTAACAAAAAGAAAGAAAAAACAATGTCCTACTTATTATCTGTATGACCAAAATGACGGAGCATTTGTTTCCTCGATCGCACCGACGATCACCGACAGCTCAGTTTAAATAGTCAGTAGTAGGCATACAATTCGTGCCTTTCAGCGTGAGCACCGCTGCTGTGGTGTTTCCAGGCACATTTTTGCACATATGAAGAGGATGATTTTTTTAATCAATATTGGGACGCGAGTGAAGTACAAAGCCTATAATAAATAATGGTTTAGCATCCAAATACATCGCGATTATGGAAACATTTGGATTCGAATGAGAGAGTTAGGCTACGTGAGCCTAACGCTGGTTACGTTCAGTTTCTCATTAAATGATTTAATTTTGGCATTATAGTTATAGCCTACTTATATTTTCTAATTCTTGATCTGTTCTGAATACCGTTCAATTTAAAGGATTTGTTGTGGATTGAGGGGAACTAAAATAACCTATGTTTGTAGTGTTTATAATGTTTGTAGTAACATTTTGTTGTATTTAATGGTATTATTTCTGAATGCATGCGACTTATACGTGACTTACCTGTTTTTCTCTCTCAAAAACATAAAAAAATATATATTTGTAGTGTATTTTGAAGCATGCAGCAAACAATTAATTGGTTAAAATTATTGTTGGTTAAAGGTTAACCAGTTAAATAACGTCCCATTTATAGACCTAGCTATCAAATTAGTGCAGAATCAACTTTGCGTTGCGAACGCGTCAAGGATCAAAAGCGGTTGTGTGGAAAAGTGCTGAGCTGAATTTGTGCCATCTAGTAGTTTAATAGAGAATACAGTCAAATGGCCCATTGTAGGCCTATATAAGTGTTCTTATGCTTGGCTTGACTTGTTTAAATGTAAATGGCTGTAGGCCTATATATGGGTCGCGACAAAAAACACTGTTCTAGTGTGTGCATTCGGAGGATTATAATGCTAAAAACTGGTTGAATCGGTTGAACTGCCCGTATGTCTGTGATCCACAGTTTTAAAATTGGTTAAGATTTGAAAATCGTCTAGTGTGTCCCAGGCCTTAGTTGAAGCCTGTCAAAGTAGACAAATTCCAATGGATAAGTTACAAGGTATCCCCATATCCTCAAATCAAAGAAACAAGACCAGATTACATCAGTGTTGTTATGATTAAAACAATTAAAATCATTTGCTTTAAATGAAACAAACATACAATATTAGATGAAAAACAAATGAAAATGAGATATGTTGCCTAAAGTTATGAAAAAAATTATAATAAAAATGACTAAAGCACATCAAAATAACTTTTATATATTACAAATTATATACTGAAAATATAAAAATAAAACCAATTCAAAATATTGATAAATACTATAATACCATATGGATAAAACTAAAATAACACTGGACTAAATTAAATACAGGTTTACTTGCATATCGTTGTGTGTATGCAGTTTATGGTAATACTAATAATTTCAATGGTTTTTAAATACATTCATTTGATATTTGTGGCTACAGTCTCAGCAAATATGTTTAAAAGTATAGTCCATCCAAAAAAAGTAACTCCAATGTACTCATTCTAAACCTGCATGACTTTCTTTCTACTGTGGAACATAAAAGAAGATATATTTCATATATATATATATACAGTACTGTGCAAAAGTCTTAGGCACGTTGGTATTTTCACACGAAAAATATTTTTAAGCCAGTTATTTATATCTTTTACTGTAGTGTGTCAGTAGGAAATATCAGTTTCCAAACATTCATTTTGCAATTAATTGTAATAATCCAGTGAGATTTTTATTTATTTATTTATTAAAAAAAATGTATGCACAAGAAGTCTGAAAGCAGCCGGTATGATCTGATCTCACCATCATCGAGTCTGTCTGTGATTACATGAAGAAACAGAAAAAAGACTAAATCCAGAAGAACTGAGGCAACGTCTCACCCCAAATATCGTAATTCATAAATAAAAGCTATTTATGTTATTATTTTTGACAGCATTCTCACTTTAAAGCATTCTGACAAGTGCCTAAACTTTTCACAGTACTGTAGTTTTGCAGGAAGGTTTCCTCAAGTGTCTGGGAGACGTTGCCTTAGTTTTTCTGGATTTAGTTTGTCTCAGTTTTTTCTGTTTCTTCATGTAATCACAGACAGACTCGATGATGGTGAGATCAGATCATACCGGCTGCTGTCAGACTTCTTGTGCATAAAAAAAAAATATATATATATAAATCTCACTGGATTATTACAATTAATTGCAAAATGGAAATGTAAACTGACATTTCCTACTGACACACTACAGTAAAATATATAAATAACTGGCTTAAAAACATTTTTCGTGTGAAAATTCCAACGTGCCTAAGACTTTTGCACAGTACTGTATATATGTATATAGGCAGAGTTGACCAAAATGTTTTGTTTATCAACATTTTTCTGATTATCTGCAGAAGTCATACAGGGTTGGAACAACATGAAGATGAATAAATGATACCAGAATTTTTAGTTTATGGTGAACTATCCCTGTAAGGTATTGTAAAAAGAGATTGAAAAGCAAAACAGTAGAGCAAGAATATGCCTGAAAGTTCATCAGATACTGTACTGTTTCCTCCTCTTTGAAAAGTAAGAGCTCAACATGAACTGATTTTTCCTTTGTAAAATTTCACTCTGCATGGGGCCTGCTGAGGGTTTTCAGCCAGTTCTGGGTCCGTTCCAAGAGGAATATTGGACAAAGGTATATGCACATGCACATCACTGAACAAACAGCTCTGAAATATGTCCCTGGATTTTTACTTCTCATAACAAAAGCAGCCTCACTTGGTTATAAAGGTCTTCAGGAACAGCCTCTTCATTATCCAAGGGGCATGTCATATTAAAACACCAAAACTTGCTGAGGCCATTCTACATTCCTGAATCAGATGTATTTGTAGTTCCCTTACAGATTCATTGTTGGAAAACACAACGAGAAACATGTGCATGGCTACAAATGCCACTCACCCTGCACATAAATGATCAGTGAGATATGGGTGTAATTACAAACAGCCTGCTCAAAGACTACAGGGCAAGTGGTTTTACCTCAAGCCGGGGCTCAGTTTTGGGGGTTTATGACTGGAAATTAAGGTATGCATCTGGTTCAGGTTATTGTTGTTGTATTTATGACTAGTATGACATCTCTAGATAGAATGATTCGGGTTATCCATCAGGAGCAAGAGGACTCACATTAAACTTGAATCCCTCTGTGAGTTCACAGGTAGTTGGGGTCACGTTTTCGCATGTTACCCAGAAAACGCTTTAATTGCGTACCGATGCCCTCATCTGTTTCCTTTAGTTTGAGACTGGCTGGTGAATATAATCATTAAGGCAAAGCTTGATCCTGTGACCTCTTTGCTGGAAACGGGATATGAGCCTAAGTTGGAGAGCTGGGACAAACTTAAGTGGACTTATTTAGGGAATCTTGAATTTCAGAATCAAATAGTAGTTGAGAACAGAATCTTGAAATTCAACTACCACTATTACTACTATCACACAACTGCTATACTATAATAATTATTATGCATTAAATATTAAATAATGTATAAACAAATTCAGTTTCTTAAAAAAAAAAAGAAGAAAAAACACATTGTGCATTGGCAAATCTACAAAAATTAAACAATAAAATAACTTCCCCCATACTTTATGGGCTTAGTCTTACAGTACGTTTAAAGTTGTCTGGGCCTGTGCATTAGTCCTCTGCTGCTGTTTCCATTAACATTTCTATGAATACATGATAATGACACAAATATATTTTTAAAGAAATGAATACTTCTATTCAGCAAGCACACATTAAATTGATCAAAAGTGACATTAAAGACCTTTATAATTGCATTATTTATTTTAAATAAATATAGATCTTTGGAACTTTCTATTCATCCAAACAGAGTATCAATTTCCACAAAAATATTAAGCAGCACAACTGTTTTCAACATTGATAACAATAAGAAATGTTTCTTGAGCAGCAAATTAGAATATTATAATGATTTCTTAAGGACCACTGAAGACTGGATGGTGAAAAGAAAAAAATTACATATATATTAAAATGGAAAATTGTTATTTTAAAAAGTTATTTTCTTTGGTCAAATAAATGCAGCCTTGGTGAGCATAAGATACTTCTTTCAAAAGCATAAAAAAATCCTAGACATTTGAACGGTAGTACAGTTATACACACGATAGCTAACATTAACAGCCCTAGAAATAATACCACTGCACACATATTTGGCTTATTGTCAACACTCAAAGTCAAGAGGGGTAAAAACAATGAAAAGTGGTAACCACAAACATCAAAACAACGTATCTCCATTCATCCACATGTTTAAACACACACAATAGATACAGTATGCCAAGAGTTTACTCTGATTCCACCCCTCTCCCAATGAGACCTTGTATTGCCAACATGCCAACAGACTGTGCAGACAGAGAGTTTAATGACATGTCTGCACTCACCTACCATCACTCTCATAATTACACCCCAGCCACCTGAATCTTATTAAACATAATGGCTTATTATTTTCCCAGCTGAAACACCATATTTGGACATTTAAAAATGAATGTCAAATGTTTGCCAAAAAAAACCCCCAAGGCTTTTATTTGTGTCCTTTATTATATTAGAAACTGAATTCTAAGAATGCTGGCTTGACAATACATGATTCTGAATCACAATGTTCTGCTTTGTTTTGCCAATGCTTGGCCTACTGATGGATACTGAAACTTGCCTGTGGCTTAGCCTTCTCAAAGATTTCTTAATCTTACCAAAACCTCACCACTAACCTCTTGCAAACTCTTACATGTGTATCATGGCTCGGTTCCTTCAGCCTCACTGGCCTGGTGAAAGCCAAGCATGAGTGTATCCCAGAGTTCCAGTGCCAGCATGCAGCGAAAGGCTGCTGTGCAGAGAGACCAGGTGCAGCTTTGTTTATCCTCCCCTGCTAGTTATGTCAGATATTATTCCAGTCTGTCTTCTACGTCCCTTCTGCAACCCTCTCCGGCTCTCCGGCCCGGGTGTGTGTGTGTGTGTGTGTATCGCAGGGTGCTTACAGGTAATTAAGGTAACTGTACACCAGCAGGATGTGCCAGCCTTGTTATTCTTCAGAATGATCTGAGATTTTGAAAGATCAGAAATTACTCATTTAGATTTTTGAAACACTGTTAATTTAATCATTTCACTGCTAATTAATTTCCTGTTTATTACAGTGAAGCTGCTTTGAAAAGCGCTATATAAATAAATGTGAAATATTTATTTACAATAATAGAACTCAAGCACTCAATTGATTTTATTAGTAGTAGTTTAAGTATTATTATCTGTTTGTTTTTTGTTTTTTTGTTATTATCAATTAATAATATATATTATTTATATGGCAATACAAAATCAACAGAATGTGTTTTTTTTTTCACGGGACCAGATTAGCAAGCTCTTCCCATGCCCTTGAACTTGTTGAGGCATTTTATTAGCCTAAGACTGAAGGCATTACTGATACTTTCTTGCTACAGTTAGGCAACTGGAGCAGCTGTACAAAAAAAAATCTGGACCAAGAGTTATAGGCTTATGTACACTCAACAACAGTCTGTCCATCATTCTGTTCTGAATGATGCATGCAAGGACTACTTCTCCAAAATCATTAGCTACGCTGCCTGCAACTGATCCTAATTCTCTGTTTAAGACTGTCAACAAGCTTCTTAAACCAGTCAAAGATATTTTTAATTCCTCCGTTGATCAGTGCAATAAGTTTCTTTAATTATTTAATTGGTAAGATTGAGGACATATACAATTCTTTAACCTCCATCACCCGGGCTGAGCTGATTGATATTCAGCCTTTACTAACAGTATTTTAGATCCACTCCCCTTTTCTGTTATTAATAACTGTCTTTCATTAATCAGTCATCATATTACTTTAATTGTGAATTCATCACTGAGTTCTGGATCTGTTCCTCCAGAATTAAAATGAGCTGCCATTACACCAGTCCTTAAGAAGCCTGGATGTGATGTTTCTGACTTGTCTAATTATAAGTCTATTTCTAACCTCCCATTTCTGGCACAGGTCCTGGCACGTGCTGTGTCTGCTCAGTTACATACTGTAATTACTTAGCACTAAACAGTCTCCTTGAACCCTTTCAATCAGGTTTCAGAACAGGGCATAATACTGAAACAGCCCTATTGAGGGTCATAAACTGCATTACTGCAGATGATACTGGTGTATACAGTATCTTGGTCTTGTTAGACCTCAGTGTTGCCTTTGACAACATATGCCATTCTGTCTTGCTGGACAGGCTGCACAGCTGGCTGGGTCTCTCCAGGGCGGTATTCGATTAGTTTCAATCTTACTTAACTAATCGTGCCCAGTTGGGTTGTCTGGGAAATCATAAATGCCAGCTTGACAGGGAATTCTTGAGGGTTTATTGTTGGGCCCAACTCTATTTAACATATACACTGATTAGGCATAACATTATGACAGATGAAGGGAATAACTGATTATCTCTTCATCATGGCACCTGTTAGTGGGTGGGATAAAATAGGCAACAAGTGAACATTTTGTCCTCAAAGTTGATGAGTTAGAAGCAGGAAAAGTGGGCAAGCATAAGGATTTGAGCGAGTTTGACAAGGGCCAAATTTTGATGGCTAGACGACTAGGTCAGAGCATCTCCAAACCTGCAGCTCTTGTGGGCTGTTCCCGTTCTGCAGTGGTCAGTATCTATCAAAAGTGGTCTAAGGAAAGAACAGTAGTGAACTGGCGACAGGGTCATGGACGGCCAAGGCTCATTGATGCACGTGGAGAGAGAAGGCTGGCCTGTATATGGTCCGATCAAACAGACGAGCTACTGTAGCTCAAACTGCTTAAAAAGTTAATGCTGGTTCTGATAGAAAGGTGTCAGAATACACAGTGCATCGCAGTTTTCTTGCATATGGGGCTGCATAGCCGCAGGCCAGTCTGGGTGCCCATGCTGACCCCTTTCCACCGCTGAAAGCGCCAACAGTGGACATGTGAGCATCAGAACTGGACCACAGAGCAATGGAAGATGAATCTGATGAATGACGTTTTCTTTTACATCACGTTGATGGCTAGGTGCGTGTGCGTCACTTACCTGGGGAACACATGGCACCAGGATGCACTATGGAAAGAAGGCAAGAAGGCAACCGTGATGCTTTGGGCAATGTTCTGCTGGGAAACCTTGGGTCCTGCCATCCATGTGGATGTTAATTTGACACGTACCACCTACCTAAGCATTGTTGCAGACCATGTACACCCTTTCATGGAAACAGGTATTCCCTGGTGGCTGTGTCCTCTTTCAGCAGGATAATGCGCCCTGCCACAAAGCTAAAATGGTTCAGAAATGGTTTGAGGAGGACAACAACGAGTTTGAGGTGTTGACTTGACCTCCAAATTCCCCAGATCTCAATCCAATCAAGCATCTGTGGGATGTGCTGAACAAAAAAGTCCGATCCATGGAGGCCCCACCTCGCAACTTACAGGACTTAAAGGATCTGCTGCTAACATCTCCATGGCAGGGCTGTTTTGGCAGCAAAAGGGGTACCAACACAATATCATAATGTTATGCCTTATCGGTGTATATGCTTCCATTTGGGCAGAATGATAGGAAGTATGGCCCTGGGGAATCACTGTTATGCTGATGATACTCAAATATACATCACCACTAGTTCTGATGTCAGCAGTTTTAAGGGAGTGTCTAGAAGAAATCAGAATCTGTATGCTGCATAACTGAATGGCTACAAAACTGAAATTATGCTGATTGGTACGATGGTGGCTACTCTGAATGTTGATCATATTAGTTTGGCTGTCACTCCAACATGGTACTTCCCACTTCATATGTGTGGAACCTTGGTGTCATCTTTGATCCTCAGCTAACATTTTATGCGCATATAAAACATATCTCAAAAATCACCTTCAATCATCTTAGGAATATTGCCCCAACTTTGAACTTTTCTCTCTTTTGCTGATGCAGAAAGGCTCATACATGCCTTCATTGCGTCTAGGCTGGACTTTTGTAATGCCTTGTTCTCTGGCGTCCCAGCTAAATCTTTAAATAGGCTTCAGTATATTCAAAACTCTGCTGCTTGTGTGCTCACCCATACCTCTCCTTGTGAACACATTACACTGGTGCTCTCACAGTTGCATTGGCTTCCCATTCACGCTAGAATTGATTTTAAAATTCTTATTTTAATATACAAAGCATTACATGTGGCGGCACCAGTGTATCTTTGTGATCTTTGGAATATTTTAAACATTTTAAAAGTTGATTAAGTCTCATTTATTTAAGGCTGTTTTTATCTAACTTGCTGTTTTGCTTTTTTATTATTATTATTGCTGTTGAATAAAGTTAAACATCACATATTATGTATAAATATCTGGTGTCGCTAGAAATTACGCTGATACTGAAATTACATGCCATTGTGCACGTGTCTGTGAGTTCTATGAGGTGTTGAAATATTCTGGACTTGGGTAACAGTATAAGTAATAGCGTTAGAGTTCAGAGGCCCTGCAGTTTGACTCTGTCATGCCAATATGCTGGCATTTGGATTTATTGGTTGGGGGTAGAGACCCTCAGGCAGCTGGATATTCATATCTAATGGCATTATAAATGGATATGTTTATGCACTTGAGATTGGAGAATGTATACGGAAAAGGTATTTAGATCAAGTTCATATGGAACTTGAAATAAACATTTTATGGGCCTGCGATAAGAGGTCCATTGCTGTCATGGAACACAGATGAATGGATAAATAAGGTTAATTAGCATAGTGGACACACCCCAAGTAAGTTGAATTAGGATTTCTAATAAAAGGAAGAATTCATCTATCGTGTCAGTCTGTTAGTCTATCTATCTATCTCAAAGCAAATGTTTATTTTCATCAGTAGTTAATGATTAAATCCATCTCACTGTTTCTGTCTCACTTCAGCATTTATAAATCAGATTGTTTATAGATGCCCTGAGGACCATAACTGTAAAGCTGGACCCATGTATTGAGTGTATTTGGCTGAGAGTGTTGCATTGTGTAATAGGTTGTGTAACAATGGGTTTGATGTTGTGAATAATTAGCTTATATAGACTGGCTGTTGGCTTTTGATGGATAAGAGCATGGCTATGGATGTTTTTTCAGGGGCGGTGAGAAGCTTTGGTGCTGTTTTAAGAATAAGTGACTAGTTTTACTCTTTGATTGTTTACTTTTTTACCGCTGAACTTTGATTTTCTGCATGTTTTCTTGCAGAATGAGTTTGCATTTCATTATGTCTGAATGTGATCTAATGATCTACATCTTTTAAATGAACAGAGGAAAATGACCTCATCTTTGAGCTTTAGCCAGTCTCTTTCTTTTATTATCAATAATAAACTGCAGGTAACAAATAATATTTGGCTTTCTTCGGTTTCCTTTGGCAGTCTTTGTCCTGTAGTGCAGACATGCACAGGGGAAAAAAGTTCCCTTGATGCTTCATTTTGTAGCCCATGGAGTATATTTGTCTGTGTGGGTTTGTCCTGGGGCATTTTGGATTCACCCAGTGGTCGGAGTCTTGGGGACCTCTTTAAACACGGTGTGAAGACAAAAGAGACGCTGTACATCAAAGACTCTTTCCCAGTGTGTGTTTGGAGTAGATATCATACCAAACATCCTCAGCCAGCAGCATCCAGCAGCCTTCTGTCTCTGAACCAAGATGGATACTAACAGTGAGGGGAACCTTCACAAGGGACCATATGGATTTAGTCTTGTCTGGCCTGTGTGAAAGTGACCCCTTATAGACATCAGGGCATTCTGGTCAGATTACGAAAGTAGGGTTTTCATTACACTTTTTCAACCAAAACTGTGTTATATTTGGCCTGTTTTGCTTATTGAAATGATACTGGTAACATTAAATAGTCATATCTGGTGTGACCACCATTTGCCTCACGCAGTGCAACACATCTCTTTTGCATAAAGTTGATCAGGTTGTTGATTGTGGCCTGTGGAATATTAGTCCACTCCTCTTCAATGGCTGTGCGAAGTTGCTGGATTTTGGCAGGAACTGGAACACGCTGTCGTATACGCCGATCCAGAGCATCCCAAACATGCTCAATGGGTGACTTGTCCGGTGAGTATGCTGGCCATGCAAGAACTGGGATGTTTTCAGCTTCCAGGAATTGTGTACAGATCCTTGCAACATGGGGCCGTGCATTATCATGGTGATGGTCGTGGATGAATGGCACAACAATGGGCCTCAGGATCTCGTCACGGTATCTCTGTGCATTCAAAATGGCATCAATAAAATGCACCTGTGTTCGTTGTCCATAACATACGCCTGCCCATACCATAACCCCACCGCCACTATGGGCCACTTGATCCACAACGTTGACATCAGCAAACCGCTCACCCACACGACGCCATACACGCTGTCTGCCATCTGCCCTGTACAGTGAAAACCGGATTCATCCGTGAAGAGAACACCTCTCCAAAGTGCCAGACGCCATCGAATGTGAGCATTTGCCCACTTAAGTCGGTTACGACGACGAACTGCAGTCAGGTCGAGACCCCAATGAAGACGACGAGCATGCAGATGAGCTTCCCTGAGACAGTCTCTGACAGTTTGTGCAGAAATTCTTTGGTTATGCAAACCGATTGTTGCAGCAGCTGTCCGGGTGGCTGGTCTCAGACAATCTTGGAGGTGAAAATGCTGGATGTGGAGGTCCTGGGCTGGTGTGGGGTTGCGGTTGTGAGGCCGGTTGGATGTACTGCCAAATTCTCTGAAGCGCCTTTGGAGACGGCTTATGGTAGAGAAATGAACATTCAATTCACAGGCAACAGCTCTGGTGGACATTCCTGCAGTCAGCATGCCAATTGCACGCTCCCTTAAAACTTGCGACATCTGTGCCATTGTGCTGTGTGATAAAATTGCACATTTTAGAGTGGCCTTTTATTGTGGCCAGCCTAAAGCACACCTGTGCAATAATCATGCTGTCTAATCAGCATCTTGATATGCCACACCTGTGAGGTGGATGGATTATCTCTGCAAAGGAGAAGTGCTCACTAACACAGATTTAGACAGATTTGTGAACAATATTTGAGAGAAATAGACCTTTTGTGTACATAGAAAAAGTCTTAGATCTTTGAGTTCAGCTCATGAAAAATGGGGGCAAAAACAAGTGTTGCGTTTATAATTTTGTTCAGTGTATATATTCCGCATAAACGTCTTAGGAGTTTTGTAAACATACAGTGTTTTAACATCCAGCGTGATTTAATTCAGCAACTTCACGGCGTCCTAAACTGCTTTAATGCAACGTTTCAAAGCTATTGTGAATACAATTCATAGAAATTAATTTACACATATAACATTATTTAATTATAGTTGTCACAATAAAGTATCAAATGTTTTTACTAGTTTAACATTTAACAATCATTATGCATCATGCTTTTATGAAATAGACAGTGGTTATCATAAATAAATACACAGAAATCAGTTTGGACACATTGTTTGATATTTGTAAATATTGTATTTTAAAAGAATAGTAAAAAATATATATAAAGTAGCTTGCGTTTACGAATATTACAGGTTCTGAGAAAATATTTTAACAAATATTTTTATGATAAACACACTGTCAGAAGTTATTTAAATACTTTAAAATCAATAGCAATGAATCTGTTTACAAACAGTATATGATGTTTTCATCATTTTGAATAATTTTATTTTTGATTAACAGAGAGGATGTGTGTCAGAATGTGATGAACTTATGAATATACCATGTGATCACTTAATTGCTAAAAGCTGGTTAATCAAATGACATCACCAGTTATGAAACACAGTGCTGATAAAAAAGCAATGCAAAACTATGTAATTAGTTCTCATTAACAAACAAACTGTGTTCAGGCAAAGTATGTCAAATGGCATTACAAGAAATCAAACACTGGTATTTGATATATTTATGTGAACTGAATAATTTGGCTGTGGACCACTGAACAGCTTCAGGACATTCTCCAAACGTCTACCATATAAGGCACATTTTGTGTTTGAAATGTCCAACCAAGTGTTGTATGAACCATGCAAATCCTTTTGAAAACTTAATTTTTGGGCCATATGTTTGAATTTAAGTGTGTCAGCTGATGAAGAAAGTGAGATTGTTAGTTATATGACAGGTTGCGGCATAGGATGGAGAGGAAGGGGGTGGGTAATCTGTTAATTCTGTGTATATACACGGAGAAGAATGGCTGCTCAATGTTACAACAGAAAAATCTGACAAAATGTGTTGTTTTTTCCCCCTAGTCAAACATGCATGTGCATTTTGCAGTTTCAGCTCTGGTAGTAGAAATGTGGTATGGCTTTGTGCCTTTGAAAATACAACAGAGATGATTGATGAGCTAGAAAATCTTTAATTTTAGCCTGCAGGCTATTTTTCCGAACGTTTTCCTTTCTAAATATCACGCTATTGTTCTTATGTATGATCCTGTCAAGCAAAAGAGACAACAACAACAATTATTGGCAGATATACAAAGTCTAAAACGTTGGGCAATTGTGGCTTTGACAATGCAGAAATCTCTGCGACCTTCATCGTCTGCAGTGTGCCAACATTGACTCCTGTGTGGTATTTTGTAACGGTTACACAACATGCAATTGTACTGAGCTGCTACTCTGTGTGGCAACATCCCTAAGGAGTGAGTGGACAGCTCTTGATTGTGGTCCATTGTCTCTGTGGTCTGAATGAGGGGAATTTTTGGCATCATGATCCCTGCAGGCTCGAAGCAGAGGAACTAGAATCAACCATTCTGGTTGGAATTGTATTTCCCTATACTCCTCTTCTTTTACATATCTATAAAATGTTCATCCCTGAACTGGACTGTTCATCGGATGCAGCTTTTTTACTGTCCTCCAGGGCCAGAGCTAATGGGGTGAAAGTTGGAAATGATTCTTAAGGCCCACAGCTCCAGGGAGGCCAAAAAACTATTCTTGTAAGAAAACAAAAACACACAAATATGGGTAAAAAATATTTTTGTATATGTTGTCTTTTTTCATACTGTTGTAGCGGAATACAAAAGGGAAAAAAGAAAATAATCATGAGGAAAAGAACGCAGCGACTGAAAAGAGCTCTTGCCATAGATATTCTTGTTATATCATGTCACATTAAAATACCAAACGTTAAGTTATTTTCCTGATGCCTGAAAATAGAACATGAAGGGATTTTTAAAGCTAATTCAGTCGAACTGACAGATGATTATTGTAGCTCAACCTTGAATTGAAATTATTTGTTTCAGACTTTTTGAGTGGAACTTCCCCAAACCGGAAGTGCCACCCATAATCTAAAATGCAGTAGGCTTGTTAGGAAAAAGGTGGATACGGAAAATTCCTCCACATTAGCACAGTACACTGGGCCCTATTTTACTGAATTATTAAACACTGCCCGGCCAAAATAAAGTTGCTGTTTGGATTGAAATAGGCAAATGCTTAAGAGTCTATAATTGGATCATTAGATCAGAGTCTATCAGTGGATAATCACATTGCAGTGATTATTGTATTTAGTGATTATTATTTCTAGCATGTTATATGTTTGGCAACAGTTCTTCTAACCCTAATTGATGGAGTGTGTAGCTTTTAATTTCTTAAACAACTATGTAGGAAGACACATCATGGCCATATTCCAGGATGACGAAGCCAAGATGCATCAGGCTCAAATTGTTGGGATGGAGCATGAAGAATCATTTGCACACATGAATTGGCACCTCTGAGTCCAGACCTTAAATTCATTGTAAGTCTTTGGGATGTGCTTGACTCTTGCATTGTCCATACAAGATCTTGACCAAAAATGTATGCACCTCTTGATGGAAATAACATCATAACATTTATTTTGTATTGACAATGCAAGAGGTGCCAATTCAGAAATAAACAATTTTAAATTAAACTGAAGATTCTCCGCCCGGCCCTCTTCCGTGGGAAGAAGTAGTGCAATCACCACCTCGTGGTTTAGAGCAGCTCCCTCCATCTCTGCGGCACCCAAGTCAAGGCTACTTAGATGGACGCTTAGAAGGTTTAGCGGCGGCCTGAGGGATGGGCTGCGTCACCTTTCTGCGGGGGGCTCGACGGGCAGCCGGGTTGACATCTCTGGTCATGCCTGAGCAGGTGTAGAAGTCACAGGTGGACGCCCTCACCGACGAGCAGACTGGGGACCAGCCTGTGGCAGCCTGGTGGCGGTGGTATCACGCCGTGGCAGGATGGGCTTTTGGACTGCTGAGAACTGCTGGGCAAAGTCCTTGACAGTGTCACTGAAGAGACCACCTTGCAAGATGGGGGGCGTTGAGGAAGAGGACTTTGTCGGCATTCCGCATCTCTGCAAGGTTCAGCCAGAGATGGTGTTCTTGGACCACCAAGGTGGACATTTGACTGGCCGAGGGCCTATGGCGCGACTTTTGTCACCCGGAGGGCGAGGTCAGTCGGTGTGCGCAGCTCCTGCATCAACCCTGGTTCAGAACTACCCTCGTGCAGCTCTTTGAGTGCTTTGGCCTGATAGACTTTGCAGGATGGCCATCGCATGCAGGGTGGAGGCAGCCTGTCCAGTGTCACTGTGAAACTTGGATGGTTCCGCCAGGCTGTGGCACTTTCCACCTGAGGAATCTCCACGTAACCCTTGGCGGCTACACCATCGAGGGTAGCGGGAGTGGAGGAAGCTGCAAAGCAGCTTCGGGCAGTAAAAGGTGAACCATCCAAGAACGCCATCTCACCATGCTCACCATGAACGCCATCTCACAAAAGTGCAACTGCACATTGTTAGAGCATCTAGCTTAATCTATCTTAATTTTTATTTTAAAACAAGAGCCCATAGCAATCAAGGGACCCATTATGCCTTTTTTCTTATGTACACCTACCATCCTTCAATTCAGTTTTCACAAACCTCTTCACTGTTCTTGGTTTAATTTGTCTCAGTTTATTATGTTAGATGTTTATCTCTAGATTCTTTTAAGCTATAGGCGAAACATGTATTTTTTATTTTTTTTTTCTGAAATAATCTAACTCTATTTCTCTTCACTTCCTATAATGGTACCTGAGGGATTAAAACAAAGAAAACTATTATCAGATCGGCGCTGTGCACAGACACTAACACAAACACAGCCTGTATCCATGACAGTGTGTTTTGTTGTTCCACTGTTTAAAGAGAATGGATTTAGTCTTTCATCTAGCACAATCTGTTTGATTCAGCAGTATAACATTGTCTTAGAACAACATTCAATAACAAGGAGCTCAGGAGAATTTAAACGAAGAATTGTAAAACCGTAAAACCTCAAAAGACACAGCCTGTCATAATATGGTCAGCATTAACATTAGATTAGATTTTTGTAGGGATGGGAATCCCACACTGCTGCTTAAACTGAGGTGCAACATCGATCTGTCACACTACATTAAAGAGCATCAAAACCGCATACAAATTGACAAAATTTGAAAGCTGTTAGCAGAAAAATTGCTTTTATCAGCCGATAAGGATTATACACTGGTGCATCCCTAATTAAGACTCATATTTTGGAACAGCTTTCATGCCTATGAAGCCTTAGATTAGATTGCAAAATGGATTTGCCATTCACAGTGGGTGTGTGTTATTACTGCATGTGCATTATAATGTGTCCACAGGAAGCAGCATTGGAGCTCTCATAAGCCAATACATCACCACCATCTGGTTCAATAACGGCAGCTGGATATACAATATCACCATCTGGAAGAAATTAGAAAATTTAACCATATAAGAGCTTGTTTGTCGTCATCCCAAGCTAAGCAATCTTCCAGTGAACTTTTTGTGTATTGTATAACAGAGCTGGAGAGTCTTGAGTCATCTCTGAGGATTTGGGGTTTGTTCAGGTTCCACAGAAATGGAGAAAATGCCAGGAAGCCCGGTGATGGACACAAAAGAACCAGATGTATGACCTTAATTTATGGATATAATAACATTCATTAACAGATTTAGTTTTCTTTTTCTGGTAAACACCAAGAAATCTTAATCTAGGATAAAAAATAAAATAAAATAAAAAGTCTACATCTATGTTGGTCTGGATTTTTTATTCTTGTGTCCAGTTTTGGTTAATATAAAAGTAGTTATAAAGTAGGCCTAGTTTATACAATCCTAAATGGATCAAGGTAACTTCATTTTACACATTTAAATTAATTGGACACTATGAAATTTTCAGGCATATATTTGGTTTGTGTTCTGTTTTGGTTTTGTTTTTTGAGTTTGTTCTGCTAAGTTGTTTCCATGGTTAGTTCCACACCGGAGGACTGTTCCATAAAGTGTGCTTAGAAAACTGGGGATTACAGTCAAAACCCTTGAACCTTAACCTAAAAATCAGTTGACAGTGTATATATACTGTTGTGGTCAGAATTATTGGCATCCTTGATAAATATGATCAAAGAAGTCTCTAAAAATAAATCTGCATTGTTTATCCTTTTGATCTTTCATTAAAGAAATTCACAAAAATCTATCCTTTCATTGAAGAATAAAAAGTGGGGGGAAATCACATTATAAAATAAATGTTTTTCTCCAATGCATATTCACCAGAATTATTGGCACCCCTAGAATTTTTATGAGTAAAATATCTCTGAAGTATATTCCCATTAATATAATTTTTTTTAGCACACCAGGGTGACATTTGTGACAAATTGTCTAGCTATTATTTCTTGTTTCACATAAGTATAAATATAAGGAAACACAAAGGCCAAATTCCCTTAATCATTCATCACAATGAGTAAAACCAAAGAATATAGTTCTGATGTGCAGCAAAAAATTGTTGAGCTTCACAAAGTAGAAAGTGGCTGTAAGAAAATAACTAAAGCATTGAAAATCCCCATTTCCACCATCAGGGCAATAATTATGAAGTTCCAGTCAACTAAAGATGTTAATCTGTCTGGAAGAGGACGTGTGTCTACACTCACCTAAAGGATTATTAGGAACACCTGTTCAATTTCTCATTAATGCAATTATCTAATCAACCAATCACATGGCAGTTGCTTCAATGCATTTAGGGGTGTGGTCCTGGTCAAGACAATCTCCTGAACTCCAAACTGAATGGCAGAATGGGAAAGAAAGGTGATTTAAGCAATTTTGAGCGTGGCATGGTTGTTGGTGCCAGACGGGCCGGTCTGAGTATTTCACAATCTGCTCAGTTACTGGGATTTTCACGCACAACCATTTCTAGAGTTTACAAAGAATGGTGTGAAAAGGGAAAAACATCCAGTATGCGGCAGTCTTGTGGGCGAAAATGCCTTGTTGATGCTAGAGGTCAGAGGAGAATGGGCCGACTGATTCAAGCTGATAGAAGAGCAACTTTGACTGAAATAACCACTCGTTACAACCGAGGTATGCAGCAAAGCATTTGTGAAGCCACAACACGCACAACCTTGAGGCGGATGGGCTACAACAGCAGAAGACCCCACCGGGTACCACTCATCTCCACTACAAATAGGAAAAAGAGGCTACAATTTGCACGAGCTCACCAAAATTGGACAGTTGAAGACTGGAAAAATGTTACCTGGTCTGATGAGTCTCGATTTCTGTTGAGACATTCAGATGGTAGAGTCAGAATTTGGCGTAAACAGAATGAGAACATGGATCCATCATGCCTTGTTACCACTGTGCAGGCTGGTGGTGGTGGTGTAATGGTGTGGGGGATGTTTTCTTGGCACACTTTAGGCCCCTTAGTGCCAATTGGGCATCGTTTAAATGCCACGGCCTACCTGAGCATTGTTTCTGACCATGTCCATCCCTTTATGACCACCATGTACCCATCCTCTGATGGCTATTTCCAGCAGGATAATGCACCATGTCACAAAGCTCGAATCATTTCAAATTGGTTTCTTGAACATGACAATGAGTTCACTGTACTAAAATGGCCCCCACAGTCACCAGATCTCAACCCAATAGAGCATCTTTGGGATGTGGTGGAACGGGAGCTTCGTGCCCTGGATGTGCATCCCACAAATCTCCATCAACTGCAAGATGCTATCCTATCAATATGGGCCAACATTTCTAAAGAATGCTTTCAGCACCTTGTTGAATCAATGCCACGTAGAATTAAGGCAGTTCTGAAGGCGAAAGGGGGTCAAACACAGTATTAGTATGGTGTTCCTAATAATCCTTTAGGTGAGTGTATATCGTTCTAAAGCACAGTGAGGAGGAGAGTTTGAGTGGCCAAACACTCTCCAAGGATCACAGCTGGAGAATTGCAGGGATTAGTTGAGTCTTGGGGTCAGAAAGCCTTAAAAAATATATTAAACAGTACCTATATCACCACAAGTTGTTTGGGAGGGTTTCAAGAAAAATCCTCCTCTGCCCCATCTACGTGGGAGAAGAAAGCGTGGGTGGAAGAGTGGACGCGCGCCGATTGGGGTGCAGACCACGACTTAACCACATGATCGTGGACGTCCGGGAAGAAGGGCGTCCTCCTTTTCTGGGCGGCCTGGCGGAATCAAGCCTACTCCTGGCCGGTTCATCAGGAGCATTCCAAGAGAGTTCCAACTCTCTGACTGCCTTCTCCAGCACCCTCATGAGCTCCTCTTGGAGGTCTAAGGGGGCGTTGACGTCCGGGCGGTCGGGCTCAAAAGCAGCCTAATCCTTCTCCGACGCCGAGATGGACATAGAGTCCTACTCCCTGGATGCGCCGAAGGAAACGAAGTCGGCAACGGCGGGGGGAGGATGGAAGGCCTCCCTCGAGAAGACAACTGGAGAGCAGGGAGAATGGAGATACGAGCCGGCAGCTCTGCACAGTGGGTGCAGCCAGAATCCAGGAAGGCCGCTTCAGTGTGGGCCAGGCCCAGGCAAGCCACGAGGTGAGTGGGTATCCGGCAGGTCAACAGGGCCCACGCAGATGGTTGCCATTGGATGCGAAGAAGATGTAAATCCTCAGGTGCAACTTCAACGATGAGCGTGAAGGAAGATATTCTAAGGTAATTGCCGCGCTCCTCGCCTTTTATACTGCCAGGTTACCCCTAGAGTATTAACATGCGATTTGCATATCGTGCGGCAATTGGCCAGTTTTCCTAACTGCCGTTAGCCTATAAGATTTCAGGAAATTATAAGGAAAGGGATTTCCCGCAGCGTTTTACGCAGTGTTGAAGTGACCGCTCTCGAAAGGGAATTCTTTATAACATCAGTAAACTCACTGCGCACTGTTTCAACAAGATGGTTAATCCACAAAAATTTTTGTTTTACTGCAACTGTTTCATGACAATTGCAGTTTCCACCAAAGTTCTGTTCCTGCACATGACAAAGTGCACAGTCAACATGGTTAAGGAGAAGAAACAGAATATCTCGAGCGAGCGCGGCCAACAGTTTGTGAGTAATGGGAACCACATGTATGAAATTTTGATTTAAGTGGTACTACATGAGAAAACTAAAGCTTCATCTTTTCCTGTGGGTTCTCTGTAACTCTAGCTCTCCACAGCTACTCTTCAGGCAGGAGGGGAGGAGATGTGAGGGGGTATGATGAGGTCAGTCTCCTGGTTCCTGATAGTAAAAATGAAAAATCAGTCAGAAAATATGGACTCATGGCACACGCATTTCATTTACAGAGTCTGGACTGTGGAGGTACAACTCAATGATAAATCCGACAAATTTCATTTTGCTTTTTTGTTCCTCAAAAATCTTATTAGACTTATTGAAACTCATTAGAGGTTGTAAAAAGTCATTAAAAGTCAAACATTGAATTTCTGTAATTTTTCGCATGCATCAAATTTTATTTACTGAACAACGTTTACATATATATATGCCATTTAGAGGGCATATATGTACTATAGTTATAGATGTCTGGTTACAAGTTGTACAAGTTATTATAAAACTTTAGCTTATTAAACTCTATTAAACGAATCTATTAAACTTACTCAATTGTACATTTTTTGAGAGATATTGGATTTATTTTTCAATGGCCATAAATGTCATAAGCTGTATATTTTGGGATTCTTTACAGCAAATTTTTATCCCAATAACAACTTTTTATCATATTGCAGTCTAGCCATGTAATAGCCAATTGGTTTACAAACCCAGTGTTCAGTTACCAACTTTTTATTGTAAGGGGAAATATTCAGTTTTCCAAAAGATATGGGAGATGTTCATTGAATTTTAGAGTTATAATTTTGCTAAATCTTTTCCCAATTATCTTTTTGTGCATCTCTCTCTCTCTCTCTCTCTCTCTCTCTCTTTATTTTATTTTCAAAATGTTACAATTACAGCTAATATTAAATATTGTATTCTATATTTATATTTTAATCTGTAACTTTTAATTTTAAGGTACTATAACAGAGACAAAAACACACATTAATTGCGCACATACTGCTTAAATTATTCTCTTATGATCATGTGTAAATCTTCCAAGCTGCATACTTTTGGTTTAAAACATTTCAAATGCTTAAAAGCTGGACATTTATCAAAGGGTAGCCAAAATGTTTGCAAATGGACTGAGTATAAGATCTTACATTTCTGCCTTGAAGGTGCAATTGGTGCAATTGCAATTGTAACTACACCTTGAAGGTGTAGTAAAAGTTGGACATTTATGCTAAATGAATAACAGTGTATGAAAACAGATGACAGAATGTTATATGTTTTCCTCATGTAGTAATTCCATGACCTCTTGTCTTTTCCACAAAGTACATGTTATTACAATGTAATAACACGTATATAAGTAATCTATTACAATGCAATTGTAAATAATTGCAGTGAAACGCTAATTTAATGATCCTATATGTAAATGTTTGCCTCATACCTCTATGTTATAAGACATCTCGCCACCACATAATTGTTTTTAAGTACATTTCAGTTGGTTTGTGGCCTTATAAAGTAAATATTTGATCAGAAAAGCAAAGCTTTTGCTGCATAATGCTGTGGATATGAAGGCAGTAAACTGGCTTCCCCTTTGGTTCACAGAGAGTGTATTTCAGTGGGAGCCAATAAACTTCAGTCTATTACTCAACATTAATCTAATATTAATGTCATAATTCTCAGAATACCCCCTGATGACATCCATGTTATTTGTTTCTCGTAGCTCTTCCTCTGTAGGTCAGGTGCTCTTCAGTCAGGGCCGTAACCACCATAGACATTGAAGTCCCCCCCAATAATTAGAAAAATTGCCAAATTGTGCCCCCCAATATTTGAAATTCTTGCACTGCTCTGCTGCACTTCATTATGCAGCGCTCTGTACGTTAGGATGACAAAAATATTTAAAAGTTAGATTTTTAGTCTGGTTTGCCTCAGTGGTCTAACAGTGCTCGTCAATGTCAAAATGATTGAGATGGCCAATCAAAGTAGACGAGGTTTACATTCTCTTTTGGCTCGTGCACAGTCTTCACACACTTCACATCTATCACTTAATGCCGTTGCGGAGAGAGACTCTATTCTTTCCGGTGAAATCACAAAACAAAATGCACACAAACGTGTCCCTGCTCTTAAAATACAATCATTGATGAACATCTTTGATTTTAATGAAGAAGAAAAAAAAAAACTATATAAGGGCAGATTAGAACCCGGAACCTTTGACACAGTTTACAAAGATTATACCACCAGACCACTAGAAAATTCAAATGTCAACAGCAGATCTATGTATTTATTCACTAATGCGAAGAATCTCGGGACTGATAATATATTTGACGCAAATTAATGCAAATATTGTTTGCAAATAGTCTCAAAAGGATTATTTCCCAACTAGAATTAGACCTAGAATTTCATTCACTGTTCTGTTTCTTTATGCTTTAAAACACTTTCAACACAGCATCCAGCAAAGACTCAACTACGAAGTTCATTAGGCTACTTGTATTTGGTATAACAGCACTGTATAAAAGAGAGAAAATGTTTTCACCTCATTAAACCTCATCCCCTTAGTCTTCATGCCCTATGATTACAATCAGGGATTGTTGTAATGCAGCATATTGGAACACATTGCAGTTTAATGATTGTGTGTGGAGCGGATTATGTGAGTTGGAGGGATACAGAATAATGTAGATATGCTACTGTGCAGGCTTTGCTTTCCTGTTACATAGAAAATGCTATTTAGGTCAATATGGTCGTAGTCAGGTGCCCATTTTCTTGGAAGAGTGAAGCCTAAGCACAGAATTCCATAAATGGGACTGTGAGAAGAAATCTCACTCCCCAATCCTCGCATCCCCCTTCATGACTCAGTGAGAAACTTTATGTATTCTTGAGTCCATGATAAAGATTTTACCTGTCTGCCCTCCCTTGCTAAAATATTAACACATTATTGGAACTTTATAGTTAGGTATTTGGCACTGAAATTCTTACTAAGTCTTTGATTCTTCTCCCATTGCATTACTTACCCACATGCTTTAAATGCAAGATTTAGTGAACAAATGCATGCAGGCAGGGTTTGGATTGGCTGTGATGAGTCACAAATTATTGTCTTTGATCTCAAGGCTCTCATCACTTAATCAAGCCAAGAGTGAACGAGAAAGAGAGATGGGAGGATGAGATGTAAAGAGAGAGACATAGTCTCCATTTACATCTGGCTGAACATCAGGTTAGATCACATCCATATGTATACCCTACTCTGTTCAAAACCATTACATCTTTCTGAACATCTCTTGAACAGATTTTGTTAAAAACAATGTTATTAGGTTGTTTTTTGTAGAATTAGAGTTCTCAGTTGGTAGAAACATACCATGTTGCTTGGATGTTGCTATAGTACCAGATAAATGATTACAAACATTGATCAATGTGTTTTTTAGGATAGTTCAATCAGCTCATAGTGAACTTATAAAGCATCAATTAGTGGTCCGCCGGCCAGGGTATACTTTACTTTCCGCATTCCGCTCCATCTCACGCACAGTTGAGCGTGCAAGCCTTTCAAAGTATACTCCTTTGGCCTTGAGTGCAAAAAGACTATCTAGTGGACTTTGTTTTCCAGCGATAAGGTCAATTACTGACCGAGGTGAAGCCAGTGGGACGAGGGAACCCGGTGGAGCCGCAAGGCTGAGGGTCTCTGTACAGACAGACGATGACAAAGGTGAAGTTTCAAAACACAGAGTTTATAAATGTCCACAAAGTAATCCACAACAGGCTCAGAATTAACGCTACTTACACAGATTCTAATGCTAACGCAAATGCTCTTGACACAAACGAGACCGGACATTGAAAACAGGAAAAGGAGGAACTTAAGTACTGACGCAAAAGGTAAATTAATGATACACAGCTGAAAACAACAAACTAATCATGTTAGTAACCATAAAGACAAAGGAGAGGTGGGAAATTCAAACAATACAAAAAACATGTGACTGATGAAAACAAACTAAAAGTCAGTGAAAACAAAACGAATAACAATCTAACTGCATATTTGTAACAATTTAATAATGACATTAATTAATTAAATATGTTCAATGCCATCACATTTATTTATTATATAATTTGGAATTAAAATGGCTTTATTCTGTTCTGTGTTTCAGGATTCTGTCATTTTACCCAAGTTAAAATAAAAGAAAATGATGTATTTATTTAATTATTAGCCTGCTTATTGATTGATTATTTGAAATAGATTTATAACGGATTTAAAGCTGTACATATACATAAATACTTTTACATTTCACATGCTGCAAATACGTCCCTATTGCACGTTACAGCGTATATCCAGATGTTAGAGATGCATTGCTGCTTGTTGTTGTGGGGTCTGGGACACAGGGTTCTGGCACTGCATGTATTTGATTAAACTCTATTGCACCATGTTATCATGGACGTCTCTGCAATCATGCAAAACACACACATTATGTGTGCACTGCGTGATTAATTCTCAAAGGCAAGTTGTGTGCATGTGTGTTTATGAGTGCCACTTTGCTCCTTGCTGTTTCACTTTACCTAAATCAGCAAATAAAACCCAGTCTTGACAAAAGCACACAAATCAACAACATGTACGATAAAGTCATACAATCCATGCCTCCTGGAACCCCTTCTAACATTGAGTTTTCCTGTGAGACCTTCATTCAGCCAGACACAATGGCACTGAGGCAGAAACCAGACACTCGTCAAACTTCCCGAGCACCTCTGGCCTTCTCCTCTCTCTCAGCTACATGCCAACAGTCTTGCCAGCATTATATTTACTGATTTCTTTTTTAGTGAAGTTACTAACGTAATTTCGAGAGGAGTACGCCCGTCCAATCTTCTAATTAATACCAAGGCATAAAAAAAGCCTCTTACCACTTCCCATTGTTAGTTCTTTCAGCATCCCTCTTCCTCCCCTTCGTAATATGTAATGGGGGGCAATCGGAGCTCGAGTAGAATATCCTCTCTGAGCCTCTCTATATCAGACAACAAGCCAAATATGCTTACCACTTATACATTAAGATTATATGGACACACATATTTTTTGACAGACAGTTTTGCTGGTTTTATAGAAATTTTTGGCGTTTGTCAACTTGGCCAGACTGGGAGACCAGCTTAAACTAGCTTGATACATTTTTGTGAATGTGGACATATTAGAGACAGAAATCGGAATTCATCTTGGCCCTTGTCGTCAAAAGGGGAAAATGGTCTGAATATTGTGAAATGATCTATTTATTTATCTGTAGAAATTGTATCATACATTGTTTTTTTGTTTTTTTATATTAATTTAAACTATTTTCTTTTACATTTTAAATTGATAAAATATCTATTTTTAATACATTTATTTGATAAATATATTATAAATTTAAAGTATGTATACTTATGTATTTATCTGTATAAATTGTATCATATATTCATTGAAAATATTTATTGTATAACTTGTATAAATGTATATATATTTTTTTTTAAATATTTTTTATTCTTTAATTTTTCCTACCTCCATACTAACTCCCAGTGTTTTGACACACAAATATCATCAAGTTAAAAGGCAACAAAATCTGTGTTGGCTTTGGTAAATCTGGGAAAATCATGATGAGAATTCTGGGAAATTTCTGTGTGCAGAATCTCACCAACTGTGACCTAAAGTTTATTGTAGAGGATCATGCTGTCATATATTATTACGTACATCATATGTGATTACACCCCATGCCCTGCGTTATATCAACGTTTGCTTGAGTTACCAAGGTTTGCAGCAACAGGTTCTGTGTAAACCATCCGTTGCCTTAGAGAAATTACTACCAGATGTCTTCACTGCAAAGATAAAGTACCTGCATGATGGTCAGTTCAGACAGATGCTCAGGGTGTTGCCAAGTATTCTCCTCTCATACGGCTCATCTGCATAAGTAAACAACCTGGGCGGTTTGTTCATGTGGGAACAGAGCAGCTGCCTTAATGGTTCATTGAACAGCCATGGTTTTCTCTCTGAGGACCTGATTTACACCTCATGTAAATAGCTGTGAATGGAGAGAGAAAATGAAATGTGCCCTGAGAGGGCAGCTTGCGTCTTCCCTTTGAGACTTGCGTGTCGTTGTGCCCATTGTGTGAGGAGATTTACAGGTAGCTCTGTGTTTGATAGCACCACAAAACCACCTAAAACACAATGAGCTCTGAAGATCAATGGCATTAACAACAGAAGCAGACTGACCAGCTGCTCAGTGGAAGTATCTGTAGTGATAGGCATTACCAGCAATCTCACAATACACACTAAAGCGGAAGCCCCTCACGGACGACTGCCGCACAAACATAAACAAAACACAACGTAAATAGTCCTGGCCTGGTCCTCGCTCGTCCTTCACTGTCGTCACTCCTCCTTTGATCCTTCCGGAGCTCCTCCGTGAGAGACACGAGACTGGTGTGGCACACAGGTAACACTCATTAGCAATCGAGCCACCGGCCTCATTCTGTTCCAATGGCTCTCTGCTGCGCCCTGCTTACCACATACCCCCATAATCCCTCGCAGGCCAAGGGGTACCCTCGAGAATGCACTCTACTCCATCCACCCTTCCCCCCACCCACGAGGAGGCCAGTCACGGTGGCTGCAGCACCTGGGGGTAAGGGCGGATGAGGCGAGAGAAAAGGAGACGGAAGGATGAGGAGAGACAGAGACAAGAGAAGGGGAGAGAGGAAAAGAAAAAATTATTGGTCCTGTTCCCAAAACGCACTGCCATCTAGTCCTCCACCAGCTGGGTGAACTCCTCCGCGATACCTAGCGGTGACACTGGATAACCCTTGGTGGATGGCCCTCTTTCTTTTCCGCCATCTGGTGGATGCTACAGCTCCTCCAGCTATGGGCAGCTGGCAGCGAGTCCCCCGTTCCCTGCTCCTCCCCATCATGACGGATGGCAGCAGGCTCCGGCCTCAGCAAATGGCGGTGACTCCCACAAACCTTTATAAGCTAAATGACAAAAACTAGAACTCCGGTCTAACGGAAGACATCTCTATAACAAACAGCACTTGTTATCTTCTTTTTAGCCTTATTGAAGCATAAAGAGGGACACGCTTATTAGACATTAGACATTGTTTCCTTAATTTGCTTGTGCTTTCAAATAAATTTTGATATGCTTGGGGATTTTTTACTGTATTTTTCTGCAGGTTACATTGTTTGCCAGTAGGTCTTTATGAGTGAGTCATTGAATCATTCACTCAACCAATTTGTTCAAAACACTGATGCTGGAAAAAAAAACTGGCAGATTTGTATAGTGCTTTTTACAATACATATCGATTCAAAGCAGCTTTACAGAAAATGCATGTTACAAATAATACATTAAAAAAGCCAGTGGTGGCTGTCAATGAAAAAAAATCAATGATGAGGTATTAGAGAAAGGCCTTGAGCGGCTCCGAACTTATCAGGGGGAGCCAATCCTCTGGCAAAAAAAAAAAAAACATCTCGCTCTGTAAGTAAATCTTTTAAAAATGTGTTGTGTATATTATTGCCTATATGTTGAGCAGGGACAAAGTGAGCGCTCTCTCTTATGTGTCCTCACTGTCAAGTAGCATTTTGTGAAGTGCTTTTTTTTCCATTGCAGATCTATTGGATTTATATTTAATATTAAATAAACTAAATTAATTTATATCATAGACATTGTTCATGTTGAAATAACAGCAAACAGTTTGTTCTGCATAGTACAAAGTGTGAGTAAGAATACGAGTAAACAGTGTCGGACCTGATACCAGTTCTGGAATTCCAAAGTATAGGCCAACCAAAAGCAATGCAATCACTGCCCACTGTGTGTATGATTGCATGTCCTGTATGTGTGTGATCCATTTGTCTCCTTCGCTATCATCCAGAAACGGGCCCCTTTGCATGTTCTGCTACCCTGCAACTTAAGATACATGCATATTCATTTATCAGACAGAAAAGCCTGAGTAATTCATATCATGCTCAAGAGACAGATGGACAGGGTGATGGAAAAAGATTAAAAAAAAAAGCTAATAAGGCAAAAACATAAATAATGGTTTTGTGCTGTTAGGGGGATCCCTGCTAATCACAACAGCTGTTTTTGATTACTCTGGCCTGGTGGGAGGGATGCGTTATGAACCCCTTGCTGCTCTGGTGTTTACTGCAGCAGAGCATGGAGACCGTAGCCCCAACACTGTACATCAAATGGGACGAGGGTAGGGTTGTTTGTGTGCTTGTGTGTGACGGGGAAGGCAGGGGTAGTGACCGAACCGCTAGAGAACTGCAGTCTGCTTCTTATTAGCATGAAGAGCATTTGGGTTCTGGTCTAAAGTATCCCAATATCCTCTCCTATAATCCACTCTCTCCTGCCTAAGGGATCCAGCTGTGGGTCAGCGCTAGGGGAAAGATACTCTGAGACTTTCAAAATCAAAAGCTGTATTTATTGCAAGGAGCTATAATGGCAATTTAATGCAATAGATCAATACATTTTAAATAAAATGTTATGTATTAAGTACTATACTAAGAACTAATGGCAATGAACTGCATGCACATGCGAGCATCACTATTATTATCACTGAAATTTTGTTCCATAACCCATTTCAAAGTAGTTATCCCGAGGACATGAATCATATTACCATTTTAAGTGGTCAAAATACAATTTTCGTCTGGCACATTATAAAATGGCTGGAAAACCCCATAGACTTCCATTGGTGAACCTTGAGCAATATCTTGAGCAATACCCACCCAGATCTAGTAAGCAACCACCAATATATTTATATAAACTATTGCTAAAAGTATTAGGACACCCCTCCAAATCATTGCATTCAGGTGTTCCAATCACGTCAATGACCACAGGTGTATAAAATCAAGCACCTAGACATGCAGACTGCATGCAAACATTTGTGAAAGAATGGGTCGCTCTCAGGAGCTCAGTGAATTCAAGCGATGTACCGTGATACGTTGCCACCTGTGCAATTAGTCCATTTGTGAAATTTACTTACTACTAAATATTCCACGGTCAACTGTTGGTGGTATTATAACAAAGTAGAAGCAATTTGGAACAACAGCAACTCAGCCACGAAGTGGTAGGCCACGTAAAATCACAGAGCGGGGTCAGCGCATGCTGAGGTGCACAGTACGCAGAAGTTGCCAACTTTCTGCAGAGTCAAGAGCTACAGACCTCCAGATTAGCTCAAGAACAGTGCGTAGAGAGCTTCATGGAATGGGTTTCCATGGCCAAGCAGCTGCATCCAAGCCTTACATCCCTAAGTGCATTGCAAATTGTCAGATGCAGTGGTGTAAAGTACACCACCACTGGACTCTAGAGCAGTGGAGACGTGTTCTCTGGAGTGACGAATCACGCTTCTCTGTCTGGCAGTCCAATGGACGAGTCTGGTTTTGGTGGTTGCCAGGAGAACAGTACTTGCCTGACTGCATTGTGCCAAGTGTAAATTTTGGTGGAGGGGGGGTTATGGTGTGGGGTTGTTTTTCAGGGGTTGGCCCTTTAGTTCCAGTAAAAGGAACTCTAAATGCTTCAGCATACCAAGACATTTTGGACAATTTCATGCTCCCAACTTTGTGGGAACAGTTTGGGGATGGCCCCTTCCTGTTCCAACATGACTGCGCACCAGTGCACAAAGCAAGGTCCATAAAGACATGGATGAGCGAGTTTGGTGTGGAGGAACTTGACTGGCCTGCACAGAGTCCTGACCTCAACCTGATTGAACACCTTTGGGATGAATTAGAGCGGAGACTACAAGCCAGGCCTTCTCGTCTAACATCAGTGTCTGACCTCACAAATGCGCTTCTAGAAGAATGGTCAAAAATTCCCATAAACACATTCCTAAACCTTGTGGAAAGCCTTCCCAGAAGATTTGAAGCTGTTAAAGCTGCAAAGGGTGGGCCAACTCCATATTAAACTCTACGGATTAAGAATGGGATGTTAATAAAGTTCATGTGCATGTAAAGGCAGGCGTCCTAAAACTTTTGGCAATATAGTGTATTTATACATTTACATATAGTGCCTTGCACACCCAAATCTTGTGCACGTGTTATATGCCCAAGGAAGGTCCATTGACTAAAACATTGCTAATTAAAGGCACAATATGTAATTATCACCACTACAGGTCACTTATTCAAAACAAAGGCGTAGCTTGATGGTGCCTTAATTTCGGGGAATCATTGAAGTTTTTGTCTTCACCTCTACAGCCAGTGGAAAAGAATCTGACGGGACTCGGGCAGAAATCATAGCTAATGTATTAAAGATGTATTAATGTTACTGTAGTATGAAGCAGGGTGGGGCTGAAAGCCATTGGAGCGTAACAACGCCGCTGGAGCGATTGCTAATGAGAGACAAGCGAGACACACACGGTTCGAGAGCAGAGGAGCTTTTATTATGCCACAGACGGCCGCTTAGGCTTCTTCCTGTCATGCGTATGTGGGGTAACGCAGCGCTATTTTATCGTATTAGGCTCTGTCCACACAGAGACACATTTAACTGTATATGTAAAAGTTTTGTATCGTATCAGTGTTTCGTCCAGACGGATCTGGCGTTTTAGGAGCCTGAAACCGGTATTTTTTGAAACCAGGTCCCAGAGTGGATAAATCTGAAACCGACACCCTTGCGTTTTCGTGTGTACAGCCAATCCGTATATATTTTGTGAAACGGTGATGTCATCACACCACGTCCCGCATGGGCATGAGCACATCAATATTGCGTCATTTAATTACTGTATTTGCATTATTGTAAGGGTAGGTTTAGGGTTGGGGTAGGTGTAGGTGTAGGCATTAATAAAACACAATCTGGTAAGTAGCAAATTTGTTTATTGTTATTTTATCGTGGGATTTTGCCTCACTTCCAACTGTTGCTGTACCCACAACTCTTCTTCTTCGTTTTTAGTGTATTTCTGTGGCAGAATTACAGTGCCACATACTGGTCTGGCATGTATACTACATCGTTTTGAGTCGGTTTCAGTGGTTTCGTGTGTAGGCAGATATTTCTTGAGACGAAGGAAAAAAAATAAAAAAGGGGAAAGCTCTGGCTTCATGTGGATGTAGCCTTAGATACATTCGAGTGTGTTGAAATTTGCTATAATGCTTCTCTGTGTGTTCACTCGGTGGCTACTATGAGACACTTGTTGCACACTGCAGTAAGCTAGATCGATATTAGGCATGGCAAAACGTGGTACTTGCAGTAAATCAGACTAGTTGAGCTATATAACAATGATTTTGTTTTCTGTCGATGAATGTATCCAAACAGTTGCTCATCTGTCTAAACAGATTATATATTAAAGCGTTTTGGTGTTTCCATGGTTTTCATGGTTAATAAAACCGTAAATCAAGGGGAACATGGGTATGATGTCATTGATAGGCGACACACGGACACAGTCAGTGTCCTAGTTAAAATTGCTTATTTCTCTGGACTTAAACATTCTTGGAAACATTTAGGATAATGTAAGTACACAAGTCAACAAAATATATAACATTGTTTTAGTGGTTTTTGGATATTTTAATCCAAAAATCTTACATACTGTGCCTTTAATAAACACTTTTTGTGATGATGCAAGTTGTGCGCAGGATTTATATATTTTCTAGTTCTAAAAACATAAAAACTTCATAAAGACTGATGGATTGATACATGCCTGCTGTTATCTTGTTAATTTATCCAGGAATCATTAATGTGATCCCCAGTTTGGAGGAGTTTGTCTAAATAAAGTATCACATATACATCAATGACTCTGAAGCAGATATCAGCAGCTGAGGATGTTTACGAGTGGATTAAGCTACCGATCCAAACATTCCAGTAAATCTATCATATACTCGCTCACTGCGATTTAGAAAAAGATATGAAAGAGATCCGTCCAATCACTCAACTTTTACATACAAACACATTTCACGCTCTCTCTCTTGCTCATTCACTCACAAACACAATTCCTGACTGCTTCCCAGGGGAAGGACTTAGATTTATGTATGTTTATTTACTTCAGCACAGGCAGTCTCCTGTGGTCTTGTAGGATTCAGCATTCCCAGAGGAAAACCAGGAATTTCTTTCACCATAAATTCAAACACCCGACCGCACAATTCCAAGGAGCTCTTTATTGCTTCTTCTCATCAAAGAAAGTCTAGGCTATATCTTGGATCTTAATTTCACTACTTTGTTAAGAGATATGTGCTCTAGTTTCTCGTGTATTCTAATTTACTTACTCAGAACTGCATTTTTTTCCCAGGTGTTTTGAAGTGTTATTTTTATGTTTGTGTCCTGTTCTTAAACGGAGAAATTGCTCTGGAGCACCTTGTGTAAAAGAAGTACACTTTTAGTAGGGCCACCACAAAAATACAATTATTTGAAAAAATATACCTATCAGTTACCAATCAGAGCACATTAAGATTTTCAGAAGGAGGGGCTTCATAAAAACAGGAACTAAACAGAGTGTTACTGACAGACTGGGAAGAGAGGTGCTGCAGCAGTGTAAAATATAGTGTTTTTTTTTTTTTTTTTACATTCAAGCATCAAAACCAATTAGACCCCAAAAACTACATCAAACTTTAAAAACATAATGATTTAAAATGTACTTTAAAATAAATCTTCTAATTTAACATTATTATAAAGTGGACATAAGTGTTAAGAAGCAGTCATGAAAGTGTAATCTCTTTAAGTAAACTTAAATGGCATTTAATTCAAATAATATCATATCTGCAAGTAAGCCTACATTTTTCGAAAAAATATACTTTTAAGATTTGAAGTAAACTACAATTCAATGCAATTAAGCGCACGTCTTACTCACAAAGGAGTTCAAGGCCATGACTAAAGAACCATCTGATGAAAGGAAGGCTAGCATATTGTTAGCATCACACATGTCCCAAATTAAACACAACTGTCGGATGGTGATTCATATGCCGGCACTGGGAACCAAATGTGTGTGTGTGTGTAAGTCCTAAACAACCAAAATATTTGGTGCTTGTATCAGGTAGGCAGAAACCATTGAGTGGGCATGGTTTGGTTGTCTTTCACATAATAAACTTCCCCCATTTTCACTACTGCCATCAGTTTTTGGAACAAATAGACAAAGGCATTATTTGTACTTGAAAGTTTATGCGAAGATAAAGTGGTAAAATAATAAAAATGCCTAATCTGAAGAATATGTATACGCTTCATTTTTCGCCACATCTTTTCCAAAGTGTCCCATAATAGGAATAATGATTCTGAATGATTCGTGAACATAGCACGACTTTACGAGCTCTGTGTTTGTTCTAAGTCCATCGGTGAAAAATCTATTGAGGATGAAGGAGTTCATGCATGTCACATTTGTGGTGCACTAATGTGTTTTCTGTGGCGGAATCGGGCAATCGGCCATTTACAACACAGAGATCCTCTTCTCTTAGACATATCACCCTTTTCTTTCTTTGAAATACGCTTTAGATAGTTTAGACAAGGAATTTGTGTTGGCCTCGGCACAGAATGGTCCATGTTTTGAGTGAAATAATCCTATTTTCACCCTTTCTTTCAGTGTTATGACATTGAATGTGTCAGTATTAATGTACAGTATATGTTTCATATGGAGAGTAGAAATCACATTAGGATTTGTCATTAAACTTCATTTATACAACAGTTAGTGCTTGCACTTAAATAGTCAAATAGCATTCCAACAGCACTGTGACTTCTCACTGTTTGTATCACTCTGCTTGTCTGTTTGTTTGAGACAGATCAGTCTATGTGTAATGGTTGTGGGCATTTTTAAGTCGGCATCATGAAATTAAAACGAACCCTATCTATTTTTTAAATGCATATTATTGATCTTACTGTGAACGATTCATCCATGCATGTTTCATTTTGTAACATGTTATTTTTTGACCTCATCATTTTCATTTAGAATGTCATAACTCAATCTTCTACTTTGCAGAGGTTGATTCTGCCTTGACTTTGTCTAAAACTATTATTTTTACCGAAGCAAATGTTTCCCTAAAATGTATACTAAATATCAACTTATTGTTTATTGAACTGTGTCGTCAAAGCAATATAATCACGCTAGTGGTCAGCACTGCTTGTGATATACTCCGGTCAGGCATAACATTATGACCACTGACAGGTGAAGCAAATAAAACTGATTATCTCTTTATCACGGCACCTGTTAGTGGGTGGGATATATTAGGCAGCAAGTGAACATTTTATCCTCAAAGTTTATGTGTTTGAAGCAGGAAAAATGGGCAAGCGTAAGGATTTGAGCGAGTTTGACAAGGGCCAAAGTGTGATGGCTAGACGGCTGGGTCAGAGCATCTCCAAAACTGCAGCTCTTGTGGGGTGTTCCCGGTCTGCAGTGGTCAGTATCTATCAAAAGTGGTCCAAGGAAGGAACAGTGGTGAACCGGCGACAGGGTCATGGGCGGCCAAGGCTCATTGATGCACGTGGGGAGCGAAGGCTGGCCCGTGTGGTCTGATCAAACAGATGAGCTACTGTAGCTCAAATTCCTCAAGAAGTTAATGCTGGTTCTGATAGAAAGGTGTCAGAAAAGACAGTGCATCACAGTTTGTTGCATATGGGGCTGCAAAGATCAAGGTGCATTATAAACAGATCTTCCAAAACAAAGAACCAACTCTGAACTGCCTGAAATGAGTCGTCAGTAATTCCAGTCTTACTTCCTGCTCAAACCTACGTAGGTTTGTAACAAATTTGCATAACGCCAGCCTATGGTGTTCATTGACTGCCCGTGAACAATGTCTATCAACTGCTCGTACATGCAATGGTGGTTCAGGTTGACTGGATACTTCTTCCAATGTTTCATTATCGGACTCTGGTACGAATTGATACAGTAAAACATTGTTACTGTTCGTATAACTGTGCATACAACTGTGCATACAAATGCTGAGGAAAATTCAGATATGTGTTTTGTTTCCGACACGCGCTGTAAGTGGTAGACCAATCACAACACACCGAGCCAACTGACCAGTCAGAGCAGTGAAGGCTCTCAGAAAGAGGGGTTTTAGAGAGACTGAATCCTTTATCGAACCGTTTCAGACACTGTGAGAAAAGAGGTGATGCTGCAATGTATAAAGTGTTTTTTGACCTCGGATGCATGTAGGAGACCTCCAAGACTAAATTAGGAGAGCATAATTGGAACACTTTAACGTATAAATATATATAATGTAATGTGTATAAAACATACAGATTTTTAATGTATGTTACTCAATGTGCTGGGCCTGAATAATGCCAGAAACCCAGTATTTGAAAGCATGTAGTAAAGTGAAGCAGGTTAGCAGACTTAAAAGCCCCGGAGGCAACTATAGAACATTAGCACCACTCAACACAAATTACCAACTCGAACAGGGGCTCATAATTAGCCTTGTCAAAAAATGTGATTAAGCACTATATCCACATGCATACAAATGGCTGTATCCATGACCTCTGCTGCTCTGCCCGGGATTTGCCCCGCAATGTTAAAACTATTTAGGAGGGTGTAACACCCAGTTCAGCCATGATGAACTGTAATCATAGATATATGCCAGATGTTTGTGAAAAACATGCTCTGTATTTGAAACTAAGTGTGTTTTACATATAAACACTGGAGAAACAGAGACCTATAGCGTGGGGGAACTAACCAATGAGCATCTCTCATCACCGAGGCCTGTGGACTGGAGGAAGTGTTGATTAATGAGTCATTGTGCTTAAGTTACTTTCTCTTTGCTTTTAAGTGAGTGTTAGAAGCGGCATTCTGGGATCGAATTACTGTAAACACAACATACGCACAACATAGCATTAGACATCTGTAAGTTTGGATTACACACAGACATTTCCAGTAAATTGATCTCTGAGGACTAGATGAGTAACTTCAGTAACTGATAAATCTCATTATTAAAACTTATTTATTTGTCTTTCCTCTCTAGTAAGATGTCCTTAACCATATATCGATGCCTCAAACTATATTCATCCGTGCAGAGGAGCAGAGCCGTAGCACGAACAAAACAATGTTCTTCCGCAAGGCGCATGCAGTTTTAATTTTTTGAATAAAAAAGTTTTTAAAGTCATATAACCTAGTTCTTTGACTGATTTAAACCAGTTTCAGAAGGTTAAAAAGGCAAAGCAACACCTGTTTGTGAAAAAAAAAGATGTGGCCAAGGAAACATCGACTTGCCAAAATAAAAAAGTACTTCTGTGAGTATAACAAGTGAAGGACAGCTTACCACTTTAAAAGATAAAGAAAACCTTCTATGATTTAGAAGAGACAGTCTTTGTTTTTAACTTAAATATACATGTTGTGTATGTTTAAGTTAAAAGAGTAAATATATCAAGGGAGAGAGAATATCTTTCTAGGAAGTTAGATAACATTGTTACACAGTTTAGACTGTGTGTATGTGTGGTCAAAATCAAAGTGAGAACAAGAGATACATTTGGTTTGCCTTGTTAAACCATATCACATTGTGAAAATGTCAAACATATCAAAGAACTGATATCATATTGCGTATAAATGCTGCATATTGAATATGACACTACAGGATAGTATTTGCAAGTTATTAAAGGGATAGTTCACCCAAAAATGAACATTTTGTCATCACTTACTCACACTCAAGTTGTTCCAAACCTGTATGAGTTTCTTTCTTCTGCTGAACACAAGGAAGTAACACATCAAACAGAATCAAACAGTAGCCATTGACTTCCATAGTAGGAAAAAAATAAAATACTATGGAAGTCAATGGCAATTCTTTTGTGTTCAACAGAAGAAAGAAACTCATACAGGTTTGGAACAACATGGATGAGTAAATTATGACAAAATTTTCATTTCTGGATGAACTGTCCCTTTAAATGAACGAAAATCAATAGGCCAACAGTATGGACTGTTAAACTGTTAAGTGCATTAAATGACTCCATGCTGATTATTTTGGTATCCCGACATTAGAGCCTGAACATATGATACATTGGCCACTATCTCTGTGGATGAGCACCTCACCATACATGGCCCTGAATCTATCACTGAGGTTATAGTCAAATTCAGGTTAAAGGTTGTCAGACTATGTGTGGGCTTAGTCTGCCCTCTGGTGGATGTAAAGAGAGCGGTTTGAAACATAGCATTTCATTTATATGGTAAAAAATAAGCATAAAAAGAAGCCCCCCACACAACATTTGCTCATTTGCATCAACATCCAACATAAGCGGCCAATAATCATGACTGCACAAAATCATTAGTATGTAAAATTATGATGTGAGGCATATTTGTTAGGAGCGTGTTTGTATTTGCTCAATCGATTTGAAGCATTTTTTCTCAAAACATTGTAAAATGTTCAAATGTGTTCACTACAGTTCACACAAAATTTTACTATATCAGGAAAACATTTGCAGCTCTTTTTATTGATTTCATTAAAAAAAAAACACAAACATTTAACACAACAAACAAAACTCTATAAAAGGGGGGGGGGTGTAAGAGTGGTGGAGAGAGTTGAGGAATGGTTGTAATGAGAGGAAGAGGAAGAATGGAACAAGGAGGCAATTTTTCAGAATTGAAGTTCAACACCGAGGTGGATGACCCAGTTTGTTTTCAGTGTAATAAGAGCATATCAATACCACCAATCACAATGGAAGAGGCTTGTGGAGATGAGGCAGAAAAAAAAAAATTTCATTGGGGAACAAAACGTATAACTGTACCTTTAAGGGTATACATTTGGTCTTTAGGGTACAATTATACCATTGGTTTCCTCTATTTAAAGGTACAAAAATGTACTCTTAAGGGTACCACTCCAGTGACGGCCACTTGTACCATAAAAGGTACAATTTTGTACTTTTTTTTTTTTTGAGAGTGTACAAAGAACCCAGACTTGGTGGGGATGGGATGGTCAGAAATCCCAACCGCTATAGGCGCATCAACGCGCTTAACGAAACTTGGTACATATACCCCCGGTTTCACAGACAAGGCTTAAGCTAGTCCCATACTAAAATGCCTTTTTGACTGAAAGCAACTTGCATTGACATATCTTAAAATTGTTTTGTCAGTGGCATTGTTTTCATGTGTTTTTCTAAGGCACGTTTATAAAAGCTACTTTAGTGTCCTAGTTGAACTAAGGCCTAATCCTGGCTTCATCTAAACCTTGTATGTGAAACCGGGCCATAGACAAGAACATTCTGTGGATACACGTCAAAATTTCCCATATATGGTTTATGAAGTTGAAAATTGGCATACATCTTCTTTAGTAGATGTCCCAACATATCCTCTAATTTCACTTGGATACATTAAAAAAACATGGCCACAAACAGCAAATCAAATTTCAGCAGCTAATAACATCAAATCTGAATGGCCTACCATTGCATATATTGACATTCATAGACATGACATTCATGTAAAACTGAGTAGCCTATGTGTTCCAAATTGTGACAATTGGCCATACGGTGGCGTTATAATATGCAATTTTAAAATTTTTTAATAATGCCGCAACCGTGCGTGATAAAATCAACCAAACATAACATTTGTCAAGTTACCAGACATGATTAATTATATTGCTGTCCATTTAAAATTACTCTTTTAAGATAATATAGGCCTATACTATAGTATTTCTATAGGATTTATGTAATTTTTTCTAACATGTTGTTTTTAGTAATGTGACAATTTGTTGTAGTATTTTTGCTGCTTTATTATATTATAATTTACAAATATATTATAGTCAGACATAAATCCATTCTTCCAACCACTTTATCCTCTGTAGTGCCAACATCCCAGGCCACAGAATTATATTATATGATTAAAACAATTTTTGCAGGCTGAATTAAGTGATTTCCTTTAGAAGTCAGTTGTCCCTTTTGACACCAGCATGTATTGCTAACCTGCTTCATCAAACCCAAACTATCACCCACATGGGCCATTTATGCTTGGACTGTGATGACTGCTGCTATATTCATTAGTGTATTTACGTTGAATATGCTATAAAATCAATAGCATTTACTTTTAATAAATGCATAGCCATAAAAAATACAGGGCTGTTAGGTAAGAGTGTGTTTAGTTAATTGTTTCGAGAACAGACTTGAGTTTGGAGAAATGTGTCAAATTGATGGAGAAAAAAAAAACTGTAAAATATGTAATAGCATTCACTTTTTTATTCCAAAAGTTCACAAATTGACATTTTAGTTAGGTTAGTTAAGATTTTGAAAATAATTAGACAGCAATACAAATACAAATGTTTAAGAAAACATTCACTTTTCTAACGGCAAACATACAAAAAAGTAATTAACAGAAATAATGGGTAAATCATCTTTAACAACATAAGCAATTTTAAATACACTGTACAGGTTTATCTGTATTCATGCCTTTTGAAATCTTAAATATGTATTTTGAGATCAGGAGTCAGTATGAACACGTCAAACTTTATACTCCTGCCCTTTGCAGTCTTGCCTGGATTATTCAAAACCAAAGCATAGCTTTTGATAAATAAATGAGCATTCAAAATGGGTATTAATGTTACTTGCTGAACAGTCCATAACCTAGGGACTATGACAATGCCATAGAGTGCATCACACATTTGTGTGTGTGTGTGTGTGTGTGTGTGAGTGAGTGAGTGATATCCTTCTGTAGATTGTTTAGTGCATAAAACAAACAATCTCTGAGAAACATTTTGAGGATGACTACATTGAAAAAGGGCCTGGCCATTTTCACCGCTTCTCCAGTTTCTTAAACTTGGCCTCTGTGAATAAACACACAAATAGAAGTTATTACACAAGTGAAAAAACAAAATACTGAAAGCTGCATATCTGAGTGCTATATTAATTTCACACAATGCGCTCCCTACTATAACAGAAGAGTAGCCAAGCATCTATTTTGGTCTAACGGCGCCATCTAATGTCCATTTAATCAGTGAACCATCAATTGTTCAGCAATTCATTCAAGGGTATTTCATTTATTAAGTCCAGTCTCTACATCTTACACATAACACAAGTGAAAATAAGTAGATCAAGAACTATAAACTGAATCTGAATGATGGTCAGTTTATGTAAATGTATAACAAACAGTTATTTGCAATCAATACATATGCTATTTGTAAATAAATCATTTGATCTCAGTTGAACTGCAAAAGTTCAATGGTAATAAAAGCAGCTGCACAGCAGTTTAAAAATAGAAATGGGGGGCGTGTCATCTGAAGTTGGCGCCTACAGAGTAGACAACTCTATTGATTGAGATAGGAGATGAACTAGTTTTATCATGAGACGCTCTTCCAGACATGGTGGAGGCAGCTCTCCATTGAGTGTTGCAGGGATGACATAGCCAACTATGGCACTTATGGCTCAGTACTGGCAGCGGCAAAAGTCATACGGGCCATATCTGGCCCACACACATCAAGCCATCAAGTTGTGGCTTGCTATGTGTCGCCCATGTAACTCTGCCACTGCCAGAACTGAGCCATGTGTGCCATATTTGGCCCAGATGAGGGTATGTATGCTATTGCCAACCACACTCAGGTTGAGTCATCGCTGTCATTCCATGCGGTATGTGTGCCAGAAAAATGTGGGAAATGTGGGCCACAACTGGGCCAGATGTCATTTGCTATCTGGGTTTTAGCACTTCCGGTTCTATAGTCAGAAATGAATGGGATTTTGGTTAAATGCCTGAAATATGGTCTGTAGTGAATAAGCTCAAGATATTTTCACATTTTATTCTATGGCATAAAATACATCAGTAATACACTCTTGTGATTTTTTTTAAAGCATGTACTAGTCTTGAAAAAGGTATTTGCTAACAAGAGGCTCAATGGGATTCAAAAGGTTGGTGCAGTGTGTAATATTTATGTGGATCTAATTGACAGAAATGCAATATAATATACATAACTATGTTTTCAGTGGAGTATAAAGACCTTACACAATGAACCGTTACATTTTTATCACCTTAGAATGAGCCATTTCTATCTACATACACCGCGGGTCCCCTTATAGTGAAGTCACCATTTTGCGCTGCCATGTTTCTACAGTAGCCCTAAACGGACAAACTTCTCTACAGAGCGCTAGCTACTCTCTGCTGTCTCAGACGACGACATCTTTGTCCTGTGTCGGCCACCGTAGCTTCTCTATGTGCTTCAAAAGGCAGGGGTGAGCGGTTGCAATTATCAACCTCACCACTAGATGTCGCTAAAATGTACACAGTGCACCTTTACAGAAACTCACTAGTCCACTTTCACAGCCTTGTTGGGTTTATAATTGTGCTCTTGTAGACTCAAGCTTTCAGGGAAAATGTTTTTAACCAGAAACTGAAAGAGTTGACAGAAGATTAGTGATGGTCATGTGACTGTAGTTCATTTACAGCCTACGTTTAGCTTTTTACTTCTGCTGATTGTATTTAGGCTTTAAAATTCATAAAAGGTGTGTTCATTTGTGACGATTATCATGATAAAATGTGCAAGAATCATAAACTTGTGTTGGTCACAGAGCTTATTTTTTGCAATAGTCTAAAAGCCAATGGAAACATCCTATTGGGTTTTTGTTGAGGGAACCAGGGTGATGAGCGCTTTTGTTTTCTCTATGTCTGGTTAATCATTTTTTATAAAAAATAATATACATTTATAATCAAATTAAACATGCCCATATAAAAGCAAATAGTAAAATATTACTTAAAACATGCAGTATATTCCCCACAGAGTTCTTGGTGTTTGTACTCACCCAGTTTTTTTGAATATGTGTCTAGTTTATATGCAGCCTGCTCCAGAGCCGTAACCTGCTCCTCAATCTGGTTAATCTGATCCAGATAAGGCTGCAAACTGGCATCTAAAGCCAAAAATGAGAACATACTCTAAGATGATCAATATATAGTATATGGCTTGCATATTCACTTATCAGCAAACTCACTTGATCAAATAAACACTTACAATGTAACAATGACGTTAATGAAACGGTCATACGTGTTCTTTATTTCTAAAGAACATTGTGATAGGATAATGTGGTTGCAAAACACTTAATGTCATATTAACATGAATAAACGCATATATTGGTTGATTTTATACACTGCCCAGCCAAAATAAAAAGTCACTGTTTGGATTTAAATCAGCAAAGATTGGATCATAGAGTCAAGATTGAATCAGTATTGCAGTTATTATTATGTTTCTAGCATGTTATATGTTTGGTAACAGTTCTTTGAACCCTAATAGATGGAGTGTGTAGCTCTTCATTTGTTAAACAAACATGTAGGAAGACACATCGTGGCCATATTCCAGGATGACAATGTCAAGATTCACCAGGCTCAAACTGTGAAAGAATGGTTGGAAATAAATGTTGTGATGTTATTTCCATCAAGAGGTGCATCAATTTGATCAAGATCTTATATTGGCAATGCAAGAGTCAAGCACTCTGTAAAGCCTCCAGCACATCCCAAAAACTTTCAATAAATTTATGGTCTGGACTCAGAACAGCCAATTCATGTGTGCAAATGATTCTTCATGCTCCATCCCAACCATTCTTTCACAATTTGAGCCTGATGAATCTTGACTTTGTCATCCTGGAACATGACATGACATGGTTGTTTAAGAAAGGAGGAGCTACACACTCCATCAGTTAGGGTTAGAAGAACTGTTGCTGAAAATAAAACATGCTAGAAACATAATAATCACTGCAATAATGATCCAATCATAGACTTTAAAGCATTTGCCTATTAAATCCAAACAGCGACAGTGTATATCGGAGCCACATTTCTTACATTTCTGATTGAGATCTTGCAGATTGCGGCTGATGTTGATGGATATGTCCTTCATCTCCATGTACTTTAGACTGGTGAGTTTGTTCATGTTCTCGAGGAGTTTGTAGTCCTCACAAGTGGCTAAGTAAACAGGACAAAACAATTACACACAAAGATCTAGAAGTCTACAAACAGATTTATCATCATTATTATTCTATTTTCATTACCAGTGAGCTCTCCCTGTAAGAAAACTGCCATTTTGTCAAACATGTCTCTGCAGAGCTCATTGATATCTGGTTCAGCGGGTTCAGTGGCCTCCTCTGCTGTCTCCACACCTCCCTCATCTGTTACAGACAGCAAACACTTTTAGTGTCCCATACCCTGGCAGAACTTCTGGACAATAAATGTAGATTTTACATGCCTATGTAGCCTGGGTGGGCAGCTTTTTAGATTTAGAGACACGGACACAGTCTAGTTAGTCACTGTACACAAAACGTATTCATATCAATGGGAAGAGAACAAGTCAAATATCCAGAAATATGTTGCATTAGCTAAAAAAAAAGAACAACATGAACAATAGCAGCACTGAAGAGCTAAGATAATCACTACAGATGAACTTGCGGTATGCAGTGACTTGCACACAGCTTGAATTGTTTACAAAAGCAGCTCACTGTTATTACTGGGTCTTTTGGCTTTTTGCGTCTCAGTCGCATCGCTTGTGGCCGCATCTCTCCTGGGCTCGGGCTCAGGCTCAGGCTCAGGCTCGGGCTCGGGCTCAGGTTCGGCTGTGAGGTTGAGGTCGGTCGGGGGAGCGGGTGCTTTAGAGATGCTGTCCATCGCTGCGGCCTCCTCCCCCGTAGCTGCCATTTTCAGCTCACATAATCACATGACCAGAACCACTTTCACGTGACTTCTCATTTCCGTCTTTTTTCTTGAAATTAAGTCAAATGTAACCGAATACTTTTTTAAAATATAAAATCTGGCGAAACGAAACGGACAGAAGACGATGAATGTATAACGTGTGACGAGGATTTGTGGGGGGGGGGGGGGGGGGAATAAAATGTTTTAAAGTGCTCAGATTATCAGTTGCTCTTATTTCTCTTGTATATAATATTCTTTTTGGCGTGCATATCATTAAATTCCTAAATTAGAAATGTGGGCCATTAAGGGTTATAATAAATAAAGTATAGGTCAGAAAACACATGTTTTATATACAGATATGGGTGGGGCTGCATGACAACTTTGCCAATTTAAAATGAGTGAAGCAAAGAACAATGAGCTGCTATATATGTATTTCCGGTCAAATGCATTTCAAAATAATGATTAATTCAAGCTTTGAACTCCGAATTCATGCTCTCATGTCTAATATATTTCAGTACATATTAAATAGTACACATTGAGCAATAGTTCACAGTTTGTACACACGTATTAAGGATCAGGGATATATTTTCATTCACACTCTAAGATGCTGAATTAACGTTTTTATTTATATTTTTATTATTCAGTGTTACTTGCTTGAGTTCCTACTTATTTTTTTATATATCATTATATTTATATACATGCATTTTTATTTGCAATTACTTATTATAATAATAATAATAATTACTATTATTAGGAATGCGTGTTTCAATTTGACCTTTATTTTGAAAAGTATCCCAGTCTACACCCACCGAGCTAGTCAGTGGAGACGCCAGCTTCACAGGCCTGGCGCGGCCCGCTCTCAGCCCCGCTGCCCTCTGCTTGTGACGGGAATCCATCGTGACAGGATACCAGCAGCACCACCGACTGTAAACATGGCGGCATGCACAGCCGGATGCCTGTGCTATGTGCCCCCTTACTGAAGCCCCGATCATCGATACACTTCCACGATGGAGACAGAGGAGGAGCAGCATATGACCACGCTGTTATGCATGGGTTTCCCAGACCCGGTGGCCATCCGGAAAGCTCTGCGCCTGGCCAAAAACGACATCAACGAGGCTGTCGCGCTGCTCACCAACGAAAGCCCGGGACTCGGATACGGCTACGAGCCGATGGAGAGCGGCACTTCACCGGGCTCCGGCCTCAGCGGAGACGGCGAGAACAGCGGGCGTACGGGCACAGGAGGATTTGATCCTCCGCCTGCGTATCATGATGTCGTGGAAAGTGAGGTATGATTATGAAACTCATGCATATGTGTTCATTTGCACGGCTGCTTGAGGCGGAACCACTGGGGCTGTCAAAAACCGGAGGGAAAGGCGCGCGCACGCCTTTATCGCCCCTGTATATGCATGCATTACCAGTTGTGCATATGCGTACAACACCTGACGGGGATGTCAAGATATTGTCTCTTAACCTTAGGATCCATGTGCATGCAGGAGCCGGTTACGAGTGAATTCTGCTTCCATGTGATGAATGCCTCGGCTGAAGTTGTAGGATCTTGGGGGATGGGTGTCGTAGATTGCCTTTAAATGAACGACCTGTTAGAGTTTACGTTTTTATTTTCGTGTTGAACGTGAATCATTAAGCCAATGGGGTATCTTTCCTCCTGATTAACAATGCAACTCTTTCTGTACAGTTGAGCAATAACAGGAAACGTATGGCTGATGATTTACATGTCAGATTGTTGAACCATCAAATGTCATCTGTTGTATTAACAGATGCAGGCGATATTGACCAGTGTTGCTGGGTTAAATTAAATAGGCTGATAAGAAGCTATATTAGCATGTGAATAAGAAATTACTTGAAATCTTTCCCACAGGTCTCGAATGGTTATTTTTCTAGATTTGGAGAAACCGCTCTAGTTATATGTAATTCTGTGATAAAGCAAGTCTGCTTTTTGAGTCTGACATGTGGCCCTCAGGCTTTGTGATTATTGCCCAACTGTTGCAGTGTTTCTTTTGCTATTTCCCTCATGGCTTCTTTGACCTGTTGGTCAACCGCAGTCAGAGCCAAACACTAAGTGCAATGATTTAAAATATCCATGTGGGTCAGTGCGTTCAGACCTGTCTTGTGTGCACAAACATTACTTCAGCTATTGTTTTTATCAGTGTCGAAAAAGCTCGTAAAAACTGTAGCTTGTAAAAGTAGTTCAACTACAGTGAAATAGGTAAATGGTAGTTAATAAAAAGTACTTAAATTACTAAAAATAAAAAACAAAAGCACCTAATAAAAAGTAATTATATTACATTTGTACCAAATTACAATAGTCCCTTTACAGTCATTGCTCTCATAAAAGTAACATTTCTTATATGTAGAACTTTAAACCCACATTTAAGTTCTAGAAACAAAACAAAAAACAGAGTTTCAAGCTAAATGTTTGACGTTAAGCTGCAGAAGAAAGTCAACATGAAACGTAGATTGTCTTTTCTTCCCTATTTTGACATATATCCGAGTGAAATTGCTTCTCGAAAAAAAAAATAGCGCTTGATACTGTGATATTGACAAATTGATATCTCTATATTTTCTGGGATTTTGTCGATAACGATAATTAGATGACATTTTGCGCATTGTGGTTGTGTTGGTACTTGGTAGGTTTAGGACTGCCATGGACAGCTGACTCCCAAAGCTTTTGATGTTCTTTATATGTGACCCATGCTGGCAAAATGAGTCAAATGAGAGCAAATTTTCTCCTAAAAAAAACGTCAAAATGATGTATGATTACTGATGTATAAAATTACTGAGCTGCACCTATTTGAAGTCGATAGAGTCAGCAAAGTCAATTTTGAGCAAAATCGAGTTTTCTGAAGGTTCCAAAACAAAATCACCTAACAAACATACCTTAAAGGGTTACTTCAGCGATTAGTATTAAAGCTTTGTATCAGTAGAAACCCGGTAGTATATACGAATGATCATGCTTCCCCACCCATATCCCCCTGAGACGAGAAATTTATGGATTTTATGTCTGTAAAACAAGCCTCCGATGAAGCAAATAATCGTCATTTTGTGTCATCGGAGGCTTTTTTGGCCAGAGGCTAGAGACTACAGCCAGAAGTAGGAGCTAGTTCCGCATGTTTTCAACCCGCCCATAGGGGTGGGATCTCACTCACAGAATGTAAATGCGCACGGCCACTCGGGCATTCATAACGGAGCGGTCAGAGCAACGTGAGTGTTTTCAATGAATTCCTATGAAAGTTAAGCTTCCATAGGCATGAACTGAAAATGTGCCAGACTGGACACGCACCGTGAATGAACAACAATGCGGCTGTGAATGTATGCCGGGTGGCCGTGCTCATTTTAGTTTCGGTTTTGAATTGGCGCCAATATCGGTTGCGGGTTGCTTGAATTGTGGGTTCATTAGCCTATTATTCTTAATGAAAAACACAACAACAAAACGGTACAATGACAAACTCACTTAAATAGGCACTTTTACACTTCGCTTTGAAACCAAATCTTCCACGATCATCTTGTCTGTCAGCTCTTCGCTCTCGTGATGAATGAAATCTGACTCATGCTGCTGGTCTGTGCGGCGACTCTCGTTCGGGCCATGCTGTATTGACCAGACACGTTCAGTTTTTAAAGGATTAGTTCACTTTTAAATAAACTTTTGCTGATAATTTACTCACCTCCATGTCATCCAAGATGTCCATGTCTTTCTTTCTTCAGTCGAAAAGAAATTAAGGTTTTTGATGAAAACATTCCAGGATTTTTCTCCATATAATGGACTTCAATGGGCACCAAACAGTTCAAGGTCCAAATGACAGTTTCAGTGCAGCTTCAAAGGGCATCAGATGTTTTTTCCCACAGTTAACCAGACGTTCACATAAGACATAACGGATGATGTTTGCGTGAATACTCGCCAAGACAGATATTTTGAAATACTATTATTCAGTGTATGTCAGGATCACGCGCTGTCTGAGGTATCTTTGTGCGCATGCTTCGGATCTGTCAGTCAGCGCAAGTAAGATCGTTTTCATGGACAAAGAAAAGGTACTCCCCCACTTCATTCAGGATCAAAGCATTTGACTGTCTTAATGAGTCATTGAATCATATATTCAACCGAATCATTCAAAAGGCTGATTCATTTAGTAAAGAAACACCGCCGTGCTGTGGCTTGTTTTGAACCATTTACATTGGCAAAATGGAGCAATAACAGGGATATTGTGTCTAAAATGTAAATCACTTGGCTACTTTGTGTGATATTAACTATATTAAATTATATAAATGTAAAATACATACAGGGGCATTTTTGCCCCTTATCTTGGATTTTGAGGGCCTTATAAATGCATTTTAATAAACTAAATCACACAGTGAAAGTGTGCACTCTAAAAGCTCACATGCACTACTCTAACCTGCTAGACTTTATACATATAATAGCAGAGTGTTTTTGCAAAGTGAGGGATATATTCAACAATGTCAGACCGCATATTATTAAAACAACAGTTACGATATTATCGTAGATGATATCGCAGACCATTAGGACATAATTTCACCTATTGAGAATTGATTCGATTGTTCTCGTTTGCTAAAGTTTTGCTCAAAATGATCTGCAATAGCATGGGAAGGTTTAAGCATCACTACTTTTAATAGTTATTCTCCTTCATACATTGGGCAATATTAATGTAGTTATAGAGATGATTTCATGTAAAATAAGGTACATCTTTTGGTTTCAGGCAATTACTATGGTTTGTCTTTGACTCTGAATAAACCAAAGCATATCTTGTAGTTGTCTTTCAGGCGTGATAGGCTGATATATGGCCATTATGACTGGATGGAAATGTTATGTAGCCGTTCTGTTCCAGCCCTGTTTGTAATTGCTTCATGTAGAAATGCCAGTGAAATCCAGATGACATTTAAACTAGGTCCTCTCCTGTCATCCACCCTCTATGTCTTAGGTTTGCCTCTTCTGCCTGAAAAGTGTTGTTGGATGACAAGCAGGTTTGACAAAGCTGAATGGTTGTTGTGTAATGCTTTTGGCAGATGTGTCTTTTGGAAGGGTGGTGATACTATTAGGAAACCAAAGACTGTGGGATGGACCTCTGTCCTCTTAGGGGACAGAATTAAAATTATTTGAAAGGTGCAGTAAGTGAATTCTGAGAAACGCTGTTGAAAGTGGATCAGATCGAGCAGCACAACACACTTATAGCCAATCAGCAGTAGGGGGTGTGTCCACTCATGATGGGGGTGGAGAGAGAGTGAGCAGGAGGGAGATTTGAAGAAAGACTGCAGAAAGAGAGATGGCTGAGAGACATTACAAAAGAGAAAAGGTCGGAGTAATATCACTGGAAAAAAGAAGGGCTATGATCAGGCAAGAGCTTTAGGACCTGTGTTAATATTAGAAAACTTTCCAGTGCTGGAGAGACCTAAGCGGGAAGTCCTGAAAATGGACGCAGAGGTTGCGTTGTTTCTGCTCCATACGTGAGTAACATTGGTTTTGCTATGTTTCACAGAACCAAGATATGCTGTTGTTGTAATGTTAGCTATAGTAACAGGACAGCTTTGAGTGTCATTGAAGCATTACTTTGGCTCACTTCAGCTATGATCAAGAGACATCCACTCTTGCATTGCGTATTTGTGCATTTTGGGGGTGGAGCAATGAAGGGAGGGGTGTGTTTGCTTGGGTTGATTTAAACTATCAACAGTGTTTCTTAGCAATCGCTTGCTGCACCTAGGGGTGTAAGATGTATAATGTCTACGATAATATCGTAATTGTTGTTTTAACGATATGCAATCTGACATTATTGATTATGCCCCTTAAAAAGCAAACAAAATCACACATAGAGAGTCCACAGATAAATATGGCAGAAATATATTACAGTAGAATGTACTTCTCAAAGTAATAGTAGTAATAGTAGTAGTATTATACAGTTAATTAAAATTGCCAAGAATCTGGTGATATGATATATATCACGATACAGGGGTTACGATACGATATATAGTGATGTTAGAAAGGCGATATATAGCAATATCTCTTGTTTTCTTTGGAAAGGGATCTCATTTTAGAAGAACTGTCATAAAATCTGAGCAAAAACTTTATTTTATTTAATCAAAACTGCATTTCTGGATCTGCATTTGCATTTATATCACAAATCCCGATTTTGTGCAATCTAAGTAGAGGTGAAATAATAAAGTGCTTGCAGGATTCTTTAGGTATATACAGTATACACTTACAGTGCATCGTACACTCCATTTTTCTGATATTTTATACTGTAAAGCTGCTTGCTTTAAAGCATCTACATCTATTATAAAAGTGCTTCACTGGAGTGCTGAATTACAGAGCTTGTTCAAACATATCCACATTGCTATGATCAGATGCTTTCTTGCTGCTGTTCTTACAGCTGTCATTTTTGTTGTGTGTTTTTGTTATTGAGAGGAAAGCATTCAGTACATATTTACATATTATATCGTAACGCCACTCTCAGTAGCGCGGATGGCGTCGGGATGTTTAGTGAGCTCTTAGATTCAATACGTTTTCCAGAGTATTGGACTTTAGCATGGCTTATTTTGCAAACAACATGTCTTTTGTCGATCTCCTTAGAGGTTTCTTTATAGTGGAAGCCAAAACGAGTCCACATTTCAGCTCTGTAAACCGCAGCGTTAGCTGAGTTTGCTATTGCTAACGCTAGTGATGCACCCTTGTTTACATTGAGGTAACGCTGCCATCTAGCAGTCGCTAGGGATGTGACGGTGAGGAAATTGTCCCACTGGTTAATCGACGCGTGACAACACCAGTAATACCGTTATATATATGTTTTTTTTTTTAAGGAATATCACACAGTTTTCCATTCTGTAACCTTCTGTTGTGCAACACTTTGTTTGCCACAAAAACTGAAGGAATTGTTAATTTCATTTGATTACATTTTCAAAGATTAATTAGATTTGTTATGGTTTTGTGCACTTTAATTATCATAAAATTATCATAAAACAGAATCCAGAAAAATGTAAATGGCCAACTCAGAATATACATTTCATAGGGCACTATTATTGTTAAAATTGTAATAAATTATTAAATTGTTAATTTTTTATTTGAATTCAATTGATTAGATTAGATTGAACCATTAAAGTACATGCCTAGCTTCTTTGTTTACACCTGGTCTTGCATGTAACAGGTTGCAAACACCGTGTATAGGGACTATAAATAGAGCCAGCAGGCCTGGTCTGGAGGGTACTGGTACACACAGATGGGGTCTCCAGTTACCCAGCCACTCCGCCCAGCACTGCGCATTGCAGTGGGGAACAACAAACAACTTGCTCCAATCACAACTGGCAGGATTACATGCACAGTTGCTGGAAATGTATAAGGGGTAGGTCTTTAAAGAGAAATGCATTCCAGGTATTGGGCAACAACCACCCCGTTCCACCTAGACACAGATGCCATACATGGGATATGAGCCATCAGTTTGTGCCGAGGGAGGTTCGAACCCTCTGAGGTTGTATGTTTAGCAGGCAACAGACCGTGCACTCACACACCACCCTATTCGTTCCATGGCAACAAGTTTGGAATGTGCCATGTGACCTTACATTGGCCCAAAGGCCAGAGGCCTCCTAACAACACAAACTTTCTCTCGTCTCTTTAGATCATTTCACATGAACAGCATGCCAGCCCTAGATTCACAGTGTTTGTTCGAAATATTAATATTTCACATGGCAAAAATGAACTAGAATTCTTCTAAATGGGCACAGATTGTTTGCACAGCAAAATTATTATTATCTTCATCGATGCCGGTAAACGTAATCCTGCATTGAAATGCGGACTGGGACATAACAAGTGTCCAGTTACATGCTCAACTTTTATTTCCATAATCAGGCACCCTTATGTTAGACTGTATGGGATTCTTGACCTTTAAGAACAGTACATAAGTATACAGACTTGAATGCTTGTAGAGCTGAACAATAAGAATATTTTTTTATATGTTGTTATTTAGTGGATTTTCACTGGTCACATTTTTATATTTACCAGCATATTATATTATATTATATTATATTATATTATATTATATTATATTATATTATATTATATTATATTATATTATATTAATTATATTATCACTATTTTTGCTTTGCCTTTGCCCTTATGAAACGCTCACTTACAGTTAATCTTTAATTTAACAACACTATTAAATGTCATATTTAGCAAATCTCAAAACAAATGTGCTTTTTTATACAGTACATTATAATGTTGGGATGCTTAAATTTACTTGTAGAATTTAAAATGATTGATTGTTTTTAGTTATTACATTTTTGTGAATTATAAAGCATATCTTCTATCACTATATGAGTCATTTTATTTTAAAGCGGCTTTGAATATACTGATAGCTATGTACTTTCTTTCTAAACTGTTTACGTTCACTTAAAACATAAAGGACTGTTGTTAACGGGGATACACGCAAAGACAGGCATTTTGACACATTGTGTGTATTTGACCATTTAAAGCCCAATAAGGCGGCAAGAAGAACTCAGTTCAGTACTCGTGCTCTTAGAAGCGGCTTTATATGTGCAGACATTGCATGCATTACTCTTGATTAACTGTTAATTAATAAATAATAATAATAATAATAGCCTATTAAGTGAATAATTGAACATTAATTATTTGTTTTATATATAACTGAAATATTTGGACATTTAACACATAATTACATTAAAGATGATTGAGAATATACAGTCAAACCAAAATTTATTCAGACACCTTCAACATTTTCTCACATTATCACAGTTATTTGCTATAGTTTAGAAAATGGTAATAAAATATGACAAGAAGAATAAACTGTGTCAGAACAAATTCATCTTGATAGTAGTGAAAACACTTAAGCGAAACATGATCAGGTCAAAGTGTCTGAATAATTTTGGTCCCAATTTTTTACTGGTAGTCCACTGTATGAAGAATTTTTGGGTATAATATGTCACAGTTTACTTTATTTTGCTATCCTCACTTACATAAATGAACTATAGTGTCCTGCACCCACTAGTAAAAAATTATATCTGGTGTCTGGTGGTTTGACTGTATGTAGGGTAAGTGCAAATGTGTGTATAAATTAAGCTCTCAGGCTAATTGCTTATATGTGTGCTATGCTAGTATATAAGATAACTAATACAGACATAAATGGTCATTATAACCTAGTTGAAACAGCATTTATCATAACGTCATGATTTTGTAGGAATTGTAATCAGGCTCTAAAGAGAGTACCTATTAAAAGCAATTTGAACCAATGGGATTGTGTGGGGTCCTAAAGGAGACACGATTTTTGGGGTGGACCCAATTTGTCACTAGACTGACATGAACTCTTTCCCCACCATTAACAAGCTTCACAAAAACACGATTTTCTCAGCTTTTTGCTCAAAAAGTTGCTTTTTAAAAAAAAATGAAACAACATTACCCTTACCCACATTATTTGCTTCTAATATTAGCCAGTAATTGCAACTAAAAAGGAACACCTTTTTATCTTTTGGCATAATCATAATATGAAACCGTGTTAGTAGGTTAACATACAACAAATACCAGCTATTCTTAGCAATTGTGGTTTCTCAATTTTAAAGTCACATGGCATAGGTTATGTTTTCACACTCCACAGCTCCTGAGGCGACTTTCATTTGAAATCAGCAGCCACAACTGTAAATGATTACATGTAGGTGACAAGTCAGGTGTCAGTAGCTACCTTCTCCTGTCGTAATTTAATACACATTGACAAATATAGATCACAAGAGAGTTTTAATATGTACTATAAATATAGGCAAATTAATTTTATGTTGGTTGTAATTAGCATATTTTCCTTATATAATATTCAGATAGGAACAGAGATTTTCCAGCCTTCTGATCATACACAGTGGTCTTTATATTTTTAGTAAACACATTTATTTGATCGGAATGTTAAAATAGGTCGGAGCTCAACTTTCGTAGTCTCTATTTCTGTCTCTTTCTGAGATCCTCACAGTGCAGGTGGTGGTTGCCTCTACCAGAGAACAGAATAAGTAATTTGTTCCTGTTGCCTCTCTTCTGCTTTCCCAGCGCTGCCTCTTCCTCTCACATTGCTCAGCGCTTCTTATTTCTCCTGAACACAGGAGCTGTCAGACTCCGTCAACAGAAACGCAGATCTTTAACAAATCAATCGCTCCCTTTACAGCCGTTTAATGTTTCTGTCATAGAGATTGTAATGAGATCTCATAACAACTGCTGTAAATTCGAACCTCAATTATATTAATGGGGGTCTACTGTTGCTATAGTGACAAACAATTCGTTGTTTATGTGGATATTTAAGAAAACAAAATCGTATATTCAGTTTAACAGCATTAGGTTCAAGAAGTTAAACTGTGTAACTGAACATTTTGCACATTTTGACGCTTAAATTATGTTCTAAATTATGAATGGGTCAAACGCGTTTGCAAAACGACCTGAATCATCTGAAATGATTTCTCAGTCAGTTAAACAAACAGACAGTATTGAGAGAACAACCAGCACTGTTTTTCAGTTGTTTTCCTCTGTGAACATGGATAAAATGCTAAATGGATGTCTGACAATTTCGTTGCTTTTTGTTCTCGTTCTGCGGTCCCGTTGCTCTCATTGATGCTCCGAAAGGTGCGTACTAGTTAGGCTATGCTTATTTAACTTTATAGTGTTAAATAACAAACCCTTTGTGCCTACCGTCATATGAAATCCTTCAGGCGTCCGTGCTTCCTCCGTCCATGCAATAAATGCACATCCTTGAAGGAGCGCGTATTTCTAGCGTATTTACTTGAACTTCTTAGGTAATATCTATGGTTTGACCCATTTCAGAGGCGGCCAAAATCAGAATTTGAATGTTCCTCTATGAACTTGACGTGCGATGCCGCGCTGATGACATGTATTCGCATGAATTACTGGCACACGTACACGCACAGAAATATTGTAAGTTAGCATAATACATTTTTAACAAGCAGAAAAATACAGCATCACGACACACATAGTCTAATTTTTAGCTATGTCTTTTAACTATTATATTATTTCGAAGGACAAAAACATGAACTTTAACTATTGGCTTTACATCAAGTCAGCTGTCACTTTACTTTGCGCGAGGCCCTGTGCGGTCGCACAATTGGCACAACCCTTGTGACAGTACTGCATATAATTACATATGATAGCGCTTGTTTCTGCGTCATCTTCGCCCGTGTTTTCAACAAGAGATTCAGTACTCTTTCAGAAAATGTGCAATTGCGCCCCCTACCGTATAACAGTGAAAACAAGGAAAGCCGGAAATTTCTGTCAATTGCAAGGAAAGAGTTAATTATCTTTGAATTTTTTTTCTTTTCTTTAACCCTGTTACTAAAATTGCTGTATAAAACCTTGATTTGTTCATAATATGTATGGTATTTGTAATCTTCAAGGAGTAAGTATAAAATACACACCAAAATTAAATTTAAAATTCATATATGGGCGTTCAAAATATTTAGAAATGTGTGTGTGGAGTAGGGATGTCAAAAGTACCAGTACTTCGGTACCAAGTCGGTACTGAAATTTTGAAAATGTGACGATACCAGCATTTCTGTAGTACTTCGCTGCGTGTCTCTGTGTGAGTGAATGCCGCAAACGCACAGTTTCATTTACCATACACACACTGAAGCATGTGTGGTGCTCGCTGCGTTTTCAGCCTCTGCCGTCTCACTGTATGAGGACATGAATGCATGAACTTCATCTCCAGAGCCGCTTTGAGAGTCACTTAATGAGCATTTTACCATTTCATTTGAGAAAAAACTAACGTCATGTCATATACGTCAAACACCCACAGAAACTCAAAGGTCTTCACGGCAACCCATCAAAATGAGCTAATTAGTAATAGCTGAAGAAAAAGAAATGTTCATTTAAATTGACAGCTTTTTTTACAGATTATAAAGGGACCACTCTTTGTGTGCTCTTTTTTTTTTGCCAATATATAATTAATATATAATATAATATATAAAGGCCACAAGTTTTGTGAGTGACATCCACTAAATTCATGTATTTGAGTGGTTTTTTTTTTTTTTTCCTTTTCCACACACTTATTTGATTGGGTGGACCAGCTGTCAATCTGAGTGGGTCAGTGCAACCCTGGCCCATTTGTAGCCTCACCACTGCTATAAACATTGACCTACATCCCCCCCCAATACGGAAATAATTTTATTTCTGCAGGTCTTAAAAAGCCTTAAATTTGATTTTAAAAGCCCTGCAGATACCCTGTGAAACATCTTTCACAGTCGCTGCTCTTAGTTTGAGCTCCGTGTTAAACCTGCTGTATATTGGCTTTTAATAAGTAAATAGTAACAGCTGAAGTTCAGTCAGGTCAGAAGAAGCTTAATTTAACCCTTGAACTCAGAACCTGCCCACAGGGAGGCATTCACTCCTAATCCCAGGTCTAAATCAGATCTCAGTTTTCCCTCTCAGAGTTAGAAAATGTACAGATTTCCGGACCTTGGGAATGCCAGAGACAACTGACGTTGCCCTGAGGAACAAATAGAGAGAAGGTGACTTTCACTCTGTGTTTTTTCCATACCTGATTGCACATTCACATATTCCACTCACTCAAGGGCAAACATATGTCTTGTATACTAATATTCCCCTGGCAGAACTGTTTCCTGTTCGCAGAGTCCGCAGCCCATAAAGCAGTAATATACTACAGCACATATGCTGAAAATCACCATTGAAATATCTGGCTTTTAAAGTTGCGATATAATTGCAGTGAAAATTGAACATAAATAGCTTTAGAAATCAACCGCCAAGCTAATTTCTTTTTGCACTCCACTCAACAACAGCAATCTGTGCTAGTTTCTTGGGCAACCATGTTCCAGATTGCAACGTTAATTATAAATGTGAAACGGATGACGTAGATATGTGGTAGTCGCACAGCATTGAAGGACATCTGTCAGTCTCACACTTTCCTGAAATGAAGAAAAAGAGACTGCAATAAATATCAGATCAATTAACCTGGCTAATATGTTTGTTAGCCCTTTTTTAATATTTCTGAAGTAAGTATTGTCTAAAAATATCAACAATTTGGGGCATTTATCATTTTTAGTGTTGCTGCTGTAATTTGATTGTATTATGTAGGCCTATGAAGTTGAAATCATTTGGCGAAGTGATATGGAACTGTAATGCGGTCAAAACCTGCCTGGAACTTCTTTAGCCGTAAGTTTCCCTGAAAATAATTGCACACCTTAGAACGTCCGTCAACCAATCAGATTCAAGCATTCAAAAGTCCTGTAGTGTATATATGTGTGTGTGTGTGTGTGTGTGTGTGTGTGTGTATATACAAATATGCGCGTTGTGGTTCAGTATGAAGTGCACAAACTCTTGCACTACAAATTGGTATTGCTGGATTGGATCTCTCTCCAATAGTTTCAACGTATCCTTGTAAGAAAAAGCATTAAAAGGCTGTAAATAAATTAAATATAGAATATATGAAAACAAAGAGTAATTGCAAGTGTTCATATTGTGACACATTTCTCTCTTTCTCTCTCTTATAGAGGAGTAATGATGAGAATGGGAACTGTTCTGGGAACAGTATGGAGTTCCCCACCACTAATCTGTATGAGCTGGAGAGCAGAGTGTTCACTGATCACTGGTCCATCCCGTACAAGAGAGAGGAATCACTCGGCAAGTGCCTCATCGCCTCCACCTGCCTGGCCAGACTGGGTAAGTTATTATGGCTTTTTTTATATACATGTCTGAATGTTTGTGTACTCTAGAAAGAAATGTCACATCTGAAATCATGATTCCTCTCTTCAGGCCTGGCTGATGCAGATGAGAACTGTAAGAGGTTCATTGACCGCTGCATGCCTGAGGCCTTCAAAAAGGTTTGTGTGTGTTTGTAAACGCACAAGCTCTACCAGGTGTTTGTTAGAGATTGTTATAAATAACGAGATGTGACGATGAGATGAATAATTCAGATGTTAAATGGTGTTGTAGCTGCTGACGTCCAGTGCGGTGCACAAATGGGGAACAGAGATTCATGAGGGCATCTATAACATGCTGATGCTGCTGGTGGATCTGGTCGCGGAAAGAGTCAAACAGGATCCCATACCCATCGGCCTCATGGGAGTTCTTACTATGGTACACACCCTTTTGAGTTTACATTCTAGTAACTATAAACATTAATTTATATGAACCAATTTAACAAGTAATGTATTTATGATGTATAATACATATCATTAAAATGTTATGCTTTAATATATATTTATATACAAATTTATTTAAATTCATTTTAATAACAGTTCATATATATTAATATAATACATTACATATACAGTGGGAAAAATAATTATTTGATCCCCTGCTGATTTTGTAAGTTTGCCCACTTACAAAGAAATGAAGGGTCCATAATTATGGTAGGTTTATTTCAACGTATAGAGATATAATATCAACCACAAAATCCAGGAAAAAAACATTATATAAAGGTTATAAATTGATTTCCATTCCAGTGAAATAAGTATTTGATCCCCATGCAAAACATGACTTTGTGCTTGCCAACAAGGGTTTCTCCACCAAGTACTGAGGTAAGACGTTTCTTCTAGTTGGTCACCAGGTTTGCACACATCTCAGGAGGGATTTTGGTCCACTCCTCTTTACAGATCCTCTCTAAATCATTAAGGTTTCTTGGCTGTTGCTTGGCAACTCAAAGTTTCAGCGCCCTCCACAGATTTTCTATAAGATTAAGGTCTGGAGACTGGCTAGGCCACTCCATGACCCTAATGTGCTTCTTCTTGAGCCACTCCTTTGATGCCTTGGCGCTCATTGTCATGCTAGAAAACCCATCCACCACCCATCTTCAGTGCTCTGGCTTAGGGAAGGAGGTTCTCGTCCAAGATTTTACGGTACATGGCCCCGCCCATCGGCCCCAATGTGGTGAAGTCGTCCAATACCCTTAACAGAGAAACAGCCCCAAATCATAATGTTTCCACCTCCGTGCTTGACCGTAGGGATGGTGTTCTTGGGCTCATAGTCAGCATTTCTCTCCCTCCAAACACGGTGAGTTGAGTTTATGCCAAAGAGCTAAATTTTGGTCTCATCTGACCACTAAATCATTTAGATGTTCATTGGCTCACTTCAGATGGGCCTTTACATGTGCCTTCTTGAGCTTAGGGACCTTCTGAGCGTTGCAGGATTTCAATCCATTGCGGCGTAATGTGTTACCAATGGTTTGCTTGGTGACTGTGGTCCCAACAGTGTAATCAGTATAATATGCAATATTTACCTACATATTTATTTATTTATTTATTTATTTATTTATTTATTGTAATGAATATTAATGAATGTGTTGGCTGAACGTCTGATGCATAAGGCACACAAAATGGGAAACACTTTGAAAGTTTTGAAGGTGTCATCTGATTGGTTGAATTCTCCAGGATTTCCAGGAGACGTGTGTTTCACATTCTTTAAGCTGTCATGTTTACAACAGTGACAATGAGTGCTACAAGGATCAACTAAAGCTGGATTTTCAAAATTGTGAGAAGTTTGCGGCACCATTGTTGCCGTAAACTTGCACAACGTTCATGAATGAATAATTTATTAGATGCACTCCGGTCTGTTATCGTAGGGAAGTTGACTTTACATTTTCATGCCCCTAAACATGATGCGGAACAAAACGATCTGTGATTTGTTAATGTCGGTGTGTGGTCAGACATCTTCTAGGGCGGTCCTTGGCCAATGAAAGCTGCTATGGAGACCAGACCTTCAGCCGTCAGTCTGAATTTAAAAAATGGGTGACCTTTAACACATCTCTGTCTGCACTATGTCTGACTATATCTAGGAAACTACAGGATTTCTTTGTTTGAAAGATTAAAACTAGTATAATGACGTAAGTAAGTAAGAAAAATTGGTCCGTGTTTAGTTATTTCATATCACCAGCAAGTATATTGATAGCCCTACGTCAGACTATCTTTGGGTTAACTTTTTTCCCTGTGTTGTTTTATTGACAGGCTTTTAACCCCGATAATGAGTATCACTTTAAGAATCGGATGAAGGCCTGTCAGAGGAACTGGGCGGAAGTGTTTGGAGAGGACAGCATGTTCGCTGTTTCTCCCAGCTCCAGCTATCAGAAGGTACTGTAAATGTTCATGTGTGGGTGTGTGCGTGTGCTTTTGGCTTGACGGTTGACATGACAGTCCTAGTTAATGGACAGAAAAACAGGTTTTGTAGATTTCAACGTGTTGTCAGGAAAATAGTGGCACAGTGTTTTTTTCTTTCTTTTCAGAAGTACCTTTGCACATGTGTGCATGTTTGACGGGAGGATAGTGAAGTTTATAATTAAGAAATTGTACTTTTATGATGCCAATGACTGTTGTTGTATTTCTGCAAGTAAGAAGCCTGTTATTTGCAAAGCAAAAAAAGAGTCATTTTTTTAAAGATATTCTCTAAGATAAAATAATATAATTTGCAAAGAAACATACTTGCATAAGTGAAGTAAATACGACATTTTTTGCATGAAATTTAACTCATATTCTGTGTTCTGATTGGACTAGGAGCCTCACGGCTGGCTGGTGGACTTAGTGAATCGGGTAAGAGCTTCAGTCTTCAGTCACTGATGGAAGAAATCATATTATATTACCTTGCATTAGACGTCAGAAAAATCTATGGGGTATTTGATATCTCTGAGTATGACTCTTTTTTTTTTTATATCTGCAGTTTGGAGAGATGGGAGGCTTCACAGCAATTCAGTGCAAGCTCAACCAAGAAGAATTGGAGATTGGGGTAAGACTGTGCACTCCGGACATTTCAAAATGTTCCTGATATCGAGTTGAGTCTTTATATTTATTTACCTCAAATGCCTAAGGTTAATTATAATGGGACAATTGTTGGTATTATTATAATAATTATCCTTTGTGAACTGACTTTCTCAATTGCAGATAGACCTTTATCACACTTCCTATTTCCAGTAAGTGAAGCAGTGTATCACTACTTCCGGTACCATCGCAACACAATCAAAAACGAATGTCTGAATCCTCTCGCCGTTACTGCAGCGATCCAGCTGCTCTAATTCTAAACAACCACACCTTTACCTCAGATTTCATGATTTCCCGACACAAAAATAGAGGAATGACTGAATGAATGAATGAAAAGAAAGAAAGACAGAGGCATTGCCTACTGTACACCCAAAGCGCTTTACACTCATGTCAGGGGAAAGCATGGGTGAGACTGATACAGCGGGATGAAGGTCGTTCTTTTAAAATAGTAGTACGTTTGTGTATAGCAGACCTATGCATTTCCAAACTGAGTTTACATCTCATATCTTCAACCTGCTGAAATGCTCATATAGATGTATTTAATTATATATTAAATTAATATATTTGGAAATATATCCAAATGTGCATTCTAAATAATAGTCCAGTGCTCGTCTTCTCATTACCAGTTTTTTTCCTTTTACTGATCATATTTCATACCTGTTGAATTTACATTTTAAATGAATTTGATTGATAAACACCCTTACGAAAATTAACCATGGTTTTATTATAGTAAAAATGTAGTAACCATGTTTTTTTTCGTGGATTGATTACCATTTGTATTACAGTTTTACTACAAATACCATGGTTAAACTATGGTTAGTGTAGCAAATCCATGGTTGATTTGTGGTTACCATGGTTTAAAGCTGCACTGTGTAAATTTTAGCGGCATCTAGCAGTGAGGTTGTGAATTGCAACCACTCACCGCTCCCTTTGAAGCACATAGAGAAGCTACGGTGGCCGACACAGGACAAAGATGTCATCGTCTGAGACAGCAGAGAGTAGCTAGCACTCTGTAGAGAAGTTTCTCCGTTTAGGGCTACTGTAGAATCATGGTAGCGCAAAATGGTGATTTCACTGTAAGGGGACCCACGGTGTATGTAGATAGAAATGACTCATTCTAAGGTAATAAAAACATAACAGGTCATTATGTAAGGTCTTTATATACCACTGAAAACATAGTTATGTATATTATATTGCATTTCTGTCAATAGATCCTCATAAATACTACACACTGCACCTTTAACTACAATAACCATGTTTTTTTTTGGTTTTATTTGTAGTAAAACAATGTTTAATTTTCGTAAGAGCAGTATTAAAATTGATAAATGAATGCGCGGTAACTGCTTTTAAGAAATTTTACGATGTTAAACATTTAATTAATCTTAAACAGTAACGCATGACAGCACGACTGCTTTGAATATTAATTAAGAATTTTGTCAAAAATGTGTGAATTATATACAGTCAAATGATTGTCAATGAAAAATGACAGAATAATGACTAAAATATTTTATAAAAATAAATGTTCATTCTGACCATATTCCACACGGTCACTATTTAGACGAGCACTGTGTGGTGAAATAGTCACGTATGTTTACGAGCTTCTGCTTATGTTGGATTAAAAAACTTCTAGTTCCTTTGAGTTTGAAAAATCCTGTAACACGGTAATCATCAGAATATTTCTTCTCCTGTCTCTGGATTTTGAAATCATCCTGTGGATGCTAATTTTAAGAGCAGTTTAGTCAACTAGGTGTTAACAGCACATTGAAAATATACAGTGGGAAAAAAAAAAAAATGATATATTTATATATTTATATATATATATATATATATATATATATATAATATATTATATTATATTATATTATATTTTTTATATATATATATTTCACTGTCCCCTTACAGTGAAATCATTTTATACCGTCATGTTTCTACAGTAGCCCTAGACAGACAAACTTATCTACAATGCGCTAGCTACTCCCTACTGTCTCAGACGACATTTTTGTCATGTGTCGGCCACCGTAGCTTCTCTACGTGCTTCGAAAGGGAGGTTTGTGTGGTAGACGGTTGCAATTCACAACCTCACCGCTAGATGCCGCTAACATTTACACAGTGCACCTTTAAAGCAATATGGAGGAGATTAAGAGGAGAAATGTTTGGCGATTAGAAGGAAACTTCGACTTTACCGAGCTCAACGGCTCTGGCCGAGCTGTGATATAAACTAAACGCTATTGGCTATTTAAAAAAAGGGGAGGAGCCTTATCGATATGTCCTGCCCTGTCTTCCTGTTTTTTAGTGGAAATTACATCAACACATTGAATAATGCTGTGCTTTTCAAGGCACTTCAGTGGGCCTAATGCAAAATAATAACCTTGTACCACACCTTAAATGTAAAAGAACATTAGATGCACTTTCGCACAGGCTATGAGTTTATATATCCCAGATATGAGCAGGACGTGTTATCTTTGGGTTTAGAATTATGTTAGCATAATGGAATGGCAAAGAAATGAATGGCTAATTCATGTGTCATCAGAGCAAGAGAGTAAGGAAGAAGTGTCTGAATGAAGAGAGGCAGTATAAGTGAGATGCTGAGACAGAGAGATAGAGAGAGAGAGAGAGAGAGTTGAACGAGGGCAGATTCTATTATAGCGTGTGCGCTAAAGAGCTCAGGATGTTTATCACCATCACAGAGAGCATCCTACACACAGCCGACAGTGAGAAGGAGACGAGAGCAGGGGGATGAGAGAGAAAATGAGATGTCACATTCCTATGGGCAGAAAAAAAGAGCATTCAGGCCTGTTGTTAAGATACGCACTAACAGAATAGCTTTTAACCACCATTTCTTATCAAGCCCTCTGAGGTAATGCAGTTGTCTGAAAAACATTAAAAAGTGAGTTAAGGGATAATGTCAAAGAATTCTACCACACAGCCCTCAAACACAAACTAATAATGTTTTATGGCGAGACGGGCGGATGGATAAACTGATAAATGGTAGTGATAGGCAGGGTGGTCAACTAGCTGTGGTTTGGTTTATTTTTCATTAATTTTTCAAAGTTTCCTTGCCATCTGTGTTTTTGTTTTTAAAGAAGAAAAGCTCTAATCTGGTCTGAGACAGACAGACAGATAGATACTCAGAATGTTTGACAGCTTCATTATTTTTAGCCGAAGAGGTGTCCGCTCCCCCATTTAGTGCAAGTGTGTAAATGCTCCCCCTTGTCTTGGAGCTGTGAAGCTGCCTTGTTTTTGGTTCCGCCCGCTTGTCTTTTGAAGGTGGGCATTAGCATGATCTGGGTGCCAGGGCTGAGAGATAGAGCTGGCGACAGGGAAAAGATGCTTTGATTTGGGATTTGCATATTAATGGCCTTAACACAGGAACAGGAAGTTTGAGGCGAGCATAGGGAGGGAAATTCTTTTCAGGGGCACATACAACCTGCTGTGGCACATATAGGAAACTCCGCTGGTTCATCACCAGCTAGTTTTAATCTCAGACATAAAGGGATGCCCTGCTACAGTAACCATTTAATCTGTAGTGAGGGTGAGAGTCAATTAAAGCCAGAACACAAGAGAAAGACGCTGTCTTTTCTCCTCCACTGACTGGACTGATTCATTCACTCTCTCCAATGGATGAGATGTCATTAGATGCTGAACAGAGGAGTGATTCATCTGTGCTCACTCTCTGTTGGCAAATAGCTCTAAAGAGATGTTTGCCAGCAGAGAAATGTTGTATAAATGTTGTATAAAAATCCCTGATTTTGTAGTTATGGCTCAGTATTTAATCAGGTGCCTCTGAGAGGCCATGAAAGGGTCAGTTCACCTACAAATGATAATTTTGTCATTTGCTCACCCCCATGTCACAGGGGGTCTTTTTTAACGATCTGAACGCATGGCGCAGGTGCACTTAGGGCGTGTCCGAATCCACTTTTGCTAGTTTAAGGATGGAAAAAATGGTCCAAAAGGGTTGTCCCTAGCCTCTTAATGAGTCCAATAAACCAATCAGAGTCTCATCTCCCTTTCCCTTTAAAAGCCAGTTGCGCTTGCACCATGCGGATTTGCTATTTACATGGCGGAATTTGCAAGCAGAAAGACTGAATGCTTCTCCAGAGAGGAATCCTTTTGTTTTTAATATTTAAAAATGTTTGTGTGCTGCTGTGCATCCCTGTGTGTGTAATAAGCAGAGTGTATGCGCATTGTGCACCCGCCTATAGGCGCATATTACTAATGCACCCTTTAAATAACACAAAAAATACTGTGGCATTGACTTTAGACTAGGAAAATATTATCTGCGTCGAGCCGGAACTAGCAAAAAACGTTACATTGCGCCAGGTATATGATAGGGCCCTAAATGTGTATGCTGAAATTTTAAAGAATCTTCTCATGGTGTTTTTCCATACAACGAAAGTTGATCTGCAGAGACTTTGTTTTTATGCCACTGGTGAAAGTGTTGTACAGGTTTGGAAAAACATGAAGTTGAATAAATGATGACGGAATTTTCTTTCTTTCTTTTTTATCAAACTATCTCTTTAAGAGTTGTCTCACCCCTTGTTGCCATGTCTTGTCTTCAGCTTAGAGAAACATTTTGCTTTTAACAGACGAAGAAATATGTATTTGATGTTTCATTACTGATTTGTTTTTGTGGTAATATTCAGAGTAAAATATATATGTGCGTGTGTGTGTGTGTGTGTGTGTTTCATCAGTGTGTATCAGCTCTGGTTCAGCCACTCGGTGTGTGTGCAGAATACCTCAACTCCAGCCTGGTGCAGGTGAGTGTTTCCACGACTGATCTGTTCTCACTTTGTTACACGGATCCCTGGAATACTTGATTCTGATTGGTCAGTTAATAGTTTATCTGGGTATTTTCATATCTAGTTACACTAGTTGAAATCTTTTTTTTTTTTATTTAGAAAAACTAGTTATTTTTAAGAAATAACCATTAAAAAAAAAATGCACTGTCAGGAATGCATCTAATATAGATAGATAGATAGATGGATAGATAGATAGATAGACAAACAGATATATCTTTATTTAGTCAGATTTACCTCTTTTTAATGATGATGTGGTGTTTTGAAAAAGATATTGCATCAAAAAGTATACATTTGAATGAACATGTTTTAGAACAATGGTTACCAGAGAAATTTCAAGGACACTGTCATGTGACCTTTACCTTAAAGTGGTTGGCGTTGTTGTATTTTGTAGCCCATGCTGGACCCAGTCATCCATAAGATGATAACATACGTGCAGAACCTGGAGGAGAAAGACCTGAAAGACAAGGTGAGGAACCTGCATGCTTTATTCACTGTGTGGTGTGCAGCAGTGTGAGATTTTCACAGCTTTAAAGCTGAAATTTTTGTATTTTGTTTTAATGTTAAATATATTTTATGGGTTGTTCCCTCCGGCACCACCCCTCCCCTAAAGTTGTGGCTCAGGGCAAGTGCTTGGGAAACCTGTTTGAAAACAATAGTGTTGTTGTAAATAATGATTGTAAAAAGAATTAATGTTGCTCATTGAACTGATTTGTTGAACTGGCCGTTTTAAATTCCTGTAATGGTCGACTTTGACTCTCCCTTGTTGTTTCTCTCTTTTTATGTACTCTTTTTGTTCTCTTTCTCTCTAAAGCGTTTGGTGAGTATTCCAGAGCTCTTGTCGGCTATTAAGCTGCTCTGCATGCGTTTCCAGCGGGAGCTGGTGAACGTTGTGGATGACCTTCGGCTGGACATCCTCCTCCGAATGCTCAAGACACCCCACTTCAGTGCCAAGATGAACTCCCTCAAAGAGGTTCAAATTCCTTTCTACATATTAGTGCTTAAAGTTCACGCCTGAGTTCTTCCCTCGTGTTGATGGCTCTTTGCTCTGATAGGTCACGAAACTCATTGAGGAAAGCACAGTATCCAAGACTGTGAAGAACGCCATTGACACAGACCGACTCCTGGATTGGCTTGTAGAAAACTCAGTCCTGTCAATAGCCTTAGAAGGTAAGGAGTTCCCTGATCCAGTTTAACATATTAACAGTTAATCTCATATCAAACCCATATCGGGCCTGTTAATCTTCTCCGGTGTCATGATGTTTTACCACACAGGGGAAATAATAAAGAAAACAGTTTTGTGATAAAATTTTGTCAGGGTTATTATCATTACCTAAAATTAAACCCATAAATAATTGTTATTGTTATTTGAAATAAAATGTAATCAATTGGTATTTTAATGATACTAAAATAACCCTGAATTCAGTCTACAATGTAGATATAATTTATAATTCCAAGCTTCCCACATTTATATATTTATGCTTATTTGATATTCAGTAATTTTGCAGGGATGTAGTCACTTATTTGATATACGAAGAGGTTAGCCAATCACACAGAGGACATTAACATATTAATGTCTTAAGGGTACAGCCTGTTTAAAAAGTGTCAAAGAGAAGGTGAAAAACTACTACTGTATATAATGCTACAAAAGCATAGAATACAGTCCCTTAAATATGGCTCTATGACGTGCCTTGTGTATGTGGACGTTCACACTTTCACACTGAGCGAATCCTCTATGTGTTAGTGTTCAGAAGCCAGAATCTCAAACTGTTGCTTTGTCTGAAGTCTTTTCACCTCACCCACTCATTTGGGTCATCATCTCTTTATTCAATTGTCTTTATTTAACACAGCCTCATTGTCTTTTCTCTCTTTGTTCTGTTTGCATATCTCATGGCACATTCTTTTTTATCCCCTCACTTTCTCTTTTGCTCGTCTCTTTCTCTTTAATGCCTTTATTTGGTTTAACTTTCTCTTTGCATTCTTCCTTTCATTTTCTCTTTCTTTACTTTCATTTTTCTATACCTCTTTGACAACTTTCACTTGTGCTCTCTCCCTGATTCTCTTTCTTTTATTGTTCTAAATGTCCTCAGTATGTTTATTTTTTGTGGAATGACGGAAACCATCTGTTTTTTTTTTATGTATAAGGAATGTATGATGTTTTTGATGCATTTAATTTTAATAAGGATTTTGTTTGTTCAGTTTTTTTCCTTTTCAAAGCTTTTGTGTGGTCCTTAGGTTGCTCTTTAAAAAAATCAAGCTAAATGCAATTTATAAAAAAAAAACTGATTGTAAAGTTAAGGGTAAAAAGGGAAGTTTTTGTCTGTGATTTAAAAGCAAAAATGTTTTTTTTAATTATTATTTACAGATTAATAACTTTTATAGTGTGTACAGTTACATCGTGTACTAAGACAGACGGAAAATGAAAAGTTGCAATTTTCTAGACCGATATGGCTAGGGACTATACTCTCATTCCTGCGTAATAATCCAGGAACTTTGCTGCCGTACCATGGGTGCAGCGGCGCAATGATATTGCGCTGCATAATATCATTGTGCCTGAATTTCAGCCCAAAAAAATGCAAGCCCTAAAAATACAATGCATTAAAATGGTTAGCATGGTTAATGCAATGCATATTTTTTAAGTATTGCAATTCAACAAGCTTTGTTTCAAAAACATTTGGCATTATTTTACTTCCATAGTTACTTCCATTTTTAAAGTCTTAAGAATTAATAAAATAAGTAAAATATGTTTTCTCTCTCTCTCTCTCTCTCTGTGTGCTGTAGGAAACATTGACCAGGCCCAGTACTGTGACAGAATAAAGGGAATCATTGAACTGTTGGGCAGTAAACTCTCATTAGATGAACTCTCCAAAATATGGAAAATACAGGTAAGCTTATAGATATTCATCTACTCTGTGCTCCATCAAAGCTGCATGAACTTTTGACATTGAATCTAAAATGTCTTTTTGAATAAGATAGAAATGAATGGAGAGCATTTAAATTGTTGTCCATCTGCATTCCCATTGATTTTCAGGATGGAAATTAAGCTGTGAACAATCTTGAGATTAATTCATAACACAAGGACTTGATCATTTAGTTTAACTTGATGTACTAAGTGCAGTTACTAATACTATTACATGTTTATTTCTTAGAAATGCACATGTGACCGTAAAGTACTGAGCTTGAGTTGAGATGCAGATAAAATTAACTTTTATTAACAACAGGAACATGCAAAAACCTATTTTTTATAGGGAAACATTTAAATATTCTACTCTTATTACCATACATAAATGTTCTTATACAGTATCATACTGAACTGACTGACAGCTTCAGTGATTATAAAAGGAGCGCTTTGTCAAAGTTTTAGTTTTTCATGACCCAATGTGACTTCCTACTTAAAATACAAAAAAGTGCCAAACTTTGCCAAATTGATTTCTTGATGATTTGATATTTTAGTAATTTTATAATGTCTGAATATAAATTCAAAAGTAAAACACGTGAAAAAAATATGTTAGGTAGTGGAAATGGCTAATAAGCCTATGTAACCATCTATCACGAGAAGCGCTGTTTCGTCCTGCTTTCGTTTAGTTGGCCGCTTGATGTTTTTCATTTGCAAGAGAAATGGCAGGTCTTATCAGTTGGGCAACATGGTGGTGGCACCAGTGCAACCTCTAACAAAATTACATTTTAACCATTCGGTCGCAGTCTGGAGCCCTGCTAAAGCTTTAACTAAAATTTAAACGGCTCCCAAAACACCGTTATGGTGTAAATGAAGAGCCAAAATGTATTTAAAGTTTTCTGTTTTTAGTTGAAAACGGTGTCATGTAAACGGCCCCTAAAATAACACTGGTCTCAAGATCACTTATTATTTTTTTCATGATTTTAACATATTATAAGGTATCAAAACAAATCCAGTTATCTTGAGTTATCACAAGAAAACAAGGCAAAAATAATAATGCAATAACTCGGTTATCCTCGCATTGTTAGACTGCCTAAATATATATAGTATATAGAATTATTATATTATATTTCATTTAAATTTTGTATATTGCTGTTAAAATTAAGTTTATGTAGTCTGATTATATGAGCAAAAAGTTGATGTGTCCAATTTTGTGTACAGGCTGGTCAGTCCTCCACTGTGATTGAGAACATCCACACCATCATCGCCGCTGCTGCCGTCAAGTTCAACTTTGACCAGCTCAGCCACCTCTTCGTCCTCATACAGAAGGTCTTTTCCATCTTCCTTTGGACTCTTTCATCTTTGTGAACTGTGTTTTTGACTTTACCTTGTGTGTTTTCAGAGCTGGGAGGTGGAGAGTGATCGCGTAAGACAGAAACTTCTGAGTCTGATTGGACGGATCGGCAGGGAGGCTCGCTCTGAGGCAACCACAGGAAAGGTGCGTGTCATTAGAATTAACCTGCATGTGTATTTCTGTCCCTCACCTGAAAGTTGGACTTTGAACCTGCCTAGGCTGTTAATAAGATAGAATGCGGAAATGTGAAAGGCAGTGATTGATGAAGCATTGTTGATGCTAGTGGAAGTTTCTTATTATTGCACTGTGTAAAGTTATTTTCTGTATTTAACAATAGATTTTAATATGTTACTTACCATTTAATATGCTACCACCTACGCTACAGTACAAAAGGTGTGGGTCAATCAGATATTTAAAAAATGAAATTAAAGGTGCACTATGTAACTTTTCCGTCCACTAGAGGTCGCCTATTCAAAACAAAGGCGTAGTTTGAGCGCAGAATCTTGGGACATGTGGTCTTCACCTCACAGCCGGTGGAAAAGAATCGGGATAGGACAGAAATCATGTTCATGGATGCGATTATTAACGTTACTGTAGTATGACGCAGAGCAGGACCGAGTGTTGTGGGAGCTGAGCAAGGCCGCTGGAGCGATTGTTAATAAGATTTACGCAACGCGCACCTCGCAAGCAGCGGGACTTTTATTATGCCACATTTCCGCTTTTCCGGTCATGAGTATGAGGTAACGCAGCTCTGTTTATCATATTAGATACATTTGAGTGTGTTGAAAATGATGTTATGACATTACTCTGTGCGTTCGCTCGGCGGCTGCTATGACACTTGTTGCACACTGCAGTAAGAGTAAAGCGTTTCTGCTAAATAAAACCGGAAACCGAGGGTAACGCAGATATGACGCCATTGACAGGCGACTTCCTCACATGTCCCGGTTCCTTGGTTAAAATAGCAATTTTCTCACGATTTACAAATAGTTGGAAACATTTGGGATATTGTAAGTACTCAACTGAACAAAATATATAACACTGGCCTACTGGTTTTTGGATATTTTACTGAAAAAATGTTACATAGTGCATTTTAATACTTTACTTTAATACTTTTTTAATACTTTTATAAATACTGTTACAAATAAATGCTGTTTATTTTACTTTTATATTAATCCAAGAAAAAAATTATCACGGTTTCCACAAAAATATCAAGCAGCACAACTGTTTTCAACATTGGTAATAATAAGAAATGTTTCTTGTGCATAAAATCATCATATTAGAATGATTTCTGAAGGATCATGTGACACTGAAGACTGGAGTAATGATGCAGATATTCAACTGCATCACAGGAATAAATTGCATTTTAAATTACATTCAAATAGAAAACAGTTATTTTAAATTTTGTAATATTATCACAATCTCACAGAAATTTTTATCAAATAATTGCAGCCTTGGTGAATATAAGAGACTTCATGACAAAAAACAAACCATATTTGTGTTAGAGGTGGGTGATATGACCAAAATATTATATCATATTATATGAGTAATTTTATATATTTAACAATATATATCACAATATAGTTATTTTTGCTTTTAAATAAGGTTTTTATGATATCAAAATTTTTGATACTATTGAAATTTCATAATTCTTATCACCATTTTCAACATCTTCAAGCACTAGAAATACTACATAAAATGTATAAAGTAATCAAATGTATAAAAATCAATGCATAGTCTTTACTGTGTAAATTAAATACACATTTATTCTTATTGAAGGTAAAAAAGTGATTCAGTCAAGAGCAGTGAGAGAGTTCTCTTTTTTGTTGTTTGATTAGCATTAATAATGACAACAGGTAATTTGTATGCTGTCACTTTAAGACTTACTGCATGGATCCAATATACTTTTAACGTTTACTTAAAGGTGCCATAGAATGGAAAACTGTATTTACCTTGGCATAGTTGAATAATAAGAGTTCAGTACATGGAACTGACATACCATGAGCCTCAAACACCATTGTTTCCTCTTTCATATGTAAATCTTGTGTGTGAAAAAGACAACTGCCCATGTTTTAGGCCTGGCAGTATTAACGTGGACCTGCACAGAATCCTCAGAAGTTCTGCAGGTATTGTGAAGATGAGGACAATATAGCGAAAATGGCAGATCATGGATATAAATGTTATGTTCCAGGCTGTGCAGGGGATGTGAGCACTTTTTATACCTTTTCCACAGGCACAAAACAGGCATGGTTGATGTTTATCTATAACAGGATACCGCACTAATTTAATTCAAAGTTGTTAGTTTCCTCTGACTAGTGTCAATTTCGTTAACGAAAATATGACACAAAATGTTCGTTGACGACCTTTTTTTCCATGACTAAGACAAGACAAGACGAGATGACACAAACGTCCTTAAAGGATAACTGTGACAATATCATCATGCAATATTGTTGATGAAAAAAGACGAGACTAAAATGTAGTTTAAAAAATAAAAACTTGACCAAAAAGCACTCTTTGGTTTTGTCGGGGGGGGAAAGAGGAGCGTTCGAGCGTTCATGCTTGCGGTTGCCAGATTTCAATAATTTAAATACCCCAATCAGAGCTTTTCTGTTAAAAGAACACATCCGGTGTTTTACTTAAAATGTGCTATCTGGCAACCATGTGCACGCAAGCTCTCTCTCGCGCGCGGATGATCTGAAAACACCAATAAACAAATAAGCTTCATTTCAGCAATCTCCATTAGAGATTTTCTGCTTAAAGTGTCATTCAGTCAGTCTGTGTTCTGTCACGACTCACGAGCCGCTTGTGCTGTTTGCAGCTGAATAACTGCACTTGTGTGAGCTACTGAAATGAGCCTTGCTGTGAAACAGCCAATCAGAGCAGAGCTCAACATTATTATTCATGACCCTTCCAGATAAGGTAATAACAGCCCATTTCATTCTAGGGACAAATCCTAGGGTTGTAAATGGACATGTAAAACCATATCTGGAGAATTTTTGCCCTTACCTAAGCCACATACCTTCTATGTAGCTATCAAAGAACAATTTAAAATATTCTATGGCAGCTTTAAGACAAATGACTGTTTCCTTGCTAATACATGGTCACTTTGACACATAGGTATGTGTATTTAAGCGTTCAAGCCCATTATGCGGCCAAATGCACTCAGTTCAGTTCTCACGCGCTTTATGAGCAGTGGCTTCATGTCGCATGTGCGTCTCTCAGACAGCGCTGAGAAACAGTCTCTCAGAGAGTGCGTGCATATAGCGAAATGAGTTGCTTTCACTGCTAATTGTGCTTCCATGGTTTAAAATCACCTGTTTTTAAACCACAATGCTTAAAAACGCATACAAACGCTAAGCTTTGTGACCGTGCAGCACAGCAACGTCACATGAGCGTAACCGTGATAGAGATGATAGTCCAAAATCTCTACCGGTTGACAAATTTCTACCAGTTAGTCTACCGCCCACCCCTAATCTGTGTGTTTTTTGTGGCTTGTGTGTCAGGTGTTGGAGGTATTGTGGGAGTTGGCACATCTCCCCACCTTACCTACCAGTCTAGTGCAGCAGGCCCTGGAAGAACACCTGACCATTCTCAGCGATGCATACGCCGTCAAAGAAACTGTCAAGAGGAACTACATCATCAAATGCATCGAGGACATCAAGAAGGTGAGCTGAGACCATAATTCTCAAATTTCCAATAATGGCCCGGACTCTTAATCTTCAGTGTTTCAGTTAATCAACTAATAGGAATCAGATGAATTTTTTATGATGCAACTACATTATTATTTAGTTTTTCTGTCATTATGGAAACTCTCTGTCTGGCTTGCTTCTGGTGGTCTGAATTGGAGTGAGAGTCTCTCACTATCACACAAATCTCCTGTACTCCTCCATCTGCTTTGTGCTGCTTTCTGAAAATCCATATTCAGAAGGTTATGTACCGTAAACACAAAATAAACACAGAATCGCAATGACACACATTTTTGAGCTTCCTGGCTTCTCTTTCAGGCTATAATCTGTGCAGTGGGCTATTTTAAGAGCTGATCCTGGGAGTATAAAGGTGTTGTTCTGTCTCTAGTGCTAGATGTATATTTTTGGCACTCTAGTTTCAGCTTGCCTCATCTCACCCCAAACACACGCGCACACACACAGGCACTCACTTTGCTCAATCTTTGCGCTTCAGCCTCTGGTGTGATTTGGGTGCAGCGTCTGCCGCATAAACTCTTTAGTGGCGCTCACTGAATACAACTGAAGTTGATCTCTTTAGATGCAAATACAGGAGGATTCAAAGTCTCCCAGCGAGTCACAGGTCTCTTTTCTTACTGGCTCCTGGGGCAAGAAGAAACCGAGCTCATTGGCTAAAGTAAGAGAAGACCCACCCCTTTGGTTTAACACTGACCAATCATAACTCAGCCTGAATCTCACATGAACAGAATTTGATTTACAAACTGATGATTGCCACTTGATTCATGGGGAAGTACTGTAAAGATATGTGTGATTTTACAAAGGGCACCTCTAGGGGTTTGATCTTCAAATCCAAATATTAACTAATGACTTGTTGTCTATTGGCTTCAATCTGTTGTTGGACTATTTGAAACATTTGGAAATCAGAGACTCTAACAAAAGCCTGGGGTAATAGAGGGGTCAATGATGTGATGCTAATTAGTTTGTTCCTTTCATTAATTAAATTTTAAAAAAGTAATTCACATGTGTAATAATGTTTCTTTATTAAAACTAGAATAAATCCTCATTAAAAGAAAAAAACACGCAGAAAAACTAAACAAAAAAACATCAAACAAGAAATTATATCATAGAGAAGAGAGAGGATGTAAAATGTCATGTGGTGTGACTCTTCATGATTTAATAATTCACGAAATTAGTTGAAAAAAATACTTTGGGGATGTTCTATAGTCTCATCCCTTCATTTGTGTGTCTGTTGTAGATTTTGATTATTTTATTATCTTTTTGTTGTATTTCCCATTCATTTCCTATGACGGGTCAAACTGACCCGAGGAGAGGATTAAAGGGATAGTTCACCCAAAAATTAAAATTATTTCATAATTTACTCACCCTCAAGCCATCCTAGGTGTATATGACATTCTTCTTTCAGACGACTACAATCGGAATTATATTAAAATATGTCCTGGCTAATCCAAGCATTATAATGGCAGGCCAAAATTTGAAGCCCAAAAAAGTGCATCCATCCATTATAAAAGTAATCCACACGACTCCGGGGGGTTAATAAAGGCCTTCTGAAGTGAGTCCGTCTGGCGGAAGGTAGATATTTTACTTTATAACGTGTTAAATATGGATATTTTTTCTTACAAAACCCCATCGATTCGCTTCAGATTGCCTTTATTATTTTATTACTTTTTACTTCATGGTTACACCACATAACATTTTAAAGTTATTAAATTGAAAATTATATAAAGGTTTTATTAAACCATATGAAAGTACATACTTATACGTCATTGACCCAGATGGAGATTGCTGTATTCAATGAATGCACCATGTGTGTTATGGTTGATGTCATTGTGTGTTAATATCTATGTGTTTGTGCTTGTATTGTAGTCATCTCAGCAGACTAACCCTCAGACAGTGTGGGTGGTTCCTGCCTTGCGGCAACTTCACGAGATTACCCGGTCTTTTATCAAACAGACCTACCAGAAACAAGACAAGGTAGGTGCAGACAGCATCCAGACGGACCATCTGGCCTGTTCATTTTTCACACAACTGCCGCTATGTAAACAATATTTATTTATTTTTTGTTTTTGCTTAATATGGCTTTGCATTTATTCTTTGTGTCATCTTCTCTATCAGAGTATAATCCAAGACCTGAAGAAGAACTTTGAGATTGTAAAGCTGATCACAGGCTCTTTGGTGTCATGTCATCGCTTGGCCGTGTCCGTCGCTGGATCCAATGGTCTTTCTGGGTCCACACTGGTCGATGGGCGGTACACCTACCAGGAGGTACGCTGCCACATGTCCATTTTCTTTTAGTCATACTGAGAACTTGATGTTTATATTACAGCTCGATTGATAATTGATTTTGGCAATAATGATTATTAAGGTGGGAAAATGTGGGGATACTGTGCAAATCAGAATTTTATTATTTGAAAAAAAGTACTATAGACCATTACAATTTTGGTACAATACTGTTCAAAAGTGTTTGTTTTTTGTTTAGTTTTTTAAAAATAATTGAATACTTTTATTCAGCAAGGATGCATTAAATTGAATAGACAGTATAGACTTTCCATTTATCAAAGAATCCTTAAAGGGGTCATAACACACAGTTTCAGCCAGTCTCATGTTAATCTTGAGTACCTATAGAGTAGTATTGCATCCTTCATATCTCCGAAGAGTCTTTAGATTTATCATATTTATAAAAGACAGATACGTAGACAGGTACCGATTCTTTCCGAAAACAGCCGAACTTGTGGAAGCGTGCAGTGGCCGGAGCTAAAGAGTCACGAGCACACACACACACACACACACACGAAATACATCATGGCGTTATCCCTGGATAACTTTTGATTCACTATACGTTCATGTTGTTTACATTATATGCACTTACGTGCCGTTTGCCAACAAAACGCAGACATTTGATGCAGTTTCACTCACGTCTGCGGTTTCGACTCGTGACCAGGAACAAACAAACACACTTGCAGAACTCCATTGCTGCTCCGGAAAAACAAACTGCATCCACTGTTTCCTTAACGCTGGGTTATTTGGGAAGCTGAATAAGGTTATCTTTCCCTCACAACCAAAAACACACTTATTTAGTGACATTGTTGATTTTGTGGTCTAAAAACAAAATGACAGCGCTGCCGGCGGCTCCTGTAACCCGAACAAAGCTCGGTGATGGACGTGCTCTTGCTCTCGCTCTGGTTGATGTGTGCACACGCTCATCCAAGAGAAGTGCTCATATGAGCAATTCCGCCCTTTATGACGTCATACAGGGCCATACTCAAAAAAAAAATCTGAAACTTATTCAAATCCTGAAGAAGTGTATTTGGCACAGAAATACTCTGCCATATGTCCAACTCATTTTTTTTTTTTTTTTTTGGCCATGTTTAGCATGAGAATCCAACTCTTTTACAGTGTAAATAAGTCAGAATGCATGAAATGGCATTAGACCCCCCCATTAAAAAATGTATCACAGTTTCCACAAAACCATTAATCAACATTAATAATCAGCAAATCAGCATATTAGAATGATGTACGTAATAGATAAAATAATTAAAAAAAAATATTTTTATTAACAGTTTTTCTGATGCGAGACATTTATTTTGAAAGACATGCATGCAAGTTTTTGACTCTTCTGCAAAGGCTTTGCTCTTCTTTCAGACAGAATGCGTTTTTCCATTCCAATACGCTACATTCAATTCTTATTCTATGTAAACGTGCTAGACGGGATGTGTTTGACATTTACGCTTGCGTCTCGTGCATGACACGGCGTTCCAAAAATGTAGCTAAAGTTAAAAAAGGTTACACTTTTAAACAACATGTCTAGACCTTGCATAGCTTTTTCCGTTTCTCTGACCTGTGGCTCGCATTGTGCTGTTTCGGTATCTGCTGTCAGATTAAATGATATCAGGCTATATGCCGGTATCATTATTCGAACATTATTTTCAATACTTGTTAGGGCCGGTTTAAACAGAATGTGTTTTTGCAGTAAAAATTAAGAGCATACAACGTTGTAGTTACATTGTCAATTGCCCAAATTACCAAAAAGTACCAATAATTTGGGTCACAGCTTTATGACCATGGCAAAATGTGGGTCCCAGAGCCAAACCAGTTGAGGACTACTGATCTGCAACATATTACATTGGGTCTTATTAGCGTCTTATTACAAAAAGAAATCAACTTCTAGTTTCTAGTTAAGGAATACAGTGTAAAGAGTCTAGTAATTTCCTCTGGTTCACAGATGAGTAATATTGTTATTTGGCTGAAGAATTGGCACAGAACAAAAATTTATTTGTAGACTACAGAGGTGACTCATGTTATGCCTCATATTTAAAAAGAATCCAGAAGAGAAGTGTGGCTTTTGACATTTGTCATAATTTATTTATTTTTTTTCACATATTTTCAGTATTTGGAGGGTCACTTGAAGTTCCTCGCATTCTTCCTGCAAGAGGCCAGTCTGTACCTGGTCTGGAATAGAGCCAAAGAGATCTGGGAATGCTTAGTGTCCGGCATGGATGTGTGCGAGATGGATCGAGAGGTGTGGTGGTGTTGGTATTTTTGTTTTGTTGTTTGGTTTTTGTTTTGGTTTGTTTGGTTTTGGTTTTGGTTTTGGTTTTGGTTTTCAATTGTAATTATGCCATTTATACAACTCTATGTGGGTGCTTAAAAAGAAAAGCGGCAAGAGCCACACATGCTTTGGGTTGAAGGCAAAATGCCATTGTTTTAAGTAACTTATTTATTTAAAATTAAGGTGTATTTAATGGCTTTTCAGTTCTGTAGTGTATACATTGGTTGCATTTTAACAAGCTATGTAGTAGTTTTGATGATGTTCGTCTCCCTGCTGTAGATGTGTTTCGAATGGTTCACTAAGGGACAGCATGATCTAGAGAGCGACGTTCAACAGCAGCTCTTTAAAGAGAAGATCCTCAAGCTGGAGCCTTATGAGATCACTATGAATGGTAAGAGTTCAACCACAGAGTTCACTCACCAATTAAAACCACAGTAATTCCACATTAAGTATAGCACCTTGAGGTATTGCATCCTGTATATCTGCAGGAAACCACTGTGGTTACTGTGCTAAATTTACCCTCATTGGCACCATGGGGTGGAGTGGCATGAAGTGGTACTATGAGTAAGTTTCCTGTGGGTTTCATCAATGTCTTACAGGGTTTAACCTCTTCAAGACCTTCTTTGAGAATGTAAACCTCAGTGACCACCGTCTCAAACGGCAGGGAACACAACTGGTATGAGATTCCCTGCTTGTTCTCATTAAAATTGATGGGAAAATCCAGCATTAATGTCTAGATTGGCTATATATGATTCATTCTTTCAGTGTGTGGAGCGATTGGATCTGGCTGGGATGGACTTCATCTGGAGAATCGCAATGGAATCTCCAGACGAGGACATCGCAAATGAAGCCATACAGCTAATCATTACCTACAGCTACATAAACCTCAACCCCAAAATGAAGAAGGTCAGCAGTCAAACCCTGATTTTCTTTATTAATCTTGCCGTTCCAGTGCACATAGTTTCTCCATAATTCTCTGTTAATAACCCTTTTCTTTGTGTTTTTGTTACAGGACTCAGTATCTCTACATAAGAAATTCATTGCTGACTGCTATAAGAGATTGGAGGTGAGTATTACAGTGTGAAATGACACCCCCCCCCTCCCTTGTGATGATAATTGTGATACAACTCATCCTTATATCACACACAGGCTGCTAGCTCTGCGCTGGGCGGCCCGACCCTCACACATGCTGTTACCCGGGCAACCAAGATGCTGACAGCCACTGCTATGCCAACGGTCGCCACATCAGTGCAATCTCCATCTAGGTACGACTAGTTTTTAAGCTAGTTGAGCAGCTTCCATATCAGTTGATGAGATCCAGCTGATGTTGTTGGTTGCATTTTCACTGTCTTAAAATAATGAAAGCACTTTTACATTAAATTTCAGAGCAAAAATTTGGAAAAAACACAAGGAAAATAGTACCAAAGCTGGAGCAGAGGGATTTAATTGTACAATAATTAACTAATAGCAGTGTTGTAGTCATTTATAACACAGGAATTATAGTAATAAACAAATATATTTAAAGCTTAATTGTTAAAAAAGAAATCAAGGGAACGTTTGAGTCAGGTCCGGTCCGGTCAGTTCAAAAGTCTGGTAGAATAACAAACATTTGCAGAATCGCAACGTGTCTTTTTGTTTTCTTTTTGTTGTATGTTATTATATTGTAGTTTTGTTTTTGTTTTGATTAATTCATATCCCACTTTTACCTTGTCATTTAGTCGCATCAGACTTGGTGCAACATTAAAATCTTAACTGATCTTAAGCTTGATCTGATATCATTTGATATCAAGATTGACCCATTGAAATTCATAATCATCTGTCCTCAGGTCCAGTAAACTGGTGATCATTGAGAGACTTCTGTTATTGGCAGAGCGCTACGTTATCACAATAGAGGTGAGTGCTGATATACACACACACACGCACACACACACACACACACACTCTCTGGGACATATACAGTCATGTTACACACTGCTTTATGCATATGAGTGCAAAACTTTATTAGCTCAAGTTCATCCTGTATTGTACATCCTATGAGAATTGTTTAAAGGGTTAGTTCACCCAAAAATGAAAATTCTGTCATCAATTACTCCTTCAACCCCCCCACCCCCCCCGATGTTCCAAACTCGTAAGACCTTCGCTCATCTTCGGAACGCAAATTAAGATCTTTTTGAAATCCGAGAGCTTGCTGACCCCCTCCATAGACAGCAACGTCATTGCAACTTTCAAGGTCCAGAAAGGTAGTTAAAACATTGTTAAAGTAGTCCATGTGACTCCAGTGGTTCAACCTTAATATTATGAAGCGACGAGAATACTTTCTGTGTGCAAAAAAACAAACAAAAATAAAGACTTTATTCAACAATCTCTTCTCGTCTGTGTCATTCTCCTACACTGTTGACGTAGTAAATACAGTACAGCGCTTCAGAGTTCTACGGGACTATTTTAATGATGTCTTTACTACCTTTCTGGACCTTGAAAGTTGCCATGACGTTGCTGCCTATCTGTGGTTCAGAAACCTCTCGGATTTCATCAAAAATATCTTCATTTGTGTTCCGAAGATGAACGAAGGTCTTAAGGGTTTGGAACGACATGAGGGTGAGTAATTCATGACAGAATTTTCATTTTCGGGTGAACTAACCTTTTAAGTTCATCCTGTATTGCACCTTCTATGAGTGTTGCTTTAATATTTATCTTAAATGACTTAGTTTTCTCTTGGTTTGAAAGCCCCAGTCAGTCTCCGCAAAGAAAGCAGCAAGCTGTAAAAATCAGACGTAACATCATTGCTAATTAATTCTCTTAATGTGTTATAGTTGTCCGACTTGCAGCTGTAGAATGATGGTCGACTGCAATATACACCGTCTCCTCGTTTCTCCAGCTGTTTAATTTCCGTACTGAAATCTGCCATCGAGTCTGTCACATCATTTAGCAGATTCAGGGATAATCATCCCAGGACACAGCGAAAGTGATTCGATATGGTGTTGATTCCTGTGTGTATTCAGAAAGAGAGGCAGACATTTTGACACCCGTTCAGTCTAACAGATGCTAATTGGACGGTTATTGACAGACATTTGGCGCAGGAAGTGCTTTTGGACTGTAGCATTTTGTCTAATATGTGAATTTGAGTACATTGTGTAATATAAAGCCTAGTAGCTTTTTTTCTGGCATTCATTACCCCATTCAATGAAATGCTTATTCATGGAAAACTGATTTGAAATGGCAGATTTATTGCGGTAAGATATGCAAGAGCTCTATAACGTCATCTAATGTTACATTTACCTCAGCAATGTGATCCAATAGCTTTTATCTTATTCTTAATATATTTTATATAATATAATAATAAATGCATTATATTTTATTTGTTATGTATATCTTAATTATTTTATATACACTATCGTTTAAATGTTTGGGGTCAGATTTTTTTTATATATAATTTTTTTTTAAGTTTCTTAAGGTTGCATTTATTTAATAAAAAAACTGTAATATTGTGAAATATTATAATTTAAAATAACTGTTTTCTATTTTAGTATATTTCAAATGTAATTTATTCTTGTGATGTCAAAGCTGAATTTTCTGCATCATTACTCCAGTCTTCAGTTTCACATGATCCTTCAGAAATCATTCTAATATGCTGATTTTTTTGATGAATACAACGTTCAAAAGATTTGTGTTTATTTGAAATAGAAGATTATACATGTCTTTGTCACTTTTGATCAACTTAATTAATGCTTCCTTGCTGAACAAAAGTATTAACGTCTAACAGTGAGTACCTGTGTGAATAAATCTTCAGCGAATGACACTAAAAAATTCTTTAGAGGCCATTTTATCAAGTTTTATGGCATCAAACATTTAAATTATAATACATCCACACTGTTTTGAATTAGAAAATGTGTTTCCGGGTCAGCGAATCATAATGAACCACTGAATCTGTTTCAGGACCTGTATTCTGTTCCTCGAACGATTCTACCTCATGGAGCGTCTTTCCACGGCCATCCGGTTACACTTCACATCACTTATGAATCTACCAAAGACACATTCACCTTGGAGGTAACGGCACACACTTCCTTGAGACAAAGCCCCCTTTCCTTCTGGCACCCTCAACACAGACGCACACACTTATGACAGATTGTGAGCAGGGTTGATATAAATGCTAGACAAACATTCTTCCTATTTGGAGAATAGAGGAACATTGATAGATGGCAGGTGGACGTTCCGCATGAGATACCGAATGTGATATTCACAAACACAACGCTGTAGCTCTGTAGACTCAACTGACTGTCTATGCTTTGCCTTATTTGAAAAGGATGATTCAGAATAGCCCTTATGTGTTTGTGTACATGTGAATGTGTGCAGGCCCACAGCAACGAGACTATAGGCAGCATCAGATGGAAGATAGCGGAGCAGCTCAGCTGCCCAGTGGACAATGTGCAGATATTTGCCAATGACAGCATGGTGAGTCAAACACTAACTGTGATCCATTGCAGTCATACCCAAGTGGTGCACAGGTGCCAAACACTCCTACAGCACAGGCCAGTGCTGTTTGAGACTGTGGCAGCTATTATGACCGCATGTGGAGTCTTTGTTCTCGGGCTAGTTATAGAGAGTTAACATTGTATATTCATATTGATTATTGTTACTATTAGTAGTTATTTTAGTAGTAATTTTATACTATTATTGTTTTATTAAAGTACCCCTATTGTGCCATTTCAAAGGTTCTCCTACAACAGGTTTACATGCACCTAAGGTCAAAAAACACCTACATTTTCTCATAATATACATCGCAGCATCACCTCTTTTCTCACAGTGCCTGAAATGGTTCGATAAAGGATTCAGTCTCTCTAAACCCCTCCTTTCCGAGAGCCTAATCTGTTCTGATTGGTCAGATGGCCCAGTCTGTTGTAATTGGTCTACTACTTACAGCGCGTGTTGGAAATGAAACGCTCATTACCATATCTGAATTTCAGCTCCAGAGGCTTCCTCAGCGCTTGATACACAGTGATACGAACAGTAACAACAGTGTGTGTTTTACCGTATCAATTTGAGCCATCCTTTTGAAGTGCATGCAAAGTGAAAACGTTGTCTTCTCTACATGTCATCAACATGAACTAAACTCTTCCAGGCCTCCGCTAGTACTACAGTGCTTGAGGGTCAAAGATGTTTTTCACGGCAGTCAATGAAGACCATAGGTGTGCATTATGCAAATTTTTTGTAGACTGAAATGACAGACGACTCGTTTCAGGTAGTTCAGAATCAGATCCAAATTTCTTTCGGATCTTTAAAACTTTGCAGATCTCAACAGATCACAAACAGCTATATTATACACTACATGAAAGGTAATATCCAAAACCGCATAATAGGGGCACTTTAATATTTTGAATTAGCTTTTATTTTTATATTTTCAGTTGGCATTTTTAATTTTAGTTTTATAATTTTTGTCATGTGCTTTTGTAGTTTTTATTAGGTTTTGGTTTTAAAAAATATTTCTTAATAGTAATAGTTTTAATTAACAATAACCCTATTGGCCAATAAATTGTCATTTTGAAATTATCAACATTTGTCTAAGAGGTCTAAGGGCCTGTTTACACATGGTCACTTCATGTGTTTTTACTGATCGTAAAGCTATCTGATTTGTTAAAACGTTTCCATTTACACATAAATGTGTCTCCGCAAAACGGATATAAATCCGATCTTCAATTTTAAACGGAGTTCACGTCAACAAAAGCAACAGATATGAGCTGCATTTTATTTATCATCAGCTAATTTCAAGATCAAAGACTGCAATAGGAGAGAGAGCGCCATCAGCACTGGTAAGATCATTCAGTCACTACTTTTAATGAAGATGATTGTGTGTTGAGCGTCTGCGACACTTTCAGTTTCATTTGCGGCAGTTTGCACGTCGACTTATTGAAGAGATACTCAGCTGTGGCGATGCGTGTTGCAGTAGCGCTATCATATCTGGCTATAACATGTCAGCATTTTACATGTGGTTTAAACAAGGTTCCAGGTTCGTCTGGAATGCGTCTCAGACCACCTCCCGAAGTGGTTTGAGTGATCGGATTGAAATTCGTCTCGAAAGCGTTTCGGAGGGCATTACACCTGGTCTTTTCACGATCAGATAGCTATCTAATCTGAGAAAACGCATGAAGTGACCAGGTGTAAACAGGCCCTAAACTTCAGAGTGCTATTTTTTTTTTTTTTTTTTTTTTTTTTTTTCTTCTAATATTTCATTATTTGGCAACACTTTACAATAAGGTTCCGTTTGTTAACATTTTTTTATAACTTCATTAGGTAACATGAATGACAAAATACCTCTAAATTGTTAATTTTAATATTTACTAATATATTATTAAATCAATAGTTATTTAATGGCCCTGAGCTAACATGAACTAACAATGAACAGTTGTATTTTTCAGAGCTCCAGACTGCAAACTAAATTTAGTTCGAGGTCACACTGGTGCCACCACCTTGTTGCCCAACTGATAAGAGCTGCGGTTTCTGTTGCAAATGAGACGAAAGCAGCAAACTAAACGAATGCAGAACTTGACCGCACTTCTTGTTTGAGGACCGTTTATCAGCTCGGACCAATAATAGCTCAGAACAGGTTTACTCATGAGCCGGTCTCGATCATGCGATACTGTTACTGCACAGCGCTGAGAGATCCAGTGAGAAAGTGTTTGAATTAACCGCAGAATTAATAACATCGCTGCAATATCTAGTGAGAAACAAGAGTTTTCTGTTATAAACCATAGATATCAGAACAAATATCGCTGATGTGGAAACCAGGAGAAACATTCTGCCATGAAGAAACCATTATAGAAGGCTTTTCAGTCCACAAATCACCAACATTCACTATGGATTCAATTTAGTAACACTAACTGTAACCATGGTATTGTGCCAGAAATAGTCTAATGTTTTTACATTATTCATCTCAGGGTTCATACAACCTTTTGAGGGTGAAATTCAAGTGCTTCACACTCAATCACTTCAAAGCTCTAAATGTTATACATTTAAAGGTGCAGGGTGTAATATTTCTATTGACAGAAATGCAATATAATATACATAACTATGATTATTTCAGTGGTGTATAAAGACCTTACATAATGAACTGTTATGTTTGTATTACCTTAGAATGAGCCATTTCTATCTACATACATTGGGGGTTCCCTTACAGTGAAGTCACCATTTTGTGCTGCCATGTTTCTACAGTAGCCCTAAACGGACAAACTGCTCTACAGAGTGCTAGCTTAAGGGAGGGATGATCGGTGGGCGGTTGCAATTCGCATCCTCACCGCTAGATGCCGCTAAACTTGTGCACCTTAAAATGCTATGAAAAATGGAAAGAAAAAATCTATATTTCCCTATAGAAATTAGGTTTTTATAAAACTTAAGTTTGCCTGCATCTCAACTCAAGCTCAGTGCTTTGCTATTTCTTGCATTTCCAAGAAATAGACATGTATATTATTAGTTACTGTACTTATTAATGCAAAATCATTTAATTTTATGATTAAATGACCTTAATGATTAAAAATCCCCCCACCCCCCCAGTGCTACCAAATCTGTAGAACTTAGTGACACTGGTGCTACTGCTCTCAAATGTTAGTCTGGAGCCCTGATTTTTATTAACTTATTAAATTGTTTATGAACTTATTGTAAAGTTTTACCATTTTTTTTATTTTTTTTTATTGAGAGTTCATTTTGAGCAAATAAAAACAAATCTAAAATATATTGTGGAACACAAAATGAGAATTAAGTAAAACCAAAAATGTATGCAGCTCTTTTGCGTTTAATGAAAGTTTATAGCAAACAAGCTCTTCGTATAAGCTCCATTTGTGTGTAGTAAGTAGTCATACTAAGTCGTCTTGTTAAATGTGCATTCCAGCTGACGATGAATCGTGACCAGAAGCTGTTGAATCAGCTGGGTTTCTCTGATGAGCAGAGTCTGACAGTGAAGAGCTCAGGAACAGGCACGCCGTCAGGCAGTTCAGCGGACAGCTCTGCCTCGGCCAGCTCCAGCAGCAGCGGGGTCTTCAACTCAGCGTACGCTCTGGAGCAGGTACATACACACACTGATCTGACTTATCAAAAGTTCTGGTACTTATTGGATCATGTACACTCTAATGGTGCAAATACACACTTGTTTAAAGTATATGCAAAATTTGGGGGTTGGTAAGATGTATTAAGTTCTTGAAAGAAGTCACTGCAAAAAATGCTTTTATTACGAAGTATTTTTGTCTTGTTTCCAGTCCAAATATCTAAAAAATTCTTAAATTTACTAGACAAGTACAATGACATAAGATATTATGTCTTGTTTTCTAAAATAATTTTTAGATTTTTGAATTGGAAACAAGACAAAAATACTAAGTAAGAAAAGCATTTTTTTGCAGTGATATGCTCACAAAGGCTGCATTTATTTGATAAAAAATAGTCAAAACAGTAATATTGTGAAATATTTTTACAATTTAAAAGAACTGTTTTCTATTTTAATATCTTTTAAAATGTAATTTTATTCCTGTGATCAAAGCTGAATTTTCAGCATCATTCCTCCAGTCTTCAGTCACATGATCCTTCAGAAATCATTCTAATATGATGATTTGATGCTCATTTATTATTATTATCAATGTTGAAAACTGTTGTGCTGCTTAACATTTTTGTGGAAACATAATTTTTTTCTGGATTCTTTTTTTAATTAATATAAATTTATTTGAAATAGAAATCTGTTGTAACATTATACATTTGATGTAGTGTTATCTTTGATCAATTTACTATGTCCTTGCTGAATTATATCAAGTAATTTAGCTTTCTTTCCAAAAAAAAAAAAAAAGTAAATCTACTTTATAAAACTCATCAACCTACTTTATTTATCTATTAACCTACTTTATCAAACTTGTGTGTGATTGCAGGAGAAATCTCTTCCTGGTGTGGTCATGGCATTGGTGTGTAATGTCTTTGAGATGCTTTATCAACTTGCCAACTTGGAGGAACCCAGGTAAACAACCCACAATAACTGCTAGTTATCCTATTATTTATTTGAAGTAGTTCAGTAGGCATACACTCACCTAAAGCATTATTAGGAACACCTGTTCAATTTCTCATTAATGCAATTATCTAATCAACCAATCACATGGCAGTTGCTTCAATGCATTTAGGGGTGTGGTCCTGGTCAAGACAATCTCCTGAACTCCAAACTGAATGTCAGATTGGGAAAGAAAGGTGATTTAAGCAATTTTGAGCGTGGCATGGTTGTTGGTGCTAGACGGGCCGGTCTGAGTATTTCACAATCTGCTCAGTTACTGGGATTTTCACGCACAACCATTTCTAGAGTTTACAAAGAATGGTGTGAAAAGGGAAAAACATCCAGTATGCGGCAGTCCTGTGGGCGAAAATGCCTTGTTGATGCTAGAGGTCAGAGGAGAATGGGCCGACTGATTCAAGCTGATAGAAGAGCAACTTTGACTGAAATAACCACTCGTTACAACCGAGGTATGCAGCAAAGCATTTGTGAAGCCACAACACGCACAACCTTGAGGCGGATGGGCTACAACAGCAGAAGACCCCACCGGGTACCACTCATCTCCACTACAAATCGGAAAAAGAGGCTACAATTTGCACGAGCTCACCAAAATTGGACAGTTGAAGACTGGAAAAATGTTGCCTGGTCTGATGAGTCTCGATTTCTGTTGAGACATTCAGATGGTAGAGTCAGAATTTGGCGTAAACAGAATGAGAACATGGATCCATCATGCCTTGTTACCACTGTGCAGGCTGGTGGTGGTGGTGTAATGGTGTGGGGGATGTTTTCTTGGCACACTTTAGGCCCCTTAGTGCCAATTGGGCATCGTTTAAATGCCACGGCCTACCTGAGCATTGTTTCTGACCATGTCCATCCCTTTATGACCACCATGTACCCATCCTCTGATGGCTACTTCCAGCAGGATAATGCACCATGTCACAAAGCTCCAATCATTTCAAATTGGTTTCTTGAACATGACAATGAGTTCACTGTACTAAAAAGGCCCCCACAGTCACCAGATCTCAACTCAATAGAGCATCTTTGGGATGTGGTGGAACGGGAGCTTCGTGCCCTGGATGTGCATCCCACAAATCTCCATCAACTGCAAGATGCTATCCTATCAATATGGGCCAACATTTCTAAAGAATGCTTTCCGCACCTTGTTGAATCAATGCCACGTAGAATTAAGGCAGTTCTGAAGGCAAAAGGGGGTCAAACACAGTATTAGTATGGTGTTCCTAATAATCCTTTAGGTGAGTGTAGTTTACCCAAAAATTTAAATTCTTTCATTGTTTGCTCAGCCTCATGTTGTTCCAAACGGGCATGCTGTTTTTTTTAAAGGGTACATAACACACACAGTTTCTGCCAATCTCATGTTAATCTTGAGTACCTATAGAGTAGTATTGCATCCTTCATATCTCCGAAGAGTCTTTAGTTTTATCATATTTATAAAAGACGGATACGCTGTACCGATTCTTTTTACGAAAACAGCTGAACTCATGAAGGCATGCAGTGGGTGGAGCTAAAGACTCACAAGCACACACACACACAATACATCATAGTATTATCCCTGGATAACTTTAGATTCAATATACGTTTGTGTTTACATTACATGCACTTACTCGCCGATTGCCAACAAAACAGACATTTGATGCAGTTTCACTTACCGCCTGCGGTTTCGACTCATGACCAGGAACAAACAAACACACTTGCAGAACTCCATTGCTGGATCCACTGTTTCCTTAACGCTGGGTTATTTGGGAATCGGAACATGTTATCTTTCCCTTACAACCATAAACACACTTCTTTAGTGACTGTTGATTTTGTGGTCTAAATGACAGCGCTGCCGACGACTCCTGAAACCCGAACGAATCACTTTGATGGGCGCACGTGCTCATACAGGAGAAGTGCCCATACAAGGAATTCCACCCTTTTTGACGTAATACATGGCCATACTCGGAAAAACTTTCCGAAACTTGTTCGAATACTGAAGGAGTGTATTTGGAACAGAAATACTCTTTCATATGTCCAACTCAGGTTTTTTTTTTTTTTAATTGTGGCCATGTTTAGCATGAGAATCCAACTCTTTAACAGTGTAAATAAGTCAGAATGCATGAAATAGCATTAGACCACCCCCCCAAATCTTTTAATGGTTGATTTCGCTTCACAGGGGAATCTTTTCGCTTTGCTGTAATGACTGTGTTGCCATCTTGTTCCTATCCAGAATAACTTTGCGTGTGAGGAAGTTATTGCTGCTTATCCCGACTGACCCAGAGGTGCAGGACGCCCTTGATAACTTTGTGCCAAAAGAGTCCAGCGTCTGGAGTCACCAGGTACCTGAACACCTCTCCTTGACTTCTCCTTGAAATAGTACTGAACTTATGTTTATTCTGTTCTTAAAAATCTATTGATCTAACGACTTATCCTTAAATGTTTTATTAAACACAAAATATTGTAGACAAATATATACTACCATTCAAAAGTTTGGGGTTGGTATGATTTTTTTTTTTTTTAAGTGTTTTTGAAAGAAGTCTCATGTTTACCAAGCCTGCATTTATTTCAAAATTATTATTATCAAAAATACAGTAAAACAGCAATGTTGTGAAATACTTTTACAATTTAAAATAACTCTTTTCTTTTTTTATATATCTTTTAAAATGTAATTTATTCATGTGACGGCAGAGCTGAATTTTCAGCATCATTACTCCAGTCTTCAGTGTCACATGATCCTTCAGAAATGATTTGATGCTCAAGAAACATTTCTTATGCTGCTTAACATTTTTGTGGAAACCATGATGCGTCTTTTTTCAGAATACATTGAATAGGAAATAATAAAAGTTTTTTGATCAATTTGCCCTTTCTTTAAAAAAAAAAAACGTATAGACCCCAAACTTCGGTAGTGTGTAGCTTTGATTTGTTTAACGTTTTGTGCTCAATACATAATATGATTAAAATTATGGAAATTACTTAATAGTTTTGAGGAGTTAACTATTATTCTCAGATGTGGAAAATTGTAATAGTAAAGAATGAGTAGATGTGACTGGTAGTTTAGGTGAAATAGAGTCAGATATGATCGCTGGCCAGATGACTCGGCATTTTGAGAGCTGTAACAGTCATGTGACAGTGTTTTGTTTTTAGCAGGATGCACACAGAAGACAGTGCCCTCTAGCAGACCTAGTAAATATTTTCTCTCTCTGTCTCATCAGAAAACTCTGTTTACACTGGGGTCTGGTTCTCAGGCCTCGAAGTCTCCATCTCTGTCCAGTAAACAGCAGCACCAGCAGAGTGCAGCATCTATCCTGGAGTCTCTGTTTCGTTCTTCTGCCCCGGGCATGTCTACATTCAGAGTGCTCTATAACCTGGAGGTTTGTCATGCATTTCTCATGTTGAAGTTATAATATTCCAATTTCATGTGCAGAGACAAGATGTAAGCCAGTCATAGGCTGACTACCCTAAACAGTGTAAATAATGTGTCTTTTTGGCACGTTCAAAACATTGCTCTTGTTTTTCTTAACTTCTGGATCAATCAATGTCATGCGATCATCAATGTCATCAGGCATAACATTATGACAGGTGAAGTGAATAACACTAATTATCTCTTCATCACGGCACCTGTTAGTGGGTGGGATATATTAGGCAGCAAGTGAACATTTTGTCCTAAAAGTTGATGTGTTAGAAGCAATTAAAAATGGGCAAGCGTACGGATTTGAGCGAGTTTGACAAGGGCCAAATTGTGATGGCTAGACGACTGGGTCAGAGCATCTCCAAAACTGCAGCTCTTGTGGGGTGTTCCCGGTCTACAGTGGTCAGTATCTATCAAAAGTAGTCCAAGGAATGAACAGTGGTGAACCGGCGACAGGGTCATGGGCGGCCAAGGCTCATTGACGCACATAGGGAGCGAAGGCTGGCCCGTGTGGTCCAATCAAACAGACAAGCTACTGTAGCTCAAATTGCTCAAGAAGTTAATGCTGGTTCTGATAGAAAGGTGTCAGAATGCAGTTTGTTGTGTATGGGGCTGCAGTTTGTGTATTCAAATTCCACATTTTTTACAAACCATACAGCAAATTGATTGAAAAAAATAAAACTGTTTCTTGTGAAGAAAAAAATAAACACACTCTCTCAATCATTTACCTCCATCCATTCTCTTAGGTGTTGAGTTCCAAGCTGATGCCCACATCTGATGATGAAATGGCGAAGACCAGTGTCAAATCTTTCTGTGAGAACTTCCTCAAAGCAGGAGGTCTCAGGTAGCTGTCTGCTTTTTACCCTCTTTTCCTCTGCATGTGGATAATTATGCAGTCTTAATGTGTCTGTATATTTGAATCATTAATTATCTCAGCGGTGCATTGTCTGTCTCTCTGTCTCAGTCTGGTGGTTAACGTCATGCAGAGAGACTCCATCCCCTCTGAGGTGGACTACGAGACCAGACAGGGAGTCTATTCCATCTGCCTGCAGCTGGCCAGGTGCAGTCTCATTTAGCTGTCTTCTTTTTCCTATTTCTCTATTTAGTTTGTACTTTTTTCTTTTTCTCTCTCTTTGGAAACACCACTCCAGATGATAGGCAGCATAATAATATTGCTTTAAAAACACTTTCTTTTCAGGTCATTTTTGACATGGATGTTTGAGAACATACCTGAAACTCTAATTTAAAGAAACTCAAATTTTTATTTCGAGAGAAATAGCACAAACCCTTTACAAGTATGACACTTTCAAGTGAGCATGTGTCAGATACCTGTGTACACGCACGCTAGCGTACTTTGAAAGACTTGGCTGTATGCATACACTGTTCACGCCCAAACTGAAGTATACATTTGACTTTAGCGTTCAGCGAACTTGCTCTTTGCTCTCCCCCTGTAGGTTTCTGCTGGTAGGGCAGGCTATGCCTAGTATCCTTGATGAGGAGTTGAGCAAGGACGGTCTCGACACTCTGTCCTCTCGGCCGTTCCGTAACGCTGGGCGGCAGAGCGGCCGGCAGCTCTCCGTCTGTGGAACTCCGGAAAAATCCTCCTACAGGCAGGTGTCCATGTCTGACAGATCCTCCATCAGAGTAGAAGAAATCATCCCGGCCGCCCGTGTTGCCATACAGGTGCGTGAGAGCATCCAGTGATCTCAGTGTTTTCTAAGTGATTTTTTCCACACCCTATATGACTCAACTGGTTTGTTGTTTCAGACAATGGAGGTAGGAGACTTCACATCCACAGTGGCATGTTTTATGAGACTCACTTGGGCGGCAGCTGCAGGCCGTTTGGACCTAGTTGGCAACAGCCAGCCAATCAGAGAGACGACCAACTCACTTCTCCCACTAGGCGTACGCAGCAGGGTCAGCAGCACAGGTGAGACTCTAATCGGTACTCCACAACTAGTCGGAATTTTGGAATAATCAAGATTTTTTTTATGTTTTTGAAAAAAAGTTTCTTCTCCTATTCTCCAAACATACAGTAAAACAGTCATTTTGTGAAATAATATTACAATTTAAGATTATTACAATTTTAAAATAATTAAAGTCATTTATTGTTGTGATGGCAAAGCTGAATTTTCAGCAGCATTACTCCAATCTTTAGTGTCACATGATCCTTCAGAAATCATTTGATGCTGATTTGGTACTCAGTCTTTTTTTTTATCAATTATTATTGAATTATTGAAATTTACAGTCACTTTTGATCAATGTCTTGCTGAATAAAAGTATTAATTTCTTTTAAAAAGAAACTTTTACTTACCCCAAACTTTTGAATACTAGTGTATCACAGTTTCCACAAAATATTAAGCAGCAGAAAATATTTTTTAAACATTGATGATAATAAGAAATGTTTCTTGGGCAGCAAATCATCATATTACAATGATTTCTAAAGGATCATGTGATACTGAAGACTGAAGTAATGATGCTGAAAATTCATCTTTGCATCACAGGAATAAATTACTTGTATATTTTATATATATATATATATATATATATATATATATATATATATATATATATATATATATATATATATATATATATATATATATATATATATATATATATATATATATATATATATATATAAATAAAATCTAAAAAAGTTCTTATGAATTGTAATAATATTTCACTAGATTACTGTATTTTTGATCAAATAAATGCATCCTTGTTGAGCATAAGAGACTCTTCAAAAACGTAATTATCTTTTGACCGGCAGGGTATACGGCTGTCTTTCAGTCTTTGCATCTCTCTCATTGTTCTTGTGTGTTACAGGAAGTAACTGCAGCTCCGGCAGTGAGGGAGAGATCACCACATTACAAGCTGGGATATGCGTCAAACAGCTGTGTGTGTCCATCAAAGACACGATTATCGCACGAGAAGCGCTCTCTTTACTTGTCACATGCCTTCAGCTACGCTCCCAACAGCTATGTAAGAAAAAAAACACGCTCATATGCTAAAGAAAATTCAGCAAAAATTAAAATGCTTATGGAGTCACTTTGTTTCTTGTTCTTTTTCAAGGTTCATTTTACAATCTGCTGTCTGTGAATGATTTCATCATTGATATTCTGCTGGGCTCGTCCAGTGGAGAGGTCAGTGCCTGTGTTGTATTCCTGACAAAATTAAACTTGTCTTAAGTATGATTTCTCCAGATGTCCAATGTCTTGTCCTTTCACAGATCCGACGTGTGGCGTGTGATCAGCTGTACACTCTCAGTCAGTCAGACACATCTGCGTACCCTGATCTCCAGAAGCCCAACCTCTTCCTGCTGAAGGTGGTTCTGACAGCCCAGCTTCCTCTTTGGTCCCCTACCAGCATCATGAGGGGTGTTAACCAAAGGTCAGACTTAAACGAAATTGCTGAAATTAAATAATCAAGCAAGGATTGTTACTGTAACAGGCCCACAAAATAAAGATGATGTTGTGTAAACTTCGTAAAGCTGTGGAGCTAAAATGATGATCATGTTTTTAGGTTGCTTTCACAATGCACAGAGTATTTTGACCTGAGGTGCCAACTACTGGATGACCTGACCAGTGAGTGTCTTCCTTATTTTCAATAGAAATATATAATATAAATGGCATTTCCACAAATAAAGATGTTTTGGTCTCCCATTATTTATTTTCTAATTGTTCACATAATGTTTGTTTACAATACATAGTGTAGTGAAAACTATTTGTCATTTTTAACTAATTTAATTACCAAAAACATTTAGCTTCCTCCCACATTTTTACTACTGAGTCTCATTTTTACATTATAGTTTTCTATTACAATAAATTTAACATTTGTAATGTATTCATGAAATTGTGACACTCTTTGTACAGCACGGGGGAAATGTTCTACTTGTCTGCATTTATCAGTCTCACTCTTTAACCCTGTTACCCAAGTTATTGTTAGAAAAGGCAGACAAATATTTATTTACGGTTTAATCTATGGCAAATGTAATTCTATCATCAGCTTAATTAACATTTGGCCCCAAACTAGCTAGTTGTTGTTTTGATAAATAGAAAGTTTAAAGGGATGGTTCATCCAGATTTACTCACCCTCAAGTCATCCTAGGTGTACATGACATTCTTCTTTCAGACGAATACAAACAGAGTTATATCAAAACATGTCCTGGCTCTTCCAAGCTTTATAATGGCAGTGAATGGCAGCCCAAAAAAGTGCATTCATCCATTATAAAAGTAATCCACACGGCTTATAAAGGTTAATAAAGGCCTTCTGAAGCGAATCAAGCGAATCGTAAGAAAAATATCCATATTTAACACGTTATAAAGTAAAATATCTAGCTTCTGCCAGTCCGCCTTTCGTATTCAACTTACGGAAAAAAAAAGCGTAACTGCCGTCGGACGTAGCGTAAGCGTTTTGAACTGCAAGAGGCGTTACACTTTCTTCATAAGTTAAATATGGAAGGCGGTCCACCGGAAGCTATATATTTTACTTTATAATGTTTTAAATATGGATATTTTTCTTACACAACCCCATCGATTCACTTCAGAAGGCCTTTATTAACCCCCTGGATCTGTATGGATTACTTTTCTAATTGATGGATGCACTTTTTTGGGCTTAAATTTTGGGCTGCCATTCACTGCCATTATAAAGCTTGGATTAGCCAGGACATTTTTTTATATAACTCCCAATTGTATTTGTTTGAAAGAGGAATGTCATATACACCTAGGATGGCTTGAGGGTGAGTAAATTATGGGGTAATTTTCCTTTTTGGTGAACTATTCCTTTAACATACAGCATTTATTTGGAATAGAAATCTTTTGAACCAAAATCTTTACTGTCAATTTTGATCAATTTAATGCATCTATCTCACACAAATATAATTTTTAAACTGTATTTGTAATTTTTATTTATTTGCACATTTCATATAAAATGAATCAAAAAAAAAAAATAAACTCATTAAATACATTTATTTTGGCCTACTGAAATGATCAATATTTTCTGAATGTTAAACCATTTGCTTAACCCTGTTTGGTTCCTTTTACTGTATGTGGAAACCCCACTTTTAGGGGGGGTTAAGGTTATCATTTTTTGATTCCTTTTGAAAAGCTCAGCCCCATGTGTTTCCTGTTCTCAGCATCAGAAATGGAGCAGCTTCAGATCAGCCCAGCGGCCATGCTGGAAGATGAGATCAGCTGGCTTGATAATTTCGAGCCCACTTGGACCACCGAGCTGGAGACAAGCGAGGCCGACAACATCCTGCTGGCCGGACACCTGCGCCTCATTAAAACCCTGCTGTCCCTCTGCGGCAGTGAGAAAGAGCAGTTTGGTCAGCCACTTTTTTTCAATGAATATGACAGCATGATGTGATGCATATGGAGATTCGGATGTGGATTAGAATGATTTTTCTTGTTAATGTGCTGCAGGTCCTTCTCTGATCCAGCAGCTGTTGGATGACTTCCTGTTCAGAGCATCTCGAATCATCCTAAACAGTGACAGCTCATCTAGCACTATAGCATCTATCCATGACTTTCACCCAAAGTAAGATGAAATGCATTGCATACATTCACACACATTGACATGTAAGTTGCTAAAATTGCCTTGTGTGTCTCAGGTGCAGTACGGTCAGCAGTCGTCTGGCGGCATATGAGGTGCTGGTCATGTTGGCTGACAGCTCCCTAACTAACCTGCAACTCATCACTAAAGAACTGCTGTCCATGCACCATCAGTCTGACCCATCCCTTACCAAAGAATTTGACGTGAGTGCCCTCATCAGCCTCACTGCCCTTCTGTCTTTTGATGAATTTTGCAAATAAGACACTGTTATTGAACTGAATTGAACAAACATTGTATGGAAGCTTGTTTCCACTGAATAACAAAGTAAAAAAGGTAATTGCAAGTTTATATCTCACAATTCTGAGTTTATATCTAAAATGTCAGATTTGCAAGAAAAGAAATCAGAATTGAGTTTATACAATTCTGACTTTTATTTCACAAAATTCTGACTTTATTTCTGGCAATTCTGACATTATTTCTCATAATTCTGACTTTATTTCTAGCAAATTCTGACTTTCTTCCAATTCTGACTATTTCTCGCAATTCTGACTTTATTTCTTGCAATTCTGACTTTATTTCCCACAAGTCTGACTATTTCTCACAATTCTGACTTATATATATTTTAATTCCGACTATCTCGCAATTTTGAGTTTATAATTCTGACATTATTTCTCACATGCCTATTTATTTCTCATACCTACAAACATTATGGTTTGTAGGTATGAGCATGAGGAGACGTTCATGGCTCTGAATTTGGGAGTGACGTCCTGTCAGTTCTTGCAATTCTGACTATTTCTCACAATTCTGACTTTATATATATATATATTTTAATTCTGACTATCTTGCAATTGAGTTTATAATTCTGACATTATTTCTCACAATTCTGATTTATAACTCACAATTCTGACTTAATATTTTGCAATTCTGACTTTATCTCGCAGTTCTGAGTTTATAATTCTGACTTTATTTCTCGCAATTGAGTTTATAACTCACAATTCTGACTTTCTGAAGTGTGAGTTTATATCTTTCCAGAAATTGTGGAATTGCGGGAAAAAAGTCAGAACTCGTAATTAGCTTTTTATTTTTTATTCCGTTGCAGAAACAAGCTTCCATAGCATTGAACTGACTCGAGCTAACTAACGACACTGTTGTCTTCTGTAGAGCTGCTTTTGGCTAAATTAAACTCTTTTTATAATGAACTTCACACAATTACTGAACTGAAGTGACTTGAGCTCATTAATGACACTATTGTCTTTAGAGCTGCTTTACAGCAGAATTTGAATTTGTCTTGTATTTTATGAAGTTTGAATCATGTTATTTTCCTTACAACAGATGTACTTGCATTAATTCCTGTCATTGTGTGTGTTGTCAGTATCTTCCTCCCGTAGACAGTCGCTCTGTGTCTGGGTTTGTGGGGCTGAAGAACGGAGGTGCGACCTGCTATATGAATGCAGTGTTCCAGCAGCTCTACATGCAGCCTGGTTTGCCTGAGGTAAACTCTGTTATCACTAGTGTACGGTTAGCACAGTTTCTCTCCACTAGGTGACGCCCTAACCTAAAAGTAGTAGGAGTGAAGTGGACAGTGTTTATAGCTGTCTGACTGACCCCATATTTTGGTTATTAAACAAAGGATGATTATATGTGTCGTTATAGTTTGTTTTGTTTAAGTTCTTTGTATTTTTTTGACACATGCTTATTTTTGGTGTACTTTATTTTTAGTATAATTCTTTGACATTAGCACCCCAAGTTGTTCCATCTGTTTGATGAGACATACACTATTATAAACTGCATCATACTCAAAATAATACTGTCAAACTTTGTTTTGTTTGTCGAATTTTCAGCAACACTGCGTACAACAGGGAATGCTTCAATATTTATCAGCAGTCAGACTTGACAAATGAATTAAATCAGACCAGCTTTTTTATGCAATTCTATCTTAATGTTCCACACATTTATAGTTTCGGTTTAGTTAATTCTTTTACAATCTCCCAACATTCTATTCATCAAAGAATCGGTTATTAAAAAAGAAACGGTTATTAAAAAATGTTTGTCTTCATAATAGGTTTTGGTAATAATATTAACCTATTAACCGTGTGTGTGTGTGTGTGTGTGTGTGTGTGTGTTGTAGTCTGTCTTGTCAATTGAAGATGACACTGAAAACCCAGAGGAGAGTGTGTTCTGTCAGGTTCAGTCTCTGTTTGGTCACCTGATGGAGAGCAAACTGCAGTACTACATACCTGAGAACTTTTGGAAGGTGAGATCCACCTTTATGATCTGTCTGGGACTATCCACATGCACACAGCGTTTAGTTTTAGTTATTTTAGTACTTTAAACTATACATATACAGTATTTTAGTTAATGTTTTTCTTCTGTTAGTTTTAATTAATGATGATAACCCTGTTCCGGTCATCAGAATTAAGAGCAAGTATTTGATCATTCTCCTCACATGGTTATTCTCTTGATGTAGATCTTTAAGATGTGGAATAAAGAATTATATGTGCGAGAACAACAGGACGCCTATGAGTTCTTCACCAGTCTAGTGGATCAGCTTGATGAACATCTAAAGGTACAGCTCATCTGAAGTCCCCTGAATACTCGAGTGTACACACACAGTCTGAAGTGTGTTTGTAATTCTCCTCATATCTCCCTTATAGAAAATTGGTCGAGAGCAGATCTTCAAGAACACATTCCAGGGCATTTTCTCCGATCAGAAGATATGCAAAGACTGCCCACACAGGTGAGCCTTAAAGAAACAGCTCACCCAAAGATTTCTGGCATTGTTTGTTCATTTCAAACACAAATTTTGTTTTTTTTTTCTTCCAAGTAGTCTTCTTAATAACAGTGTTTTGAGTTCGTGTTTGGTTATGGTTTGTAGGTATGAGCGTGAGGAGACGTTCATGGCTCTGAATTTGGGGGTGACGTCCTGTCAGAGTCTGGAGATCTCTCTTGATCAGTTCGTCAGGGGAGAGGTCCTGGATGGCAGCAATGCTTATTACTGCGAGAAATGTAAAGAGAAGGTAAAGTTGGATTTGTTCTCCTTGATAAAGACCTGCAGTGAAGTATCAATATACATTTGTGCTCACATATTTTGTGTTGCAGCGGACCACTGTGAAGCGGACCTGTATAAAGTCTCTGCCCAGCGTGCTGGTCATCCACCTCATGCGATTCGGCTTCGACTGGGAAAGCGGCCGGTCCATCAAATACGACGAGCAGATCCGAGTAAGATTATTTAAATAATTTATAATAAAATAATTGAAAATTCAATTACTCTGTTGATTACTTCTTTATACACTACTACACAAAAGTTTGGGGTCTGTAAGATTTTTTTTAAATGTTTTTGAAAGACGTCTCTCATGCTCACCAAGGCTGCATTTATTTGATCAGTAAAAACAACAATATTGTGAAATATTATTATAATTTAATATTTTTAGTTTAATTTAATTTCTGTTTTAAAATGTTCTATTTTTCCATTTTAACATATATGAATTTTCAGCATCATTACTCCAGTCTTCAGTGTCACATGATCCTTCAAAAATAATTCTAATATGCTGATTTGGTGCTCAAGAATTTCTTATTATTAATAATGTTGAACACAGTTGTGCTGCTTAATATTTTAGTGGAAACCATGGCACGTTTTTTTCAGGACTCTTTGATGAATAGAAAGTTCAAAAGTATTTATTTGAAATAGAAATCTTTTTTAACATTATAAATGTCTTTACTTTTACTTTTGATCAATTTATTGTCTCCTTGCTAAATAAAAGTGAAAAAAAAAAATCTTATTGACCCCAATCTTTTGAATGCTAGTGTATAATCTATTTGCATCCATTTCAATACTTGTGTTCACTTTATGTGCTCTTAGTTCCCCTGGGTGCTGAACATGGAGCCATACACAGTGTCAGGAATGGCCCGTCAGGATTCAAGCGCGGATCACGGAGAGAACGGGAGAGGGGGCGAGGCCGGATCCGGGGGGTCACCTCGGAAAAAGGTCACCATCTCTGAAAACTACGAACTGGTGGGAGTGGTTGTTCACAGCGGACAGGCCCACGCGGGACACTATTACTCGTTCATCAAAGACCGGCGGTGAGGGATGGCGAGAGAGATCTTGTCTGTTAACGTGTTTTTGCATGTTGCTGTGCGGTTTGTGGGGTGTTCTGGTGTTTACTTACTGGCCCAAGTCAGAAGAGATAGTTGTATCATTCATCAGGCAAAACGTCTGATCACTATTCACAGGATTTTTCTGGTTCACCTGGGTATTTGTGAGTTGATGAAAAGATAACTAGTTAATTACATACAAAAATGTCAAAGTAAAAAAAAATGAAAAGGAAAACCATCAAAATAAAACACTTACTAAAAAAGATTAACTATTATTCATTTCTTTCTTTCTTCAGTCGAAAAGAAATTAAGTTTTTTGAGGAAAACATTCCAGGATTTTTCTCCTCATCACAGACTTCCATGGCAACCGAAATGTTGAAGGTCCAAATCAATGCAGTTTCAAAGGGCTTCGAAGGGCTTCAGAGGCTCTGTGCGATCCTAGATGAGGAATAGGGTCTTATCTAGCCAAACGATCGGTCATGTAAAAAAAAAAGAAAACAAAGAAAATTGCTTATCTTGCGCTGCTCTGCTGTGTGCCAATGATTGCTCAATCAAGTCGAAAAGGTCACGGTAGAAGTAGGCAGAAGTACCGCCCCCGTGTTTACAAAGCGCACATGCGAAGACTAATACAAACGCCCTTTAGCAAAAAAAAGGTAAAACAACGATGTCGGATGATTTTGAAGTTGAAGATTGAGTGTTTTTGGGTAAAGGGCATTTGTATTAGTCCTCGCACGTTCGCTTGGGGCGGTACTTCCGCCTACGTCTTGCGTGACCTTTCCGGCATGATTGCGCAATCCATGGGACATCGCAGAGCAGCGCAAGATGAGCAATTTAGGTTAAAAAGTGTATTCATTTTTATTTATTTTTTTAAAATGATCAATCGTTTGGCTAGATAAGACCCTATTCCTCGTCTAGGATCGCACAGAGCCTCTGAAGCCCTTTGAAACTGCATTGATTTGGACCTTCAACATTTTGGTTGCCATGGAAGTCTGTGATGGGAAGAAAAATCCTGGAATGTTTTCCTCAAAAAACGTAATTTCTTTTCGACTGAAGAAAGAAAGACATGAACATCTTGGATGAGATAGGGGGTGAGTTAAATATCAGGAGATTTTCATTTTGAAGTGAAATAATCCTTTAACCAATATCAGATAACCATGAACATATGAATGTGTTAAATTATTAGTGCTGTCAAAATTAGCATGTTAACGCATGCGATTTTTTTTTTTTTTTTTTTTTTCAGTTTAAAATATTTAACGCAATTAACACAGCATCTATTTCATAGAGACATAAGTAGCAGTATTAGTATCAGTGATACTGGCCTTCATTTATAAAAAAAAAATGCTATTACAACAAATATTTAAAATATACTGTCTTTAAGTTGTTTCTACATTAATTTGGAGAGTAACTGTGAAATTATTACAATATAAAAATATTAAAAACATAATCACGATTAATTACAGAAAAAAAATAGAGATTAATTGGTTCATTTTTTTTTCATTGATTGACAGCACTATAAATTATATATAAATGTTTTAGGTCAAAGAGGTTCAGCTGACAGAAAACTTTGGGAGTTCCGGGGCCTATACCATGAAGTCGGTTTAGCTGGCTAGCCAGATATGTTTAAGCTTAGTTTGTGTCAATCCTGGGTTTTAGGTGCCATTAAAGTGGTTTGGATTTTAGCAGTGTTCATCTCCATAGCAACTTACGCTCCACGGCTAACCTGCTCCAGGGCAGGTTATGTTCTGGATAAGAGATCTCAAACTGAAATTGGACCAATCAGCTGTGAGCAAAGTGACACATCTCTGATGCAATAGTCACTCCCTCTTTTTCTACTCCAAATTAAAGGTCACTACATAGCAAATGTTTTTTAAAGACTAAAGCGTCTGGCTTTTAACAATGCTTATTTATAATAATTTTGAATGATTTGGATATCATTAATGTAATTATTATACACTTAATCAATTACACATTCATTTTAGTTAATCAATCAATCATTAATAGGCACTTTGTTGTATATAAAGGTCATGCAAATAAGCTTTAAAATCAATAAATAAAGCTATAAAAATTACTACATATGAGCTTAAATATTCAGTTATCTCTATATATCAACTAAACTAACTTCATAACTTTTACTTGCTTTGACGTATAAGATTTTTCTTTAAGTTGTCCTCTTTCATAGACAGTTCTTTTCTTCTTGCTGTGTAAATTTGTTTAAATTCTTAATATTTGTGAATGAATCTCGCTGCTTCTCTCACGAGAAGCGAATTTCAGTTCCACTGATCCAGAGCATGTGATTGGCTGTTCACTACTGATGTCACAGCTAAACTCTTACACTCAGGATCAAAGCCTGAGTTGACAGAGAAAGCTAATGATCAGCATCATGGAACCAACAAAGCCTGAATAGATTGGTTTGGTTTTGTCAACTCGAAACTAATCCTGTAACCCTGAGTTTGTTAAACTACCATCATGGTACAGGCCCCCAGTCTACACAAACAATGAGAGACGCATTACATTGGTTTTTAGTCCTCGAGTTTAATACTAGGAAACAAATCTCAAGTATGAAAATAGATTACAGAATGCATTGTAATGTTACATAAAGCTTTTGTTAAAAGATCCCAGATTGTGTTTGAACAATACATTTATGAAGTTCTGCAGAGTCTTTTTTCATAATACTTCAGCAACCGCAGTATCTGAAAATCTTAATTTTCGTGGGAGGTCTTTTGCCCCTCTCTGTGTGTATGTATATGTATTTATGGGTCTCTGGGGGGGCGTGCTTCTGTTTTTGGCAAGAGCGTTTTTATTAGAGCCTTAAACTGTCCCAGATGCTTGGCGGCATGATGGTGCTTTTAACCAGCGCTTTTTTGGGAATGAAGGAATGTTTTAGTGATCACGATGAACTGAGCAAGATCCATAACATGTTTTTCCAACGCTCTCTTCCCTTTTAGGGGTAGTGCACGAGGACGCTGGTATAAGTTTAACGACAATGTTGTGGAAGAGTTTGACATGAACGATGAGACTCTGGAGTACGAGTGTTTTGGGGGAGAATACAGACCCAAAGTCTACGACCAGTGTAAGTCATTAATATTTTTTTAAATCCATATAAATTAATTGTCTCAAAAGTGCCAGTGCTTCAGTACCAAGTCAGTAAAATAAACAGTTCGGGTAGTACCTCCTCTGAACATGAACACAGAATTAGGCCTAAAAATAACAACAGCTATGAAATAAAAAATAAATGCATCATATAAGAATATATAATTAAAATAATTAAATAAAATTGTACATCATATACATATACACTTACCTAAAGGATTATTAGGAACACCTGTTCAATTTCTCATTAATGCAATTATCTAATCAACCAATCACATGGCAGTTGCTTCAATGCATTTAGGGGTGTGGTCCTGGTCAAGACAATCTCCTGAACTCCAAACTGAATGTCAGAATGGGAAAGAAAGGTGATTTAAGCAATTTTGAGCGTGGCATGGTTGTTGGTGCCAGACGGGCCGGTCTGAGTATTTCACAATCTGCTCAGTTACTGGGATTTTCACGCACAACCATTTCTAGAGTTTACAAAGAGTGGTGTGAAAAGGGAAAAACATCCAGTATGCGGCAGTCCTGTGGGCGAAAATGCCTTGTTGATGCTAGAGGTCAGAGGAGAATGGGCCGACTGATTCAAGCTGATAGGAGAGCAACTTTGACTGAAATAACCACTCGTTACAACCGAGGTATGCAGCAAAGCATTTGTGAAGCAACAACACGCACAACCTTGAGGCGGATGGGCTACAACAGCAGAAGACCCCACCGGGTACCACTCATCTCCACTACAAATAGGAAAAAGAGGCTACAATTTGCACGAGCTCACCAAAATTGGACGGTTGAAGACTGGAAAAATGTTGCCTGGTCTGATGAGTCTCGATTTCTGTTGAGACATTCAGATGGTAGAGTCAGAATTTGGCGTAAACAGAATGAGAACATGGATCCATCATGCCTTGTTACCACTGTGCAGGCTGGTGGTGGTGGTGTAATGGTGTGGGGGGGATGTTTTCTTGGCACAACAAGGCATTTTCGCCCACAGGACTGCCACATACTTTGTAAACTCTAGAAATGGTTGTGCGTGAAAATCCCAGTAACTGAGCAGATTGTGAAATACTCAGACCGGCCCGTCTGGCACCAACAACCATGCCACGCTCAAAATTGCTTAAATCACCTTTCTTTCCCATTCTGACATTCAGTTTGAAATTCAGGAGATTGTCTTGACCAGGACCACACCCCTAAATGCATTGAAGCAACTGCCATGTGATTGGTTGATTAGATAATTGCATTAATGAGAAATTGAATAGGTGTTCCTAATAATCCTTTAGGTGAGTGTGTGTATATGTATATATATATATATATATATATATATATATATATATATATATATATATATATATATATATATATATATATATATATATATATATATATATATATATATATATATATAAATATATATATATATATATATATATATATATATATATATATATATATATATATATATATATATATATATATATATATATATATAAATATATATAAATATATATATATAAATAAAACTTCAAGTTTACTTAAAGGACCTATTATGCCCTTTTTCAAAGTGTTGTTGTTTTTGGGGTCTACTTGAATAGGTTTTCATGCTTGAATGTTCAAAAATTAAAATATTTTTCACATATTTTACACTGCTGCAGCACCTCTCTTCCCAGTCTGTCAGTAACACTGTTTAGTTCCTGTCTCTATGGAGCCCCTCCTTCTGAAATGCACAGTGTGCTCTGATTGGATGGCTGGATCAGTGTGCTGTGATTTTTCGTGCACAAACAGCCACATTACACACTAAAAGACAAAGAAAAAAAGAAAATGTAAAAAAAACATTTTCTTTGTTATTAGCAAGAATATAATTTTTTTGCTGTGGTATCAAGAACCAATTTCTCTGTTATTGACTAGTTTTATTTATTTATTTATTTTTGGTTAACCTAATTTATAAACTACACCATACACAGTACATCTTAAATGTATCCTAGATATAATAAATTCACGTCATTATCACTCATGAGGTTCCTATGTTCACATGCTATAGCGAACCCCTACCCGGATGTGAGGCGGCGCTACTGGAACGCCTACATGCTGTTCTACCAGCGCATTAGTGACCAGAACTCCCCCGTCCTGCCCAAAAAGAGTCGAGTCAGCATCATGAGGCAGGAGGCAGAGGATCTCTCCCTGTGAGTTAGCGTCTTACTTCCTCCTGCGTCAATGTTTGAATATGGACACATTTTCATAATCCCTCATCTCAGGTCAGCCCCGTCCTCTCCGGAGATCTCACCCCAATCCTCCCCACGGCCCCCCAGAGCCAACAACGACCGTCTCAGCCTGCTCACACGCTTGGTCAAGAAAGGAGAGAAGAAGGGTCTGTTTGTGGAGAAGATGCCCGCCAGGATCTATCAGGTAGAGATTTTAAGGCCTTTTCACATCTGAAGGAAGTAAACAAAAGGTTCTGGGTTCAATATATGTTGAGGTCATTTGTGGTGCAGTTACTACAGAAAATCATTTAGACTTGTTCCTCAGTTTTGTTTTTTAGTTTTTTTAAATGATTTTGAAGTAAATACTGGTATAAAATAAATAAACACATTTATATTTTTTGATGCCATACATATTTTTTGGTGCTAATCACTAAACCACAAATAATGCATCGATCGTTGCTTTGAACCTGTTACTTACCTTAACAACTCGAAAGAATATATATAAATAATTATACAAATCATTTAGTATTTCATGCTAAATTATAGTAATTTTTCCAAAAGTGTTTTCAAATTTCCAAATAGTGCTTCCTATTTAAAAAAGGATATATTTATGTATTTTTATTAATTATTTTTTTCTCTTTTTTTTTATTTTTTTTTTATTTTTAGAAGCTTCTAAATAAATAAAAAATAAGTTTTACACTGAGAAAATCTTGGTACTATCTGAAAGACTGAATATCTTCAGGAATAAAATATATAAATGGTTGAGAGAATCGTCATGCGTCCTCCTGATAATATTGTTTTGACAAGTTTGACACACTCCCGATTTTTGGATTTGTAGATGGTGAGAGATGAAAATCTGAAGTTTATGAAGAACAGGGATGTTTACAACAGCGATTACTTCAGCTTCACACTGTCTCTGGCTTCTGTCAATGCGGTAAACTCTCATTCATTTGATTATTGCATCTTCTATAAACTCTGTATATTCCCTGCACTCATATTTGAGCTTTACCCTTTTACAGACAAAGTTAAAGCATCCGTCTTATCAGGCCATGGCAAAAACCAGTCTGCAGCTGGCCGTCCAGTTCCTCTTCCACACGTACCTGCGCACCAAAAAGAAACTCAGGTGAGACTAGGGGGAACAAATCGATACAGCATAGTATCACAATATTTTTAGTGGGGATATTGTATTGATACAAGGATGGCAAGACGGAATATTTCTGAACGTGGACCGCTCTGTCCATGATTATGTGTTAGTTACATGTTAATTTGACACACAAATGCAAGCCAGCTGCAATGCAACAGAACTTCGCTCGCAATTACAATCAAAGAAGCTGTCTATATTATGCCATATCTACGCTGTCAGAGCACTCACACAATAGGCTTGCTGCGAGTCTGTGTTACCGGTGTTAAGCCGCATCACTTGCCTAACGTGGCGGTGCGTTGTTTAGATTTTTTTTTTATAGTAGTAAAAACTGAACGTGCAGCGTAAGCCGAACGAGAGTCAAAGCACAGACCAGCAGCAGGAGTCAGATTTCATGCGAGTGATGAGATGAATGACAAGATGACGGTGGAAGATTTGGTTTCAACGAAATGTAAAAGCACCTATTTAAGTGAGTTGTACTGCTTATGTTGTTGTTTTTCATTAAGAATAACAACGAGCCCACCATTCAAGCAATTGCCGCCCCCGAATTGACGCTAATTCTAAAGTAAAATGCGCACGGTCATTCATAATGGTCGTGTAAATATGTTACTGCAATGCTCAGCATATCGCAATTATTTTAAAATCGCAATAAAATCGTAGGTATGGCAATAATATTGAATCGCGGGGCCTCTGGCGATTCCCACCCCTAGGTGAGACACTGCTTTTGTTTACAATGCTTAAACTCAAGGCTTGTTACAGTTGTTGTTGTTGTTGTTGTTGTTGTTGTTGTTGTTGTTGTTATTGTTATTGTTATTGTTGTTATTATTATTATTATTATTATTATTATTGAACTATTACAAAGACGAGAATCAGTGGTGAAAAAATATTACATTTCATTGATATATTATAAAATAAATGTACAAAATATACAAAAAAATTTAATCAAAGTCTCATTATATTATTCTCCCAAGTGTGACTTTAGACTGATCGGTGTATGTTATCCCTTTGCAACTCTGACGTCTTCTCTCTCAGGGTGGACACAGAGGAGTGGATTGCTACCGTGGAGGTTTTGTTGTCCAAGAGTAGCGAGGCGTGTCAGTGGATGGTCCAGTACCTGGTGTCACCTGAGGGACGGGAGATCATCAAGTGAGCATCACATCCATCATCCTCTACACACACATTGGCAATAGAATTGCCATTGGCTAATAAACATTTTAGTCACTCAATCACTGGTGAGTGAAATCTAATAATTTATTAGCTAGTGGCTTATAAATAGTCGCCTAGTGCAATTTAAGTCACATGTGCGAGTGATTTACTCGCAATGAAGAGGGTTGATATCATAAGCAAGATACATTGACACCAAAAAGGTACCAAACTTAAAGGTACACTATGTAACTTTTTTTGTTCAAAATTTTAATGTCAACACATCAATCCTTCATCCAAAATGTGTTTTTGTCTTACCCTGATTCACTTTGATAAGCCTATTATAAGTGTTTATATTTTAGACTTGTCGGTATGGTCGGGATTGCGATTAAAAGTTGCTCCGGCTACTTTGACACGTGTATGGTCTGGGAGTGTCATAGGTTAGTTGGGCGAGTCAGTGTTACAATGAGCGAGAAAGACTGACATGCAGCATGCTAAATGTCGAACCTCTGGGAAATCACCCTTTAAAAAAAAGCCAAACAAGAGAATGCAACAGAGCTTGTAATAAAACAAGAATCAATGTTGACTTGGCTTTTCGGAGATGGCGAGAACTGAGGGATTCATAATGTTGTAAGCGACGCTGAGATGGTGTTTTTATACATTCATGTCTTCAGCTAGTCAGCTTGAGATCTATTCCATCTAAATTAGTTATCTCTTAAGCCTAGTAGTTAATGTTTTATGAGCATTAGGATAGCCATATTTATCCGCAAAGCAAAAGCACAACCAAAAGAATGTTCTTCCACAAAATGCATGTAGTTTTGTTTTTTAACTGCTAGAGGTTTCTACCACAAGAAATGCATGGAGAGCCATAAACTGTCCCAGAACACCATGAGGGTTTTAAGATATTCCCTCACTTTTGTTTTTGCTAGTGCCCAGTTCCCCCAAAACCAAAAACACCTGTGTTTGTGTAAGTGTGTGGTTGTAATTGTATTGCTGAAAATCAATAGCACATGTCTGGGCTACGGCCACAGCTGCTTTCTGTCATCCTGAAAGGTGGCCAGTCCTGGGATGTTAATGTGTAGAGCGTGTACGCGAGATCTGGAGATTCGCAGTCCTGTTACACGATTGGTGGATTCGTATCGGATGTTAGGGCTGCCCCGATTATCACTCCACGCCGCAGCCGAAGCCAGGGAATGTTCTGTATTGTTTTATGGTCTAGCTCTGACACACTTCCAACAAAACAAGCAACCATTTCCCCTATCAATGGAGACCTGGAGCCATAATTTTGTAAACACTTTCCCCCCTGGAAAGAACAAAAGAGCTGGCTCTGCAGAAAGAGTTTCCACTGAACCTCCCAACCAGCTCAGATATGCCAACATCCAGCATCTTCTACCACATATTCATGCAAAATGTAGAAAACAGGGGTCGGATTCACAAAACATTCTATGTTATTGGGTGAATCTCATGAAGGACATGTCTTACTTTCTCTGTAGGATCTGTCTGTTGGAATGCAGTGTTCGGGAGGTCCGTGTCGTGGTTGCCACCATCCTGGAGAAGACCCTGGAGACTGCTTTGTACTTCCAGGACACTGGGCTGGACTGTCTTTTGGACATGCTGCTTTCTCTGTTGGATAAGGACGTCCCGGACAATTGCAAGAACTGTTCTCAGTACTTCAGCCTCTTCAGTAACTTTGCTCAGAGGGTGAGAATGATGATGTCACTGTTATGGGCACCAGACAGTATATTTGAAGAATGTTCATGCTGTTATTTTCCATAAAGAAAATATATAGTAAGCTCAAGAAAACACTATAAAAGTGGTCCACACAACTTGTACACTATTATTCTAAAGGAGTGTACTGCTCACAAATAAAGTCTTTCAAACAGGGCTCTAGAGTGCGACCAATTTGGTCGTACATGCGCCCAAAATGTGTAAGTGTGCAACTAAAATTTTTCCTAGGTCGCACCGGTGCACCTAACGTCCTCGCATCCGCTGCCTCTCCACGAACGAAGCGTTTGTTCTCCTTTGACGGAATTCACACTCATGGTTGGATCATATCGTTGTCTAAACCAATCAGAGACAGAGATGGGGCGGGTCTTTGCCTCTGATTGGCTGTGGTCTAGATATTCCTGTAGGCCTACACTGCTCCGTGCTGTGTGTGATTGAAATTGCGACCTGAGCACCAGAGAATCAGTTACGACAATCAGCATCAGCAAAATAAACGCAAGAAAACAGACGACGAACAGAAACAGACCCATAAGGCATCTTTACACAGTCGAGTTAAGGCTGATCTAAGGCTCGAGTTAAGGCTGATCTGTGTCTGCTCAAAATTCTGTGTAAAGACGCAATGCAGCATAAAAGCAGATTTAAATCTCAGGTCTGACCCACCTCAGCCCCTAGTTTCAAAGGCGACGCTGAAACGGTTTGTGAGTCCATTTCACTGAAGGTGTGTGGGTGTGTGTGTGTGTGGGAATGAACGTGAACTTGTGCCGCCCTAAACTACGTCCTTGTCATGACAACCGCCAGTCAGTGTCAGCTCAGGCGGCGCAAGAATCAAGAAGCTGGAGACAAAACAGGATTAGCTCCATATGTTTTAGGCAAATTAAAAAATGTCTACCATTAAAGTAAAAGAGTCCTGTACTCACGTCGTCAAGCAAACCACCAAAATAACAGAGTCGTCGTGTGTAACCAATTGGCGTTTGGCAGATACGGTGAATGCTTAACCCAGTCGGCGTCACTGTGATTGTGCATTGTTATATTATATTCCAAAAATAATCTCTTTTGAGATCAATATTTGCTGATATATCTACTGTCCTTCCTGAAACACTAACGTTAGTATCATTGTTAATTTGTTGCGCCTGCTGCAAAGTGACTTCTGGCTCTTTGAAAAAACTTTAGACCACTTTTAATCCTGTTGTGATCTACCCATAATAATTCATAATTTCATTATATATTTTTTTCCAGCTGGCACAATTTTATTAAGAAATATAAAGGAAAGGAAATTAAAAATTCCGTATTTTTATTTATTATGAGTTGTATTTTAATTTATAACACTTTGTTAAAACTGTAGTTTTCAAATAGTAATGTTCAAAGCATTGTTTTCTGTGATTTTAATCCCTGTGTAAATGCATATATTATGTTGTCATTTACATAATATATATGAATGTATATGGAGCGTGATAAAAAGGTGACCTTGAAATTGTGGCGTTAAAGGTGATTCGAGCCGGGGGAAAATTTGGGTGCACCTAAATTTTGTGCTGATGCACCTAAATAAAAAAGTTAGGCGCACCAGTGCAACCAAGGCAAAAAGTTAGTCTGGGGCCCTGTCAAACAAAGCAGCTTTATGTTGGTCAGCACAAGGAATTCACGTGACCAAATTGAACACGAGCAAAATCTGCACAGGAAACTTTTTCACCCTCAAATGAAACTTCCCATCATGCAGATTCCTATTACAATGACTAGAGTTCAATAGAATGGTGAAAACTGTAAATGTGACCGCACCTTAAGTCTTCTGAAGCCACAGAATGAACTGATTTGAGTTGTTCACTGATGATCTGTTTCAGGGCTGCGGACCGTGTCAGTTGCTGCTGAAACATTCAGCTTACCGTCGGATGCTAGTCTTCCTCCTGGGAGCCAACCGGCAAAACAACCAGGTATTGCAGATGCCGTTTTTTAACACCTGATTAAGTGTTCTGCGTCTTGTGAATATTGGGGTTTGCTTAAGCGCTCATGTTAACCTCTGTTGTTTAATGTCTGTGTTAATGACATTCTACTCGTCGTGTGTTTTAGCACCGGCGCTGGAGTTCAGCACAGGCTCGAGAGTTCCTGCATCTCCACAACACTCTGGCCTTGATAGTGCTGCACACAGACCTCACGTCTCAGAGGACGGAGGGTAAGAACACACAATGATTTCTGGACACACATCAACGTTATTAGCATTAACAAAAAACTTTTATAACAACACAGTTAGTCTTATTGTTTAAATCACATTTTCTTGATTTACCACGAGTACCATGTTTTGCCATGCCTAATATTGATCTAGCTTACTGCAGTGTGCAACAAGTGTCTCATAGTAGCCACCGGGCGAACACACAGAGTAGCATTATAACATAACTTTCAACACACTTAAATGTATCTAATATGATAAAGCTGCGCTGCGTTACCCCACATATGCATGACTAGAAGAAGCGGAAGCGACCGTCTGTGGCATAATAAAAGCTCCACTGCTCTTGAGCTGGGTGTCTCGCTTGTCTCTTATTAAAAATCGCTTTAGTGGCCTCGTTCCGCTCCAGCGGCTTTCAGCCCCACCCTGCTTCATACTACAGTAACGTTAATAAATCTTTAATACATTAGCTCATCCATGAATATAATTTCTGCCTGTCGGATTATTTTCCACCGGCTGTAGAGGTGCAGACAACAAATCCATTGATTTGAGCGAAATCAAGGCGTCATCAAGCTATGCCTTTGGTTTGAATAAGCGCCCTCTAGCGGAGAAAATTACATATTGTGCCTTTAAGTAGCACAACTGTCAAAATTGTTAATAATAAAAATTAAGTTTTGCCATCACAAGAATAAATTACATTCAATTAGAAAACAGTTATTTTGAATATCACTGTTTCACAAATAAATGTAGCCTTGGTTAGCATTTAAAAAACCTTAAAATGTCTTACCGACCCCAAACTTTTGAATGGTAGTTTATATTATTAAAAAAATGTATTTAATGTATTTAAGTCCACTACATCCATTCAATAGTGTAGTCTGCTGCTTGTGTTTAAATGTTGTGACTGATGAGGTAACGCTGATGTGTTAATGCTGTTCTCGTGTGTGTTCAGCTCAAGGAGTGTTCAAACACGCTTCCTCAGGACTGGTGGCTCCATCTTCACCCCTCCTCCCTCTACATCCAGACATCAACACGCTGCTCTTTAAAGCGGAAGGACAGGTGTATCTCATGGAGGTAAGACTATGTCTTTTTTACTCTCTCCTGTCTCTCTCTGTCTGTATTACACACTACTGACTGAGGCACATGTCTTTCAGGTGATGTTTGCCATGCGTGAGTTGTCCGGCCCGTTGTCGTTTCTCATAGAGATGATCACATATTGCTCATTCTGCAATGAACCTTTCTCACTGGGAGTCCTTCAATTACTAAAGGTTGGTAACATGACTAGTTTAAACCTTCCAGGGTAGATGTCTAATAACTTAATAATCAATTATTAATTATAAAAATATAATAACTCTACATTATCATACAAATTATTTAGGGGAAAATATTGTTGTATGTATACTGTTTAATGTCAAGTAAAATGATCATACAAATATAAAAATCTAAAGTAATCTCAACAGAAAAAAAATGTTGTTGAGCTGATCCCTGCCTGTATTTTTATACAATACAAATATACCTGACAATATGTTCATGTTCTAGAATCATCTGGAAACGGCTCCTCCTCATGAACTGAAGAACGTGTTTCAGATGCTGCTAGAGATCCTGGTGAGTGATTGGGCGTATGTATGCTGTTATAAATACCAGTTTCGAGTAGGGTGTAATGATGTAACACCGCTTTTCCTATCACCTCTCAGATGGTAGAGGACCCTCTGCAGTCCCAGAGGCTTAAATATGCATTTGAATCTGAAAAGGGCCTTCTTGGTAAGAACCATATCACTTGGATCTATCAGCATGAGTATATGTAAGATTAAACTGATTTGAACTAATTTGATTGTGGTTTATTCACAGCTTTAATGCATCAGAGCAACAATGTGGACAGCAGTCGCTGCTATCAGTGTGTGAAGTTCCTGGTCACGCTGGCACAGAAGTGAGTGTAGAAGATTGGAGTCAAATTAAGGATGCACAATATGATATAATGGCATAATTTCAGTTATCACCCATTATTTTTTATCATTTATTCGTATTTGTGGGACATTGATGTAGGATATTTAATTGTTCATGTTCATTTCTTCTGTTTTTACGTTTAGATGATTTTGCCGTCATCTAACACTCATTTAAAGTTAGTCTTTAAATCCACTAATAATTTAATAACACTAGTAAATGTTATCTATAGCAAATCTCAAAATAACTATTCATTGTTCATATTTTACATTATAATGCACATTATAATGCATTATAATTTATTGTTACATCTGAAATTGGTTGTTACACCTTTAGAAACTATAACGCACTAAAACACAAGTATTATAATGTACTCTAACTTTGGTTACAATTATTCATGTGACCCATACAATGCTTTATAAGGTCCATTACAAGGCATTATTAATGCATTAAAAATACTTTTATAATGAGTTATAAATAAGGGCTTTAAGTAAAGTTTTATCCGATTGGTTTTAGTTTTAAATGTTTTACATTTTCCTTTATTCAGACAAAATAGTATTTATCTGCCTTTTTTCAGTTATTAGTAATTAAAAGTATTGGGACACCCCTCCAAATCATTGAATTCAGGTGTTCCAATCACTTCCATGGCCACAGGTGTATACAATCAAGCACCTAGACATGCAGACTGCTTCTACAAACATTTGTGAAAGAATAGGTCGCTCTCAGGAGCTCAGTGAATTCAAGCGTGGTACCGTGATAAGTTGCCACCTGTGCAATTAGTCCATTCATGAAATTTCCTCAATACTAAATATTCTACGGTCAACTGTTAGTGGTATTATAACAAAGTAGAAGCAATTGGGAACAACAGCAACTCAGCCACAAAGTGGTAAGCCACGTAAAATCACAGAGCAGGGTCAGCGCATGCTGAGTGCGCAGAAGTCGCCAACTTTCTGCAGAGTCAATAGCTACAGACCTCCAACTTCATGTGGCCTTCAGATTAGCTCAAGAACAGTGCGTAGAGAGCTTCATGGAATGGGTTTCCATGGCCGAGCAGCTGCATCCAAGCCTTACATCACCAAGTGCAATGCAAAGCATCGGATGCAGTGGTGTAAAGCACGCCGCCACTGGACTCTAGAGCAGTGGAGACATGTTCTCTGGTGTGGCGAATCATGATTCTCCGTCTGGCAATCCGATGGACGAATCTGGGTTTGGCGGTTGCCAGGAGAACAGTACTTGCCTTGACTGCATTGTGCCAAGTGTAAAGTTTGGTGTGGGGTGGGGTTGTTTTTCAGGGGTTGGGCTTGGCCCCTTAGTTCCAGTGAAAGGAACTTTTAATGCTTCAGCATACCAAGACATTTTGGACAATTTCATGCTCCCAACTTTGTGGGAACAGTATAGGAAACAGTATAGTGCATCTGCAATTATTATAATGCACTGCATATACATATGGGATGCCTTATACCGGTGAAAAATACCTTAAATGTTAGCATACTTGGCCAATAAAAAGCTGAGTGATTGATTGATAACAGAAAAATACTTATTAACTTATCAGTAACGGCCAGAATTTGTGCAACATTGTTTTACCGATATGATGAGGCAATAACCAATATTAGGGTTTATATTTAAAATGTCTACTATTTTTAACAATTTTTTAAAAATATTCTGATGTACAGTAGAAAAGATGTATAACTCTTTAGTACAGTTTAGTAAAAAAAAAAATACTGTCTTCTTCCAGTATCTAATAATTATGGTCACTGATAAATGATGCATTCTTAGATACAGTGTGATTAATGAACTGTCAGTGTTTCCGGCAGCAGTGATGTTAAATGCTTCTGTTTCTGTTAGATGTTCTCCAGCTAAGGATTATTTTAAAGAGCTCTCAGGACATTGGAGTTGGGCAGTGCAGTGGCTTCAGAAAAAAGTAAGAGACAGATTCACACTCACACACTAGTGCTTTATTGTGCATTTTTCAAATCCCCCCCTCTCTCCTCTTTCAGATGTCTGAGCACTACTGGACGCCTCAGAGTAACGTATCGAATGAGACGTCCACGGCTAAAACCTTCCAGCGCACCATTTCAGCACAGGTACGTTTCATTATGCTGCGTTTATGTCGATTCTGAACTTGTTTTACACTATACATAACCAGTATAAACGTATGTATTTGTCAAACTTGTAATTTCAATTTAACAATGTAAAAACTATTCTGAAACATTGTTCTTCTGTTAGCGCCGACCTCCCAATGACTGTTTTGATGTCATTTTAAAATGATTGAAATGCAGGGATTCCATTGGGGAAATGTACCCTTTAGTGATTGTGTTATTTTAGTATTATTCATATATTATTAATATTTTGAATTGGCTTTTATTTTTAGATTGTCAGTTTTCATTTTTAGTTCTAGCAATTTCGTGCTTTTGTCTTTTTTTCTTTCTTTTTTTTGATTTCTATATAGCTTGAATTTATTTTAGTTTTAGTACTTAAACATTTTGTTGAGATGGTGGCGTTTCTCATTTTAAAGGTTTTTAAGTTTTTCATCTAATGTTTATTTTATTTAGATTTCCATTTTATTTCAATTGCTGAAAACTATTTTTAATAGTTTTAGTTTTAAGTTAACAATAACAACAATTTAAGGGAAATGTGTCGTTTTGAATTAAAAGTGTGATTTGTAAAGATCTTAGGGGTAAAAAGTCCTCTTTCCCTCTCACTGACTTTTGTGCATCCTTAATGTTTTGCTTTTCTTTGAGATGAAAACACCCCCAAAACCATACAAAAGTGCTATTTCCCTGCTGTACATTATTTTATTTTATTTTCATTAAAAAGATTTTAAGATTGTATATTAAAAACATTTACACAAGACTTTTATCTTGTTATTCTTTTTTACCTATTTTTATATTTTGTATTTTATTTTAAAGGGTTTGTTCAACCAAAAATTCTGTCATCATTTACTCGCCCTCATGTTGTTCCAAACCCACAAGACTTTAATTTATCTTCAGAACACAAATGAAGATGTTTGAATGAAATGTTTGTCCCTCCATTGACAGCTACACAACTACCACTTTGACCTTTCAAAAAGTTCATAAAGAGTTTTTCTGAAAAGACAATCACTTTATATGATGAACAGATTAAATTTAGGCTTTTATTCATCAACTCACACTTTAGTTGTGGTAAACGAAAGTTTGAGCATGTTCACTTGATGTTCACCAATGAGGTTCATTCTCGTGTTACGCAGCACGTTTGAGCTTCTGCAAGAACCAATGAGGTTCACTCTTGAGTGTTACGCAGCATGTTTGAGCTTCAGCAAGAACCAATGAGGTTCACTCTTGAGTGTTACGGAGCATGTTTGAGCTTCAGTAAGAACCAATGAGGTTCATTCTCGTGTTACGCAGCACGTTTGAGTTTCAGCAAGAACCAATGAGGTTCATTCTCGTGTTACGCAGCACGTTTGAGCTTCAGCAAGAACCAATGAGGTTCATTCTCGTGTTACGCAGCACGTTTGAGCTTCTGCAAGAACCAATGAGGTTCACTCTTGTGTGTTTCGCCGCATGTTTGAGCTTCAGTAAGAACCAATGAGGTTCATTCTCGTGTTACGCAGCACGTTTGAGTTTCTGCAAGAACCAATGAGGTTCACTCTTGAGTGTTACGCAGCACGTTTGAGCTTCAGCAAGAACCAATGAGGTTCATTCTCGTGTTACGCAGCACGTTTGAGTTTCAGCGTTTGAGCTTCAGCAAGAACCAATGAGGTTCATTCTCGTGTTACGCAGCACGTTTGAGTTTCAGCAAGAACCAATGAGGTTCATTCTCGTGTTACGCAGCACGTTTGAGTTTCAGCAAGAACCAATGAGGTTCATTCTCGTGTTACGCAGCACGTTTGAGCTTCAGCAAGAAACCAATGAGGTTCACTCTTGAGTGTTACGCAGCACGTTTGAGCTTCAGCAAGAACCAATGAGGTTCATTCTTGAGTGTTCATATGTATACGTTTTACGAACTCTTTATGGACGTTTTGAAGCGTCTGGTTGTGGTTGTTGAGTGGACTATCAATGGAGGGACAAAAATCTCTCAGATTTCATTAAAATATTTTCATTTATGTTCCGAAGATGAATGAAAGCCGGTTAGGAATGACATGAGGGTGAGTAAATGATGGCAGAATTTTCATTTTAAAATATACCCAAAAAGCCATTGAGAGAATCACTGCATTTGACTTTCTGAATGGAGCTCAGTTAATGATGGTTTTGTGTTTAGGACACTCTGGCTTACGCCACAGCTTTACTGAATGAGAAGGAGCAGTCCGGCAGCAGCAATGGATCAGACGGCAGCCCGGCCAATGAGAACTCAGACCGAAGCCTCAGACAGGTCTCATTAATTCAGCAGTCCATCATCAATTATATCATAAAACAGTCAGCAGCATTATGATAAAACATTCTTGTTTTTAATAAAAAAAATTATATTTAACGTTTTACCTCCCTCTCTTTCTCTCAGGGATCCGAATCCCCAATGATGTTGGGTGATTCTCGAAGTGATCTAGAAGATGTGGACCCCTAACGTTTCTCTGTTTGTGTGCAACAAAACAACACAAAAAAATGTCCCTCCGACGGAAAGATGTTGTGGCTCTAAACACACAGAAAACTGCATTTGATCTTCTAGGGACTGGAAATAAAGCGACAGAAAGCAGCCAAAGGGCCCGTCGGAGCGCTCGCTCTTCAAGCTGCCTCGTCGGAGATGTGAACAGACGCGAATATCTTGGGTTTTTTTTTTTCTTCTTCTGGTGGTCAAAGCCTGGCTGGAAGAAATTAGAGTTCATGTCTTGCAAGTAATTTAGATGAGTTCTGTCAGACGAATGGGACTTTAAAACGGAGGCTTTCATTTCCTTGACGTTTTTACGCAGAACTACTACTACTATGGTGCCAGACGGGGTGTTTTAAAAGAAATCAGTCAGCGTATATTTGCCAATGTAATTAAGTAGATACTATTCATGAGAAATGTAAAGATGTGTTCCATAAGTGTAATTTCAAATGTAAAATAATATTTTTAAGAATCCTTTACTGATTTTTCTTTATTTTTTTCTGGATCTGTTTGAGAGGTGCCTCAAATCTATTCGAAAAAAAGAGGAACTTGCCAAGTCTCTGAGAGTCAAATAATCACACCGTTTTTCCCTTCTCATTTTTGCTGGTATTTTTAAAATGCACTTTATATTTGAATTCAGTTTGTGACAGATTCATCACGTGGAGACAATTGGACAGACATGTCCCTCGCTGCTCTCTGTCCATCCTTGACTTTCTGGATAGGAACAGCATGCAGCAGAATACACAAGCTGTTTACGCAAGTGCTAGACAGAGAAATATGACGGTGGACATGGGGGACAGACTTTACAGCGGAAGACATCGCATCAGCAGATGCGTCCTAAGACACATATGCAACAAACAGAGACGCTACTGTCCAATGAACGTTTCTTCCTCCTGAAAGACAATGAGTGCTACAATCAGCAGTGGGTCATCTCACTCTTTCTGTTCATCTGTTTTGATGTCGTCTTGTGCCGCTCTGGAATGAAGGTCTAGGACGTGAAGACACTTTTCAGGGTTAATTTTGCCAAATTTGTCCCTTTTTTTTGTTGTTGTTCGTTTGCCTGCATCTTTTCCATTCAGTCTGCCTTATGCGATAGAATGACGGGGCGAGGATCGGGCAGAAAGGGGATGAAGGGGGAGGGGAAAGAGTTGAGACAGAGAGGTTGTTAAAGGGATGGGAAGTTGTCACAGAGCAGTAAAGTGCCTTTACTCGTCTCGTCTCCTACACTGCTCGCGTCCTCGTCTTGAGACAAACCAGTGGACACGTCATGCTACACAAATGCCTGAACTCGCTCGACATTACGATAAGAACGCACACATATCCGCTCGGCCGTGCTCATCTCAGAGCGCCATATGAGGACACAGTTGGTGTCTCGTGCATCACAGCCGCTTGTTTGAGCCGGGCCTGTGATGTCTCTCTTTCAGGGAGTCCACAGGGTGATTAATCTGCTGTTTGCTGCTCATTTTGTTTTTAGACTAAAACACTTAGCGACGTCGCTTCAATGTTTACAGAGGAAAGACCTCAACACCACCTCACACAAACGTTTGCTGAAAGAGTGAACTGTAGTGCTGCTTTTTACCTCACAGTCACCTGCTCTTTGCTTGGTTTTTCGGAACTTTCACATTGATGCTTTTTTGACATGCTTCTTCGCGTGTTTGTATGTGTGAGAGACTCTCTTGAAGGAAAAGAACTGGAGTAAACTGGCCGAAGCTGAAACGTGCTGGTCCACCTGTTGACAAAAAAAAACATCTTAAACCAGCCTAAGCGGGTATGCTGGTCTTAGCTCGTTTATGCTGGTCTCCCAGCCTGGCCTAGCCGTGTTCAGCTGGTTTGGTGGCCAAAAGCCATTTAATACCAGCAAGCAGACTAGCTTGATCCGGCTGGGAGACCAACAGCTTAGACTGGTTAAAGATGTTTGGGTTTTTTTTCAAGAGGGCAAGCCTATTTAGCTGGTTTTAGGGGGTTTTGGGCACTTAAACTCTTGATTGGTCTGGCTGAGTGATTAAGTAAAACCAGCATACCATCTTAAACTGGTTTAACATAGGAGGGGGGGTTTAACACGGCCAGCCTGATTTGCTGGTTTTAGAGTGATTTTGGGAACTCTAACTCAAGAATTATCAGTGTGGGAGACCAGGTGAAACCAGCAAACCACTTAAGGCTGGTTTAAGATCTTTTTCTCAGCAGGAAAGCCTGATTAGATGGTTTTGGGGATTTTTCCGAGCACTTAAACGCTTGATTGGTCAGGCTGGGTGATCAGATAAAACCAGCACACCATCTTAAACTGGTTTAATAAGTTGTTTTTTTTCAACAGGGTCAGCCTGGTTTGCTGGTTTTAGAGTGATTTTGGGCACTTTAACTCAATATTGTTCAGGCTGGGTGACCAGGTAAAACCAGCAAACCTGTTGAGGCTGGTTTAAACAGTTTTTTTTTTTTCAGAAGGGTATTGAACTTTTTTGGTTCTTTCTCTTGGTGTTATCCTCTAATAGACAGCGAAACACTGCAGTACTCACAACACAACTGCCTTTATACTTTGGAGTAAATGATTAATTGCTTGTTCTTTGCCGTAGAAGTGATTAGTGTTTGGGTTAAACAGGTTTTAGGACGACCGGAGGACTTTTTCAAAATGTATTGGGGTGAAGGCACAGGGTTCAGTGACGATTGAGGGGGCAATTCATCAGATCATTGCCTGAACATAAGGCATCTTTCTTATTTTACATGAATACGCACATTCGCAAAGATATCACACTCATTTCAGCTCAGCTGCCTAAAATGGTTTTCACTAAAGGAGCCCATAAGAAATGGTGGAGTTACAGTTTATACTCGGTGTACTTGAGTGAACAGGGTGTGATGAAACGTATATCAAATCTGATCCTCCTCCCTCAGATCAACCTTTTTTTAACCTTTCCTACACCTGTAGATGCTGTACCAACCACTCGGCAGATCTGTGACAAGGCTTGCATTTTTAAGCTGGGTGTCAGGACAGGGTTGAAGATGCTTGAAGAGTTTTTAATAACTGGGGATTCTTTGATTCATTTCTGCTGCGAGTGTGTAAAGATGTGTAAAGGAATCTGTTAATGCATGTTAAAACCACATTTTAATTTGTACATCAGAGTTTGACAATGAAATCATTTGATATAAAAAAGGAAAAACTGGAATGCACAACTTTTCACAGATTGTGTGACATTTGTACGTGTCAAGTCTGAAGTTGATTTTAGACCATTACTCACATAAAGTTTGTATAAAACTTATGATGTAAAAATATACATTTATAAAAAGAATGATACTCTTATAAACAGGGCACATGCATAATAATAGATAATGCTCTTTTTAAAATATAGTAAAAATTGATCTGTCCAATTCAGAATGTAAATATTAAAATGAAAAGTGCTGACTTAAAGGTGCAATAGGTGATTCTCTACATTTTTTTTGTTATGCTGGTTAAGTCTCTTCATATCCTGATAGCAATCACTGTTAGGTCGTCTAGATGTATTTTTATAAATATATATCCTCTGTGGAAGGCGTAGGACCATCAAATGTTTGTTCAATCATTGCATTCGGTCCGAATGAAATGATAGCATGTGTTCCCTGTCAGTCAACGTGTTTGCGTACGCTGTGCAGACAGTTTGAGAATGGCTTTTCTTCTAAACCAACAACAAGCAAGTATCTACATTTTAGGTATGACAGTACAGTTCTATGTACTGCTGACTTTGCAGATAATTCAGTGTGATTCAACTGTTGCCGCATATGAATAAAGTTGAAATACAGTGCATTCTTTAATTTGCCAACAAGTCAACTTCTGAACTAAAGTCATTTCACAATCACATACTTAAGCAAACAAGCACTTTTGTTTCCCTACTCACTTTACTGTAAAGTTTTCTCACCGGTGAATGACATGTAATCCAATAATGTCTCTGGACGTCTCGCTTCTGGTCTGTGCGTGTTCATGTGTTTTCGAAGGAGGCGTGGCTTTGGACGGCGATTTTGAGGGATGGTGGGATTGTATGCTTTCAATGCTAGCAGGCTAAAGCTAGCATTTTCCAGATCACCTATTGCACCTTTAATACACAGTGTTATCGATTATTATTATCAGTTAGCAATATTGGAGGAGGTTGGTCAATTTATCAGTATTGGTCCATATTTTAAATATGTCAGCCAATATCATTGTGTTTCTTCTATTTTTACATTTAGATTTCCCATCATCTAAGGCTCACTGTTCAAAATTGATCAATGCATCCTTAGTTAAGATGCATAAATGTTTTTTGCAGTTTTAAGGTCTATTTTAAAGTGTTTTAGCGTGCCTAGATTGGTTATGGTTATATCCAGTTACAATGATCTTCTCCATCGTGTAATAATCCACAGTGGCAGAATTTAACTCACTTGTGTCACACCGCCAACTATTCTATGTGTTATAGCAGTTATGTCCTTGACTACGTGTTTAGAGAAGGGAGGAAAGAGGAACACGCATCCCCTTGGGCGCTGAGGAGGTCTTCAGTGGTTATGTGGCTGGTGGGACGGGCGGTGCCTGCAGCAGGTGGCGATGGCGGCAGCTCCTTTATCTCCTCCAGATGTACGAACTACACAGGTGTTTCCCAAAGCAAATGCCCCTTGAGACAGTGAACCACGTGAAAGAGCCTGACAGCCTGTCAGTGTCCAGGAGTCCTCACATGAAACTTCCACCTAAAAGAAATAATCCAGGTTAGTTCTGTTTAGATACACTAAAGGTTCAGTAATATTAGGGAAATTTCAGTAAAATGTCAATAGTGTAGCGATGTATGAAGCCCAGCTCTCACAGAAGTCACTTTCAAAAGAAATCCATGTGAATCGAGTGGTTTAATCCAAGTCCTCTAAAGAGACATGATCGCTTTATAAGATGAACTGATTTAATGTTGGCTTTTACTTAGACAAACACTGATCGGTGAACGTACATAGAGCACTCAACTATGGTAAACGGAAGCGCAAGCATTTATTTTACGATGATTACTCTTTATGAATGAGTTTTGGGTGAAGAGGATTTCATTAAAAAATATCTCCATTTGTGTTCCGGAACATGAATGAAAGTCTTATGGGTTTGAAACGACATGAGGGTGAATAATTAATGACAGAATTTTTAAGTCATGTTTCAATGAATCCACAGTTGTACAACAGATTCAGGAGTTAAACTGCCACTTGAATGTTAAAGGCGTGAATTAGTTTTTTGTGTTCATTGAGTCCTGTGAGAGTGTCACCTGTTCGCTGTGACCTGTGGGGTCGTGTTCCTTCAGCTGACACTCCAGAGAGGACGTGTGGCAGCAGGAGGCATATGACGTTACACCCCTTTTAGCAGGACATGCACTGCGGCTGCCATGTAGAGGTCGATCAGAGTCTGATACGTCTCCAGATGAAGAGGAAGAACTGCAGCCTGAATAGAAATGAACACTATGACTATCGAGTTGTCATTAGGATAAGAACTCTGTTCAAATTAATTTTCAGTAGTAGTGACAGCAGAAACTTTACTCATTAAGAGAATAATTTCAAAACAAATGCATGAGATTAGAGCTCTCAAAAAAGCCCAATAAAAGTCTTAATGTCCATATATAAGATACATTTATTAATATTATTATCAACAGTATTTTATTAATAATTGTGATTTTTTTTTTTTTTTTTTAGAGTGAAATTGTCTGTGCTAACCAAAACCGATTACACTTTAACTTCCACTGACCCAGAACATTCCATTAATTAATCATAATTTCTTGAATTTATGAAAACGCTGCAGTGCAAAACCATCTGTCACCTGTCAGCTGGTGGTCTGGGGGACATTCTGCAGCCGCACCTCTCTCGGGACTCTCTATCATCTGGCACTGAGCTTTATGGCCTATACAGCAGCGTGCTACAGCATACACACCTTGCCCTCCATTCCCATTGACAGCAACACATTCTTTCTGCCCATCTCTCACCTGTCAGAAAGTAGATTACTAAGCATTACTCTACACACTCTCTTGTGTAGAGTAGTGACTTGCATCAGGTTGACAGTTTAAACCATTTTTTTGAGGATACTGAACAAACTTTCTCTGATAATGACCTCCAGTCTTTCTCCAGCTCTCGCGCCGTTATGTGAGAAACTGGAGCAGCTCAGCATCTCTTCACCGTTGCGACAGCGGGCCACAGCTGTGGCGAAACCTGAAGCGCCTGACCTCTCAGACCAAACCGATCTACAGAGCAGATCCTCTCCTGTGAGAAAACACACATGTAGTGGCAATCTCGTTAAAAATACACAACAAACAGCATTTAAGGCCACCTTAATGATTACTAGGAGTTGAACGACTTTAGATATTTTTTTTTTAAGTCGTCATGTATGTGATCGAAAGTCGACATCGACTAGTCGTTGATGACGTCATTAATGAACAAATAAGCCTGAAACTTGAGCTGAGACTTGAACACGGGTCATCTTGTGTACAGCTATGGCATATGACACCGCGCTGCCCATGAGGCTATTGCTCCTATATAATAGCTTATTTTTGTCAGTTCTTTTGTCTTTGGGTTGTTATATTTCTCACAGATTTCTGCTCGTTCTAAATCGGATTCAGATAAAGTTACAGTAAAGATTACATTCATATAAATGCATTAGTGACAGAGCGATTGCGTGTGAATTAATTCTACCTGGCAGCGATAGTGAAGCTGTGGGTTTTAGTTACTAAGAAATATATGCTAGAACTTTTCAGTTTCTAAGCTATTTTATTGATAAATCACAGAACAGTGTTGACAATACATTTCTGCGCTACTGAATGATTCTGTGCATGCGATTTGCTCGTGATGTGTGAGCTACTGTCTGTAAGTATGTACGTGTAAGTTAAACTGTTCCAAATTGTACCAGGGAAGAATAAAATGCAATAAATTATAAAAAAATGTATGTATAGTATGTTACATGAATGTCACTAATAAACACACAATTAATATGTTAATAAACCAGTAAAACAAAACAATAAATAAGATTAGTATTATTAATAGTGCTGGGCAATCAATTAATCGCACCCAAAATAAAAGTTTGTATTTACATAATATATATGTGTGTGTACTGTGCATAATTATTATGTATATATAAATGCACACACATGCATGTATATATTTAAGAAATATTTGCATGTATATACTGTATATATATTTATATATTATATTTATATATAACATATTTTTCTTAAATATATACATGCATGTGTGTGCATTTATATATACATAATAATTATGCACAGTACACACACATATATTATGTAAACACAAACGTTTATTTGGGATGCGATTAATCGATTGTCCAGCACTAATTATTAATATTATATTATATTGTATTTATTATAATATTCAGTGCAGTATGATAAATATAATATTAAATAAAACGTTACATGATGAAAGTCACTACTAAATACAGTAGCAAAACAAAACAATAAATAAGGTTAATATGAATAATAAATATTAATAAGGTATTATAACAATATAATATTCACTGCACTGTTAAATATAGTATTTAATTAGGGGTTATTATTAATATTAAAAATGGTTTTATATTACATTATATTATACATTTATTTCAATCTGCTAACTATAGAATTAAATTATTAAAGGTTTATTTTAAAAATAGTGTTATATTACATTATATTATACATTTATTGCAATCTGCTAATTATAGCATTCAAATAATCATCATACATTAGACTAATATCAGTCCATATTATTACTGTTGTTGCTCAGCAAGCCACATTGTTGAAGGTTTTCTCGTGAACTCTGACCTGTAAGTGTGGAGGCAGGGTCGGGCAGGGCGACCACCATGTTGGGTGTAGTGAGGTGGCTGTCGTGTGGCAGAGAGTCTGGGTTAATGACCTGTTTGACTGAATGATAGAGGAGCTGTTGCAGAAGCTCAGCAGAGCTGGAGTTTGGACTCAGATTCAGGAGCACCGCCGCTACACCTGAAAACACACATGGACCAGAGCTGGTTATATGGACAGACTGATAAAATATGCATTAATAAATTGTATGCATTAGCGTATGTGTGTGTGCTAACCAGCGACATGTGCCGCTGCCTGTGACGTTCCGCTCTTGGTAGTGAAGCAGGTAGAGCAATCACTGGATGCACTGATGATGTCATCACCAGGTGCAAACACATCCACACAGCGGCCCACATTGGTGCCTGTCTTCCCAGTGCTCAACGGCTGGTCAGCAAAATTAACAGCCCCTACCGTTATCACCTGCAGCAGGGGAACAAATGATGTCAAAACCGATTATATTCACAAGCAAATGCTTTTCTGAAGCATTTAACCCATTGTAATCTCAGACCGGTACCTCAGGCTCTGAGGCTGGTGAGTACAGACAAGCATCATCGTTGTAGTTACCAGCTGCAGCAATAAGCACTGCGCCAGATTCAACCATTTTCCTGCAGGCAGCGTTGAGGGTGCGACTGAATCCCCCTACAAATGGCAGCAGTAGGATCACAGGTCTGATAGGCTGAGACATCAGAGATGACTGGATGTACTCCAGACCTGCAACAAAGCAAAAATATAATTTCATATCATATAATATTTTTTTAGTTTTCCTGCCAAAGCTCCTGACAGTGTTTATTATTTAAAAATAAATCTTTTTTTATTTATAATTTTTCCTTTTATTTACTTAATTTTTTATTATATTATTTATGCCTTGTTTACCTGCCAAATCACCTGACACAGTATATATATATATTATTTAATCGATTAATCGCATCTAACATAAAAGATAGTTTGTTTATATATATATATATATATATATATATATATATATATATATATATATATATATATATATATATATATATATATACACACACCGATCAGGCATAACATTATGATGTGATGTGAATAACACTGATTATCTATTCATCACGGCACCTGTTAGTGGGTGGGATATATTAGGCAGCAAGTGAACATTTTGTCCTCAAAGTTGATGTGTTAGAAGCAGGAAAAATGGGCAAGCGTAAGGATTTGAGCGAGTTTGACAAGGGCCAAATTGTGATGGCTAGTCGAATGGGGCTGCATAGCCGCAGACCAGTCAGGGTGCCCATGCTGACCCCTGTCCACCGCCGAAAGCACCAACAGTAGGCACGTGAGCATCAGAACTGGACCACGGAGCAATGCAAGAAGGTGGCCTGGTCTAATGAATAATGTTTTCTTTTACATCACGTGGATGGCCGGGTGCGTGTGCATCGCTTACCTGGGGAACACATGGCACCAGGATGCACTATGGGAAGAAGGCAAGCCGGCGGAGGCAGTGTAATGCTTTGGGCAATGTTCTGCTGGGAAACCTTGGGTCCTGCCATTCATGAGGATGTTACTTTGACACGTACAACCTACCTAAGCATTGTTGCAGACCATGTACACCCTTTCATGGAAACAGGTATTCCCTGGTGGCTGTGGCCTCTTTCAGCAGGATAATGCGCCTTGCCACAAAGCAAAAATGGTTCAGGAATGGTTTGAGGAGGACAACAACGAGTTGACTTCCTCCAAATTCCCCAGATCTCAATTCAATCGAGCATCTGTGGGATGTGCTGAACAAACAAGTCCGATCCATGGAGGCCCCACCTCACAACTTACAGGACTTAAAGTATCTGCTGCTATTATCTTGGTGCCAGATACCACAGCACACCTTCAGGGTTCTAGTGGAGTCCATGCCTCAACGGGTCAGGGCTGTTTTTGCAGTAAAAGGGGGACCAACACAATATTAGGTATGCTATAAACCATAAGTCACTAACAGGCGCACCTGACAGAGCGCTGCTATTTTAACCGGTGCAGCTTTTGTAGTCTTTACGGTAGTGGTAGTGGAACCGCACAGACCAATTGTATGCGAGTTAAGCCATCCCTCGTGATACCACTCAGCCAATCAAGTCTGTGTTTTCAAGGCGGTAAACTATAAACATTGCGACTACAGTGCAGACAGATGAGAGAGTTAGAAGCAAGTTACACATGAAAAGACGGTAGAAAGAAAAAGAAAGATAGCGATACATGTAGAAAACAATGGGAGAGAAATAGACGACTGAGACGGAGAAAAGAAACAGATACAGACGAGAGCGCTGGAGAAATTTGAGAAAAAGGCGTGTGAGACGGAGAAAGAGAGATACAGACGACTGTGCGAGAGAAAGTTGAGAAAAAGACGTGAGACAGAGAAATTGAGAGAAACAGGCGAGTGAAACAGAAAAGGGGACATTCAAGCTGTTTCACCCTTTGTTTTATTTTCCTGGAGTTAAGCACTTTATTTGAACAGACACATTTTTCACATTTTATTTATTTTCTCTTATTTTGACATGTTTATTTATTTAATGAGAGAACATTATACATATCTCATGCCTGTAGTCGGGGAACCTGACAAATAATCTACTGCCCAATGACTGCCCACTATTTCTCATACATTTTTTGGCCTTCAAACGTCTTAAAATGCACATATGTAGATCAGAGAAATCCAAATTTCCGTCCACACAGTGTGTTTGGACTGAAAAAGGTGGATAAAATGTCACTAAAATTAAGTATTTGAACCTCATAATTAAATAAAAAAATGAGGCTGGGAGGCCTGAAAAAGGTCAACTTTTTAAAGGAAGAAAAAAAAGAAAAAAAAAGAACCCCCCCCTTCACTAGGCTGGCTACGGGCCTGTATCTACAGTCATACATATGTTACGTGACAATAAATATTGTCAAAAGGTTTTTGAATTGTACTGAATTCATTTGATTTGACAGGCAGGTATTTATTACATGCAGATGTTGATAAAACTACTAGGCTACTTAAATATATATCACACTAACTAGTTAGACATTATGATCTTCCGGACCTTTGCTTCAAGACATTTTCTCTAACTGGACCTCTTTAAATTTTAGTTAAATACCCCTGATATAAATCATATAAAACATATAAATTATGTTATGCCTGATCAGTGTATATATATATATATATATATATATATATATATATATATATATATATATATATAAAACACATATTATATTTAAAAATATATATATTATGTGTGATGAACCAATTTATTGAATTTTTATTGAATTTTTTTTATTTTATGCTTTGGTTTACCTGCCAAAGCTCCTGACACGGTACCCTTGCCTTGGCAGTTCAACACTCGGACACTGTTTACACTGGCACCTCGAGCTACACCTGAGTCCCGTCCACTTACCACTCCTGCTATGTGCGTGCCATGACTGTCACACTGACTAGCCTGTGGGCAGAAGACCGTAGAAAGGGATGGACATATGCTTCTCATTAGCACTTACACTAAAAACTGTGCAGTTGTTATAAAACATTTAATTACAATTACCAACCTGTCTGTGAACTCTGACCCCATCCTCCTCTGGCACACTATTAAAGTCCGTCACCATCACTCTGTCCTCAATCTCACGATGAGTCACCTGAACGCTTGTGTCTAAAAGATACACTCCCACCTTTGCACCGTCATCTGCATACACACAAGCATAACGGTTCAACAGATCAAGAACCATAAATGTCAAAATACTTGAAGAACAGAGATTGAAGATCCAAGATTAAACATTTTATTACCATAAAAAGCATTTACACAGAGCAGAAGACAAATTTGTCACTTTTGGATCTCAGAATATAATTTTAGAAGTTACGTTAAAGTTTTTGGGAAAGAGTACAGAGAGGAGACTTAAACTCACTGAGTGGTGTGTATTTTCCAGGCTCATGTTTGTTTTGAAGGATGCGCTGCAGGTTCCATGGGATGCTCTGGGCAAATATGGAGGAATCTTCTTCGATGTATTCCACATGGGGCAGCTTTACTGCCTGCCAAAAACACAAGCGATGGAATGAAAAAGACAGACAATAACTGAATTATTTTAATTCCATTTGAAGTTTTTTTTTTTTTTTTTTTCAGTCCATAATACTATTCAAACATTTTAGGTGTATAAAATACTTAAACTGAGAGCATTATTGTGTAATAGTATCTGTAAATTACCATGTGAAGGACATCGCTGCTCATTTTCACCAGAAAACCGTGCAAGGCTCCAGAATAAGTCTGCAGTATTTCGATCAGGTATCCGCGTTTTGCGGCTTTTGCACGGAGTCTACGCGCGGTGCGCTCCACCTGGTTCTCGTGCGTTCCATTCCGCATCACCACTATATACTGACCCGGCATGCGCCACGCGTCCTGTGCGTAAAACATGCAAAGTATGTGATTTACAGTGGTTTTGATAGCCTCCTCATTCCACAAGTACAGTACATTCATTTTAGACTTTCTTGGCTTATGGCAACATGTTATTGTCAGGACAACTTGTGAGTGTTTGTACACAACTAATAAAACATTGATGATTTATGGAAAGTTTGGCAGTTATATAAATGGTAGAATATGGGAGAATGACACTACTCACATCTGGCACCAGGTGAAAAGTGTGTTTTCATTGTTGTCACTGACTAGATATATTTAAAATAATTTAGGCCACTTTTTACTGGTAACATCAGACATTTGGCATTATCAGGACCCACATATAATCCCCCATTGCATTATTAAACATTATATTCAACATTATGTATAGTAGTTTAATGTAGTACTGACTCTAAAACTCTGTAAACTTGAATGTTTTTCTCACGCAATAATTTTCATTTTGAGTGAACTATACACAATACAGATTGTCACTATCCATGATACATGTTGCATTGTTGTATTGCGATATATTGTGACACGAAATATTGTTACATCCCTAGTGTATACATACCTATAAACATTTGTTATACCTTGGAAATTAGTCATTTTACATTAATTAAATATTGCATTATTTCTTATTTTATTTGATACAACTATTAATTAAAATCTGCATCCTGTAGACATAGTAAAAGCACTTTGCTTGATTTAAAAGAAAACAAACGTTTCATATATCAGAATAATTTCCTTTACTTTCATAAAAAGAACCATTTCATGTGATTAAAAGCCCAGTATAGAACACAGAAGACAGAAAACTGAATTATTTAATTTTGCTATTTAATATTTTTGCAGCATTTCGCCCCTAAGCATTAATTTAAAACTAAACAAAAATTTTAATTCAGGAAAAATACTGTTTTTAAAGTTAATATCAGATAATAAGCCCATACAGTTATTAGTTTGTTAGATCATTCAGCAGGTAGTAGGCCTACCTTAGTGCACCTGTAAAACTGGGCGGATGGCCTGTTCTCTGCTTCAGGCTGGGTGTCATCTTGCAGAATTAGAGACAGGATCATCTCTTCATCCTCAGTGTAGTCTTCATCACTCTCAACTCTAATCACAAGACCCAGCAGAAAACTCAGGCAGCACACCGTCACGACGCCTCTCATTCTGTGGACACTTTTGTGCTTTTAGGTCAAGAATATAAAACAAGTAGTAGTGATATTGCTCAAAATTCTCTTTTTTGGGTTGTTGTTCGTCATGTGGTAAGGCAAACGTGTGAAGCAGAGAGATTTAGAGCTGAAGTGTATCCTCATGTCATTTAACATCTCTCTGACGGACTGAACGCAGTGAGGTGGGGCGTGCTGACGTTTCTCTGTCCTTATATCGAACGATGTTCGGTAATAAATACAGCAGAAGAGGAGTCAGATTACAGTCCACCCACACACACATATTATACGCTTACTATTACTATTCATGCACAGACTTGTAACATTTGCTGGAATGAAGCCTCTAATATGAAAGTGTCAATTTAGAGGTGGCTACAAACTGCCTAACAAAGTGAACAGGCTTAAGCAATAAATTAGTCACATTTTATTTGTTTCTTTTTTTGAACTAGGCAAAAAAGATGACGCATATCTTACTGTTTTAACACAGAACATAAGCTCACATGTCACCTGCGCGCGTCCGTGAGAGTCAAAAAGTTGCACGTGTCGGATGCTGCACTTTGACCAAATACAGATTCATGTCGTCCTCTGTTGGCCAGATACTGGTATTGTTGAAGAGCTAAAAGAGTCGTAATCAAATGAAACGTGCACAACACAATACAATCCATAATGTCAAAGCAGCTTTTTTTCTGACAGTGACCTCTGTTGAGTGAAGGGGAAAAAAACAGTTTCTGAGAAAACGCAAGAAACAGATGCACCTAAAATAGGCTACCGCTGACATGCTGATCCTAAAATAGCCTAGGCCTACTTTTTTTTCTCTTCCAGTTTTGTTGCCTGTTTGTTGCAGTAGCCTACTCAATAATTATTATGAGTATGGTGTTTAAAAATGCAACAAAAAAAATAACTGGCTGTCAAAAGAGAACATTTCACTGAAGCGACGATGACGCAATCCCGTATTTAGGAGTGTCATATGTTTGTAAACGATTTAATTATGCAAATCACATGCCAGAGGCCTGGGCAGTAATATGATTAATAATAATAGCTTTTAACGGAGGCTGAATGCTTTAAAGCCATGTGTAGGCTATGTCAAGTTTTGCATAGGCCTGACTTATGGGAAGCAAAGTTCCCCAGAAATGTAAACATTCCGCAACAATGCAGATATCCTAAACAGAACATTTTGAATAGTTCAATAACGAGTTTTCGGAAACTTTTATATAGCCTACATTTATCTTTATGTCCTATACGCTTTAATGAATGTAGCCTATATAGTTCTTAAAATTTCATTTTCGTGCTTTGTCATATTCAGTTTAGAATGGTGAGAAATCAATAAAAATCTAAACGTTCTATTTGTTTACCTGGATACCTGTAAATACATTTACCGAACTTTCGCTGAGACCATAGCATATACTTATGAAGCAAATGCAATAATTTCTAAAAATCCTTACATAAACGAAAGAACACAACAATAAATAGGCCTACTACCAATTTATCTTAACAAGTAAATGAATGTAGACATGGACAACTGTATACTGCAACGCCTTATCTTAACACATAGGCAATGGCTGTAGACGAGGACAAATGTATAGGTAGGCTACAAAGCAGTCAACTCCTTTTTGGCACAAACCTCATCATAACCTCATAACCTCGTAAAAGTCCCCACCACACCATGACAGAAAAACAAACATGTTTGTTGCACATACTTTGGGGCCCAGATGATCCACATTTCAGTAGGCACTTTTTTTTTACATAACTAAAATATCTATAACTGGCTCAGCAATTATCCCTAACACATTTAAAGAATTTTACTACAATACTACATGTAAATAGTCTAAAATCAGACATCAATCCAGATATGGTTATTTATCCTGCATTATGAAGTCTTGTGTAAAATTTCCACATTCCAGAATCCAGGCAGTTCCTCTTTCAGTGTCCTCTGGTCTTGGTGGAGTCAAGGTCACAAGTATTTAATCACCTAATGTTTAAACATTTTCCAGCCTTAATTCCCTGAGAGTCAAATGATCCTTATCATATGTTTGTGGCAAGTCATGGCCAGACCTTGTGACATTAACATGCCTAATGTAAAATGTGATCGCTTACACACTTAAAGGGGATCTATTATGCAAAATTCACTTTTATATTGTTTTGAACATTTATGTGTCCTCAGTGTGTGTACACAACCACCCTATTGTGGTAAAAATCCATCCACTCCATTTGTTATTTCCCCCATAAATCTGAAACAGTGTCTCAAAATGAGCCATTCATTAATGCACTCCAGTGTGACATCACACTGGGATAGGCCCCGCCCACGGCTGGTGAGGGAATCTGCCCTATTAGCTTAGCTCCTCCCCTGAGTGAGCGGTACACAATCCGCCATATTTATCTCCTCATCAGAGCATTTAACAACAGCATTCAAGTAATAAATGTATTCTTATTAAAGCTACTAAAGTTATTCAATCAAGTCAAGTCAACTTTATTTATATAGCGCTTTTTACAATGCAGATTGTTTCAAAGCAGCTTCACAGTGTTAAACAGGAAAATAATGCAACCGAATTCGATTCGGCTGTACAGCCGCTCTGGAGAAAACGGTGATGTCATCTAGCTCATTTCAATTATCATATATATTCAAGTAATGTAGTTGACATAGTTAATTTAGTTTAGTAATTAAATTTATTTGGATATTTATTTGAAAATTTTGCGTCCCCAACTGAGCAAGCCAAGCCAAAGGTGACATCAAGAGCAGGAAGTGATTTTCGGTTTTTCTTTTGTTGTTTGATTCATATTAACAGCACAGCAGTAGTTCCTGTATATTACACTGCTGTCACATACACAGATATAATATACACATGGGATTTCTTTCCCTGCTGTTTATGTTCACAGACACTGTTTATGTGAACTTTGTGTGTTTTTGACATAACCATGTGTGTATTTGATAGTTTAAGCGCAATAACACGTGAAAGAGATCTTAGTTTAATACTCACAGGATGTGCCTTCTGACATACAGCTTTCTGTGTGCATGCTTTGGATGTGTGTGCTCAGAAAACCACATATCAGAAGTTTAGACTGATATGGCTTTAAAATGCATGCAGATAATAAACTTTCATTACGCTGTAGAACTGCAATGTCATGTGAGCGTGACCGCGATAGAGATGATAATCAAAACCAAACAGATGTTTTGTTAGTTTTTTGGCAAATTGGGTGGGGAGCAGCAGCTTATTTGCATTTAAAGATACATGCACAAAAACAGCATGTTTTTCCTTCCCTTTAAAAATGAGCATTTACAACATGGTATAATAAATGATCTGGTTGTTATTTTAAGCGGAAACTTCACAGACACATTCTGGGGACACATGAGACACTATTATAAAAAGAGGCATAACAGGTCCCCTTTAAATATATTGTTATAAGTTATTAAAAAAAAATGTAAAAAGTTGTCTGGCAAATCTTTATGTTAGATGTAGATAATGATTTTAGACATTAATCAACAGGCACTATTCACTCTCCAGCTCAGATGTGAAGTAACACGAGTCCTCCATTTTCCCGTAGTACATCTCTCGGTTCAGGTCTGTTCCTGTGGTTCTTCTGTCCGTCAATGGAGTGCTAGAATATGCCAGCACACTGGGAGAACTTCGACATGTGTGGAGGACGATGAAACGCTCACTGTGTTTGTGCTCAGTTTGGAGTTTTGGATCTGCTGATATTTCTACTTTTTCTTCATCACAGAAGCCAGCCAAGGGAGCTCTTATTGGTTTTGGTGGACTGTAACAGGAAAATACATGTGAGTTTTATGCCATTTTAAAGGTGCCTATTGTAGTTGGTGCTAATTTAAAAAAGATTTACACATCAAGAAATACATTTTATTTTTGTGAAGAGTTATTTGAATGGCGCATAAACCTACAGTGCTTCCGAAAGCGCTAATGGCTAATTAGGAGCTACATTTGAATTTGAACTTACTTTGCAACCGTTAAAAAAGTACATTCTATATAGTATGAATGTGTGTAGTATGAATGTAATCTGGACGTACTACATTTGCCATGGTGTCATTATCATGTGACCTACCAGCGTCGTTCGCTTCACTGCCATTCATAAATCCTCTTCCGTGGCCTTATGGGATAGTAAAGTGTCGAATGCGCACTTTAGAATCTTGCCGGAAGTAGTAGGTCACCCGGGGACTTTTTGCCTATTGTTTTTCCAAATAGTATGGCTGCATCCGAAATAGCATACTTCCCTTCTATATATTAGGAGAAACACAGTAGGCCTATGTGACAAAAGAAGTATGAATTGCACTATCCCATGAGGCCACGTGAGAGGTAGGTCACATGATAATGACAACATGGCGAATACAGTACGTCCTCGGATTACTACACACATTCATTCTATATAGAACAGATTTTTTTGTGGTTGTGAAGTAATTACTTATTCAAAATAAGTACCTACTCAAGAGAGTATGTGATTTCGGACGCAGCCAATGTATCCGGACATACTACACTGTTGGCGTACTGTTTTTTGCATACTAAATAGTAGTAAAGTATTCGGACGCAACATTATAGTTTTCTATAAAAGCGTTTTACATTGTGTGGGTCACTCCCTCAATGTACACTATTTTGCCAAAAGTATTGGGACACCCCTCCAAATCATTGAATTCAGGTGTTCCAATCACTTCCATGGCCACAGATGTATAAAACAGAGCACCTAGGCATGCAGACTGCTTCTGCAAACATTTGTGAAAGAATGGGTCGCTCTCAGGAGCTCAGTGAATTCACGCGTGGTACCATGATAGGTTGCCACCTGTGCAATAAGTCCATTTGTGAAATTTCCTTACTACTAAATATTCCACGGTCAACTGTTAGTAGTATCATAACAAAGTGGAAGCAATTGGGAACAACCGCAACTCAGCCACGAAGGGGTAGGCCACGTAAAATCACAGTTGCTGAGGCGCACAGTCAATAGCTACAGACCTCCAAACTTTGTGTGGCCTTCAGATTAGCTCAAGAACAGTGCGTAGAGAGCTTCATGGAATGGGTTTCCATGGCCGAGCAGCTGCATCCAAGCCCTACATCACCAAGTGCAATGCAAAAGCCGGATGCAGTGGTGTAAAGCACGCCGCCACTGGACTCTAGAGCAGTGGAGATGTGTTCTCTGGAGTGACGAATCACGCTTCTCTGTCTGGCAATCTGATGGACGAGTCTGGGTTTGGCGGTTGCCAGGAGAACGGTACTTGTCTGACTGCATTGTGCCAAGTGAAAAGTTTGGTGGAGGGGGGATTATGGTGTGGGGTTGTTTTTCAGGGGTTGGGCTTGGCCCCTTAGTTCCAGTGAAAGGAACTCTTAATGCTTCAGCGTACCAAGACATTTTGGACAATTTCATGCTCCCAACTTTGTGGGAAGGGTTTGGGGATGGCCCCTGACTGCGCACCAGTGCACAAAGCAAGGTCCATAAAGACATGGATGAGCGAGTTTGGTGTGGAGGAACTTGACTGGCCTGCATCCTTTGGGATGAATTAGAGCGGAGACTGCGAGCCAGGCCTTCTCGTCCAACATCAGTGTCTGACCTTAGAATAGTCAAAAATTCCCATAAACACACTCCTAAATCTTGTGGAAAGCCTTCCCAGAAGATTTGAAGCTGTTATAGCTGCAACGGGTGGGCCCTACGGATTAAGATGGGATGTCATTAAAGTTCATGTGCATGTAAAGGCAGACGTCCCAAAACTTTTGGCAATATAGTGTATTTCGCCATGTTGAAATGACGTGACCCAGACGCTCACGCTCATTGGCTGCCACCTCTGTAGTTACACTTGTTTTTTAATGATGCGAAGAGCGAAAATTGGACAACGAAACTCCCTTGTCATGTTTACCTCCAGTGACAACGGGAGAATCAGTACCTGTATGGCTGAAGAAGCAGAAAAACTCTGATGGCTATAGACGAACAACAACAAAAAAGAAGAGAGTAAACACATCGGTACATCATTCACAAGGTGGAAGGATTTGAAGGAGAAAATCCGGAGTAATGCCCAAGTTGTTTATTTTTTGTCGGACAGGGAATTAATTATTGTGTAGACCGCTGTCTTAAACTTACTAGTACCCGTGCAATTTACATAAAACTGACGATCATGCTGAACCACATTGACAGGAGCGCACAATCTAACACCCTTGTGGTATTGAGCTAGCTCTTAGAGGCTCTTGAGTTGTACCCTTGTCTCTTTAAGATTTTTACCAAAATAATCTCATCACATACAGCATAATTACATTCTCTGGAAGAGGTAAGATTCTCTAAGATTCAATTATCCAGCCGCTTAACCCAGTTACAGAGTGAGTGAATTTAGACATTAATGAGTCTTGATGGGCCCTCAGAAAACACACACACACACAGACTCCAGTGTAATGACAGAAAGAGAAGGAAGAGTTCATTGAGTTGACTGGATGAATGAATGGAGGGATGTGGAGAGATCATTTACATTACCTTTCACTCTTATAGTCACCATAAAAATCAAAATTGACAAATCTTATTTTATTTTTTACAGAATGTTGCAGTGTTTAATATAAATGATTTGTCCATGCACATAATTATTTTATTTTTTAATTGTATTTCCTCATAATCTATAATCAAAAATGTTAACCTCTCCCTCAAAATGACATTTGTTCTCTTCATGACGTGTGGGACTAAATATATTCCACAAGTGACTGCAAATTGGCATTCAAATTGCAAATTGCATCCATTTAGTTAACACCCAGCTTCCTACAATCCAGTCAGTTCCCGATGACAAAATCAAGTCCTTTCCTCATTCCTAACGAGCTTTGTAGAGGGTTTATTGCCAAAAAAATAAATATATATATTTTAGTATTTTCTAGAAGATAAATTTACAATCACATTTATAGATATCACACCAAATAGACTTGTTTTCTTAAATTAAGTTTAAGATTCCAATTAGCAAATGTATGCTTTTAAATAAATACATAATTTGCCAGTGTAATGAAGCTTTTATTTTTTTAGATTTATATAATAATTTATTATAATTTATTTTATGTATTGAATCTTATTTTCAACATATATTCCCTGAAAAGTCTTAACCCCTTAACTGTCACACCCCCTTTTTGAGAATAGACATGAAAATGCACGATCCAAACTTAAATCGCTGTAATTCAAAAATGCTTTGGAATATAGACCTAATTTTGGTCTTGTTTTAAAGAAGACACTCAGCATATTATTGCTGAAGTGAATTCAAAAGATGAAAGTATAAAAAAGTTATGGAAGTTTAAATTTACTGTAAATTAAAAATACTGTAAAAAATTTTTTTTATATAAAATATATATTTAAAAAAAAAAGTAAACTATAAAATTACTATAAAATCAAAGCCATATGTCTAACCAAGTTGTGTTCCAAATTTGAAGTTGATATCACAAAAATTGAAGTTCCCATTAGATTTTGTTTAGGCGCTGTACCAAAAATAGCCACCGGGTGTCATCCACATTCCATAGATTTTTTTTTATGCATCTTCCTGTAACAAATTACTAAATTTCTGTCCAAATATCACTTCCATCACAAATCAAGATTTTGATTATAAAGTAGTTAAAATAAATGTTGTAATATGAAACATGACACTGCCCACTAGGGGAGGAGCCTGCTAGAAGAGTACCGTTTCTATAGTAACGCTACGTCCGATTTCAAAACGGTTTTCACAGGATGAATTGAGTTTGTAAGCTTTTGAATGATACCTAATTTATGATAATTACTAAAATATATGATACGAAAAAAAGGCGATCAAAAAAAAAGGACGGTGACAGTTAAGGGGTATATGCAGTTTATTTAAAATAATTTTTTGTTTTGTGATCTTACTCAAACCTTTTTTCATCCAAGCTTTCAGCACTCAAGTCCTGTTTTTCAGCCCCACAGAGCTCTTCCTTCTCTGCCAGTATAACAGTCACCTGTTGGACGGGAAAAAACAGAGTGTTTTTTTTTTTTGTAACACTCTGTCAAATGATATGCACATTATAATCAAAGTAAATGCTATGAACATAAAACATATAATACAGTGGGAATAGCCCACTTTCCTTACCCTGGGGTAACACTGACACACCGACCAGACAGTCCCCATGCTCACCATTATCACTCCCATAGCACAGAACGTAGCAAAAACCTGTGGTTCCTCTACAGAAATCATGAACATACCCAACGCCACAAATGCCATCCCAAGAACAATGAGCCCATAGCGGTACGGCTTGTTCTCTGCCATAGAAGAAGTGTAGAGATCCAGCAGTGGTTAAGTTAACAGAGGAAAGAACCGGTGAGAGTGTGGAGCTTTATGACTGTGTCCCCATAGAGGTGAAGGGCAGACTGAGAGGGCAGGAGTGACTGACAGGACACAGAGCCAGTGGAGAACCAAGATCCAGATCACTGAACCTGTAATGGGCCTTAGTCAGGTGACCTTCCCCCAGGTAAAGGTTGCATTGGCTTAAGTAATCTTACTACGTTTCTTTCCAGAATATTAACTAAATATAGTAGAAGTCATATAAGATAAAGTACAAGTACATACAAAACCTTTAGTTTGATAATATTATTGGTTACCAAATACAAATCAACAACAGAGTTTTTGTATCATAAGGTGTTTATATGCACAGGTGATAGCCAGGCAATACACAAAGAAAATCACGTGTAACTGACAAAACATGACAGAAAATAGACATATGCAGCATTATGTGATATAGTAATAATAAACATACACACAAAACAGAGATAATAGTTTCTGGTAGGCCTGTTAAAGTGACAGTGAACGTGACATTCTGGAGAGAGGCACATTTCCTCAATCCTAAATTATACAACATAAAGTAAGCCTACCAAAAATAAGATGATATACATTAGGAAATTTCTAAATCTTTCTAAAAACATGTTCTGGTCATTAGCAAAAATCAAGGCACAATTAAAAATTTGGTTCAGCTTATTGATAAAGAGGTACTCAATGCCATGAAAAGTATTAACCACCTTCATGTTCTGTTCAGACAGACTTTATATTAGAATAATATACACTACCATTCTTTTTTCTTTTTTCTTTTTTTTTAAAGAAAGAAGGTAACTCTTTTATTCAGCAGGGACGCAATTAGATTTAGATCAAGACATTTAGATTTACTTTATTCATCAAAGAATCTTTTTTTAAAAATTTATCGGTTTCAAGAATAATATTAAGTAGTTACTTTCATAGTGTGTTTTCAGCTGTTTTCAACATTGATAATAATAAAAAATGTTTCTTGAACAGCAAAACAGCATATTAGAATGATTTCTGAAGGATTATGTGACACTGAAGACTGGAGTAATAATACTGAAAATTCAGCTTTGCCATCTCAGGAATAAATTTAATTTGAAAATGTATTCAAATAGAAAATGGTTATTTTAAATTGTAATAATATTTCAAAATATTACTGTTTTTCCTGTATTTTTGATCAAATAAATGCAGCATTAGTGAGCATAAGAGACTTCTTTCAAAAACATTAAAAAATCTTACAGACCCAAAACTGGAATGGTAGTGTATGTGTAATATTAAATAATAGTAGTATTTTTCATATCTTATTTCCCCTTCAAATTCCCTTTAAGTCCATCTAATCCTATTCAAAACCCATTAAAGACTGGTATATATATTCTAGTAACACTGTTGAGAAAACACATTGTAGAGAAATACAATCAAACAAATGAAAGTAAACAAATCAGAAAATCATCAACCTTCAATGGAAAGTAGTAAGTAGGAACTACTTAGTAGGTTAGCAAGTAGTAGTAAGAACTTTTCTTTATAACTTTTATACTGTGATTTACTGTCAGTTAATTTAAGTATATTTTCCATTTCAGTATCCACATACATAGCTATAAAAAAGTTTAAAAAGAAAAGAAAAAGATATAATATCAATGCTTAAGTCATTCTTACTCAGCCAATAAACATGATTTTTTAATGTACTCAGTAATAATTAAACAAGTAAAATAGCCTGCTATATATTTTTTAGCCAAATGATGGGACTCCACATTATTTCTAGTTGGACTACCTATTTTTAAACGCATAAAAGTTGACCATGTGCATGTATCATTTCTTTATTCCAATGGTTTATAAAAAGCCTGAAAAAACCCTTGTGACTGTAAGATAAGAAAGATTGTTTTCTTCCTGTTTTAAAAGCAGTTTTCCACTGTTTATTTGAAGCATGTAGAGATATGGACTTTTGGTTATCGGTTTTAAAACATAAAAAAATTATCGATTATCACATAGGCCAAAATTGCCATATCAGTGCATTCCTAAGAAATAGGAAGTTCAGTCAAACTACATGTAACAAATAGCACTAATATTGGCTAGTTCAGTTTTAGGTTGGACACACAAGTCCAAAGTATTAGTACAAAATTTAAAAACTGAAGTTTCTTGTCACTCAAGGCACTTCATTTTTAGAACATATTAGAGATAGAAATAGAGCTGCGCGATATATCTGTTATCGGTAGATATTACAGAATTTTGTATTTATTTATTTTTGCAGTCTGTATCTAACAATAACTTAAAGGGATAGAGGTATAAAAAGATATAACCCTTTAAGTGCATCATCTTGACAAGTGCATGCAGAGCTGTGTGCCTTCATGCATAAAAAATAAGTTACATTTTTGTCATTCTTTAGCAGATCTCAAAAAAAAAAAAATCCTTCTTTCATACTTCACAACGTTTTGATGCCTACATTCGGTTGTAGAATTTAAGTATTTAGCTTTTACTCAGGTTTTTTTATAGTATGGATTTTGTTTTGATATCTGGCATTTATTGGCTATCAGCCATAACATGAAAATAATTACTGGCTTATCTGAATTGGATGGATTTTAATATCTGTGCACCCCCAGTTAGACCAGCTTTTCAATCATTAAATGTTGGTGTCCACAGTCCCAGCAGTAGTTATAGTTGGTTCACAGCTGTAGTGGTCTTCATAACAGTCTCATAGGATGGCGGCGGCTCCATTTGCCAGGGAGGTGGTGTTGCAGGTTGGCTCTGTGGACTGCCGTCTGAGGTGGGAGGCACTTGGACTGTATTGTGATTCTCTGCCGTAGCCCTCCGGATCCGATCCAGCCTCCTGGGGAATGGGAAGAGCAGTGACACATGAATACCTGTATCACAATATAGTTTGTTTATCTGCTTACCCCCAGGGCATCCAAGATGTAGGTGTCTTTGTTTCTTCAGTAGAAGACAAATGAAGATTTTTAACAATGGTAGGTTGGACTAATGTGTTTACTAGCCGGAGCGAACTTTTTCGGAAAATTACAAACAAACAAACTCTAAAAAACGAAGTTCATGATTTTGTTTGAAATGACATCACACCAGTTTGTTCTTCGATTTAACTTTAGGTATATCGGGGCTTTAAAGAGGTCCTATAATGCCCCTTTTTACAAGATGTAAAATAAGTCTCTGTGTGTATGTGAAGTTTTAGCTCAAAATACCCCAAATTGTCACTTTTTGAGGGCGAGCAAAAACGCGCCGTTTTTGTGTGTGTCCCTTTAAAGGCAAATGAGCTGCTGTTTCTAGAAGAGGGCGGAGCTTCAAGAGCTTGTGTTAGCAGCTCCGATTACCTCATGCAGACACGCACTGAAAATCTCAGAAACTGTTCAGCCTTTTATGTTCAAACCGGAGTCGGACAATGATGGAGAGACTCAAGAAGAAGTGACTACATGTAGACTGCAACAGGACGTTTCTGAATGGTTAGTGGATGAATTTAAGTAGCTGATGTGGAGTTAACTATCTTCAAGTCATTGATTAGCATATTCTGTCACAATAATCTATAAATCGCTTGTGTGGGAACTGTTGTAAGATGCCTACAGAGCCAGAGAATATATGCTGCACGAAGATAGAACAGTTTATTTTAATTACGGTTATAACTTATGTTGTCATCTTGCTTTTATGACATGCTATTGCATTTGTGTTACGTACTGTATTGCAATAAATGTGAAAAGACGGATGCGACAGCTTGAGCAGACTCCTAAATGTGCTCTACTACAACAACTGTAAATTTTAGGGTTAATGATGTCACTAAAGCTGAAAGTATACTTTGTTTTTTTACACAGTCGAGCGCACTGCCTTGCAAAGTATACTTCTTTTGACTCGTACGCTTGCACAGGCGTTCGACATGAGTTACAACCCATGTAAATACTGCAAAAAAATTAAATGCGCATGTGCAACCTGCGCATACAAAGTAAATCTGGCGGTGCGCATTCAGTACGTATATACTCTTCTGATGATGACATTTGCATCTCGCACTGTACGCTGACCCTCGCGTACATGTAAAAAGTGAAGTATACTTTGGCCTTAACCCATGAATAAGCTTGTTGTAGTCCTACCAGCCGTTTGTTGTAGTCCTTAAAAAGCTATTTCTTTAAAAGAAAATATCTCCCTTTGCTTTGAACTTTGAGCGTCGTAACTTTGCAGATGTTGTTTATGCTCAAACAGCAACATTACACACTAAAGTTAAAAAAAATGAAATCATAATCAACCACCCCTTTAATTAGCAACTAGTCTAATCTGGACATTTAGGTTAACAAATTATGGAAACAACATTCATTTCAGAGGGAAACCAAATCATCTGGAATCGGCCAGTTTGTGCTTGCAATTGTTTATGCAATTCTTTTTTTTTAAGTGAATCCAATTATTCTCTTAAAACTACTGTACTTCAGTTGCCAAAAAGACAACAGGCGGAGAGAAGGGGGAGACCCCTAGGCACTGATTTGATGGCTTCAGCATGTTGAAAGAAACAAAAATCTCTTCTCTCTTCCTCTCGAGCCCTCCCTCGTCATTTTTTCTGGGCTAGTGTACAATGCTGACTGCTTTCTGTTAACATCTGTAGTCCTGATCATGTGGTCAGAATAAACCGCTCTGCTCTCTTTGATTCTTGGTTCTTTGATTCTCGTATCTTCCACAGCATGATTCTCTAAACAAAAAGCCCATAAATAGATTTATATATAAACTGAGATCATTATGAAGTACCAGCACCTTACTAGTATGTATATGGCAATGGGCCCTTTTTTTCTCTTGTTCTCGCTCTCTCTTTCCCTCAGACATGGAACACTGAAAGAATTTGGCAGCCAGCAGCTGTTCAGTCTTCACTAGGTCTGTAAACATTACCTTGCCTTAACATTTTCTCCCAGTTTCTCCATTAATTACATTACACGATTGCATTTGTCAAGCGCTGACACGTTGAAAAAGGTTTGAATGCTTTGACAAAAGGAAGTCAGTTTAAACACTTAAACTAATTACTGTAATTCACAACGATATTACATGGAAAACACTGTTGTGTTGAGCTGTCATTCAAATGGGCACCACAGAATGACACCCTAAAAAATCTAGTATGCAATTTCTGCATCACAAGTCACCAAACAAATTGCAAAAATGCTCAACAAACAATGAGGAATGTTTTGATAGCACCACATAGTTGTCTGCATATTAAACTGGAATTATAAAAAAGTAAATAAATAGATAAAGCTGAAGTATGAATGAACTACCAGCATCTCACATATAAAGGCATATTAGATATATGGTTCCTCGCTCTTGCTATAAGAGGAAAATGTAAACCTTGCCTTCCGACAACTAGTACATTGTACAATGAAAATAGATGTAAATGAGACATGAGTTAGTTTATGGACAGGGTGCAGCAGACCCATCATGTCTACCATCTAACACTGCAGACTCTCACTGTTTTCACTGCTGACCTACTTCTATAATCAGAACATTTGTTACATCTGCTTAACTTTGGCTTTCAAAATAAGAGTGGGTCGAGAAGAGACAGAGCTCCGTCTTAGTTTGCATATTTTTATCAACTGAAAGCCAGATAATTACTGAGTGTATACAAAACCCCCAATCAGTGTATTATTTTTCAGCATTCTTATGTTTTACAACTGATGTTTACATTTTTTCAGCAGTCATATAGTGTGTGCAAAACAAAACATCACTATTACTATTGTTCATACTAAGTAAAAGTAAGCCAGTAAACCAACCACCTGTTGTCCCAATAGGCTTTATGCTGAATGTCACATGGACAAACAGGAAAACAGGTCTCAGTGCATCCACTTGTTGGAGAAAGTGTTAACGCCAGTACAAACTGACGGCGATATCTATGGACTTTTAAAGGGTTAGTTTACCCAAAAATGAAGATTCTGTCATTAATTACTCGCCCTCATGTCGTTCCAAACCTGTAAGACCTTCGTTCATCTTCAAGACACAAATTTAGATATTTTTGATGAAATCCAAGAAGTTTCTGATCCACACATTGGCAGCAACGTCATTGCAACTTTCAAGGCCCAGAAAGGTAGTAAAGACATCATTAAAATAGTCCATGTGACTCCAGTGGTTCAACCTTAATGTTATGAATCCATCTCTGCCGTCTCATATGAGGACATGAACGCACAAACGTCCTCTCTAGAGCCGCTCTGAGAGTCACTTCATAAGCATTTTACTGTTTCATTTGAGAAAAACTATCGTCATATCATAAACACACAGAAAGGTCTTCACGTCAACCCGTGAAAATAAAAGTTTGGTTTAACTTGACAAATATATTACTGTTGTATAGTAGAATTTAATACGTCTCAATGTAATAATAATACTAACACTAATGTAATAATAATAAATGATCAGAACTTAATTTTTTAAGTAATAAATCACAATGTTTCTTCCATGTTTTAATTTTAACAGTATAAAGCTCAGTTGTACAGCACTTTGTTTGACAAAAAAGTTTGTTTAATTAAATTAAAAGATGAATTAAATTAATGTTTTATGTCTTCATTTGATTACCAGAAAATACACAACACAGAATTTGTGGGAAATCTTTTCATAGAAATGAAATTTAAAAAAAAAATAATAATAATAATAATATGGTTGTTTTTATGAATTAGTAGCCTACTATTTACTGGTAAATATTACAGTAAACAAACATCACAGACAATGGCAGACAGCGACCAAGGCAGCTCTGGCATAATGTCAATAACACTTCTATAAATGACTTACAGTTTCTTTACAGTTGGAAACATCCCTAAAGTACCGAAAAAAGGTACCGTTGGGTACCGGTACCGAATTTAAATGTGTTAAAACGGTTAAAATGTGAAGTTTGTTGCACATAACCACCATGATTGCTTATTAAGGTCAGGGTTAGTAGGGTGTCTACTCTATGAAGTCATTTCCTGTTATGTTTTTTTTTTTTTTTTGCATGTCTCTGCATGTTGAAAAAAAGTACTAAAAAGCAGTTATTAGTTATTATATATATATTCTTTTTTTTCTTCATTATGACATCAGGATAGCTGTACCATACTGACATTGTTGATTTTATGCATTTGAAATATATCCAAATGTATGATAATTCAGGTATTAAAAACACGTTCATCATAAAAGCCAAGTCATTGTACATATACATTTTTTATGTATTTTTGAATAAATTGATAGATACAACAAAAAAAATGAGTGGGTTCCTGAATCCTGACCTCTCAAAACCCATGATTATTTATGTTCTGATTTTGGCATTATCCATTTTCACTACAACTTTTGTACGCATTTTTGTCCCGAATTACAGTCTGCACGAGTCAATGCTAGTAGCCAAAGGTCAGAGGCAGTCTGCAGATATTAAAATCTGTTCCGATTTTAAAGGTCATGTAGTGCATTTTCAGCCTTTAGCCTCTGTTTATATTGAATCTATTCACAGTGTTCCAGAAACTTGATTGACAATTTGACAACTACATACTCCATGACACTCGTCTAGTTTGTAAACAACTGCCACAACTTTGGCTAAACCCTTGGTTCTCTTTAATTGCACTCATAAAGTAATGATATGTGACCCTGGACCACAAAACCAGTCACAAGTCGCACGGGTATATTTGTGGCAATAGCCAACAATACATTGTATGGGTCAAAATTATCGATTTGTATCGATTTATGCCAAAAATCATTAGGATATTAAGTAAAGATCATGTTCCATGAAGATATTTTGTAAATTTCCTACCGTAAATATATAAAAAATGTATTATTAGTAGCAATATGCATGGCTAAGGACTTAATTTGGACAACTTCATTTGGCAATTTTTCAATATTTAGATTTTTTTGCACCCTCAGATTCCAGATTTTCAAATAGTTGTATCTTTATCCTAACAAACCATACATTAATGGAAAGCTCATTTATTCATCTTTCAGATATTGTATAAATCTCAATTTCCAAAAATTGACCCTGGTTTTGTGGTCACATATTTGTGTTTGACATTGGTGTAACATTTGCGTCTTACCTCTGCACTGCAATGGCTTGATGGTGGGTGTAACGGGTGCCCGTTCGCGGGTGTAGAAGGAAGTGACCTGGCAAGGCTACATGACTGGACTTGATGACCATGCAGAAGGCACGGATAAGGATGAACAGGCCCAGAAACACTAAGGCCACACCAATGAGAACAATGTAAGGCTCCATGGTCATGAAGAGTACCATGCCTGTTACCACAACCAAGATCCCCAATGAAACTTGCCCTTTGTGCTGGAAGGACATGTTGTTTCTTCTGGCTACGCCATCACTAGTAGGCACATTGTCTTCCTCCCTTGTAACACCGTTCGTATCACCGTGCATGTGTGTATGAGAGTTTGAGTAAGTCGCGTTGCACAAAAAGCACAGCACCAAAGGCAGTCCAGCCCTGGTGTCAGTTCATATCCTTGGAGATCCTAGAAAGAGATTGCAGACCATCCTACACATAGAGCAGAAAAAAAGAGTGAACATTATAGGCTACTACATGCACCACAGATAGAAAATATGTAACCTACATTGATTTAATTGTATTTTTATACTACAGTAGGCCTACAATGCAACAAAAAAAAAAAAGTTCCAGGTAACCAACAAATATGTTAACATCTGCTGTTCAGAAGTCAAAAATATAATATGACAGAATAAAACTGACTACATTAGTTAGACTAGAAAAAGGGTTAAAGTAAAATTAGATCCTACCAATTGCATTTTACAACTTCCCCATCAAATATGAACACCTAGTCTTATCCAAACAAGAGATAAATAGAATTGAAATGGCATTACAATTATTATAGTCTAATATGATGAGTTAATATTGTGACTGACTGTTTTCTCTTTTTTTCAGTCTAATGTATAACACAAAAAAAAATCAGACCTACTGAGTTTTTCCTGTTTATCGTCGTTATATTAAAATACATAGGCTACAGTACCTTGTCGGTTTGACGCAGTCCGACGTGCGTTTGTTTTGACCGTGAAGTTGAACATGAGTGGATGAACGTAAACGTCTCTTCTAATGAACTGTCTTCAACATCTGTCTGCACGTCCTGAATGAGCGTCCAGCTCTGCTTCTGTCATTGTACTCAACGAGGATAATCATTTCCACCGAGCTCTTCCCTTTATCACGGAAATCACGACTCAGCCAGTCATTTCCTTAAAGAATGCTTAATGGAAAATCGAATTCTTCCCACAGTCATCGCTGTCGGTAGATATGCCATCTGTTTGAGTCTCTGTGGTTTATTTAAACGAGAAAAGGAAGTGGCAGCGTTTATGGGCGGGGGTTGATGCCACTTAGGATCGTTGTCCGATTCGTGAATCGTTCTTTTAAGTCGAATCTTTTCAATGATTCGGGTGAGCCGGTTCATGAACAGATAATTTGGCTGAGAGGCCATTTACAGAATTTAATATTATTAGTGTTGCTTGCATTTTTGCTTTCTAAAGACTGTTGGGAAAACATTAATCAATTAACCACAACAATTTTATTGACAATCATATTTTTAAACAGTGACAGCCTGATTTTATATTTGCAGAATTAGACTATAATAAAACCTAATTAATTATGTTGTCTTAATATTTTACTCACACAGTATGAATGGGTATTTTATACGCTAGAATAAATAGCTGCATTAGGAAGGTGTTTGAAAGGGGATTGTCTTTTTTTTTATTAAAAAAATATACTAAATATACTAAATCAAAAAGCATTCAACAAAACATTTGTATGTAAATTCAAGAAAGAAGTAAAGATGGGCTAATCATATATGAAGAGGATAAGTGAAAGTAAAAAAACAAACAAACAGGTAGGCTACAATTCCAAAGGAAACAATAATAACAAGAGATAATTTAAATAAAACGAATAAAAACAACAAATGAAAGAAAGAAAAGAAAGAAAGCTGGTTGTAAAGGGAATTTTTATCAGGCAACACTCGATGACGTGATTACGCCATGATGTACAAGAATCGCTGAATCTAGTTTGAACCTTTAAAAAAAAAAAAAAAAAAAAAAAAAGAACTGTTCGAAAGAACCGAGTCGCGGAATGACTTCCCATCGCTTGTCGATAAGGAAATCACCCAGTGCTGGCTGGGCGTGGAAGAACTCTCACGTTCAGAGATTTCTCATACAAAGTTATAAAAAAAAAAAAAAATGTATTTCGTCATATTACATGTTGATTTATAGTAACCGCTCATGTTATGATTCAGACTAAATTCTTAAAGCATGATTGCAGGGCCACTTAGGCTAACTCCCCTTCAGAGAGGGACACAACTCTGGTCCAGATCAGATAAAACTATGACAAAGAACACTAAGACAAAAACAAAAAGGTTGACATGGAGCACGATAAATCTCCAAAAAAAGAGAAAAAAACACTGAACAGAGGAGAGTCTGCTGGCGTGTTTTTGTCTTAGTGTTTTTGGGAATTGCAACACTCTTCTCAAAAATAGCTTCAGTACACATCTGTATAAAATTTAAAGCTTTCAAGGCTGACACGTTATGGGAAATAGATTGAAAGGAATTGGGAAATTTTTCCTAACCATTATTTCTCATTGGTGTGCCAGTGCCGGCATGTTAGTTGGAAACAGCAGGCTATGGGTGTTGTTTATCATGCAGGCCTACATGGTTAAGATGGTTGTATTCTTGGAAATGATCTGAAAATGTTTAAAGGGACACTATGTACTGTAACTTTTTTGTTTAAAATTAAATAATGAGTCAATACATCATCAATCCATTTTCCAAAATGTGTTTTTGTCTTAGTGTTTATATTTTAGACCTGTCGGGATGGTTTTTGCGGGAAATTGCGATTACAGTTGAGTACTTGCCCCATTGCCTGTGCGTGTCTTGTCAAATCTTTAAAGGCACAGTATGTCATTTTCTTGATGCTTGATGACACCTTGATTTCGCAGAATCATAGGAGTTGTAGTCTTCACCTCTACAGCCGGTGGAAAAGACTCCGATTGGACAGAAATCATATTCATGGATGAGCTAATGTATTAACGTTACTGTAGTATGAAGCAGGGTAGTACTAAAAGCCGTTGGAGTGGAACGAGGCCGCTGGAGCGATTACTAATGAGAGACAAGCGCAACACTCGTCTCGAGAGCAGTGGAACTTTTTTTATGCCGAAGACGGCCGCTTCCGCTTCTTCTGGTCATGTGTATGTGGGGTAACACAGCACTGATTTATCATATTAGATACATTTGAGTGTGTTGAAAGGATGACACGCACCCGGCCATCCACATGATGTAAAAGAAAACGTGATTTGTCAGACCAGGCCACTTTCTTCCATTGCTCCATGGTCCAGTTCTGATGCTCACGTGCCCACTGTTGGCGCTTTTGGCGGTGGACAGGGGTCAGCATGGGTATCCTGACTGGTCTGCAGTTATGCAGCCCCATACGCAACAAACTGTGATGCACTGTGTATTTTGACACCTTTCTATTAGAATTAACTTCTTGAGCAATTTGAGCTACAGTAGCTCGTCTGTTTGATTGGACCATATAGGCCAGCCTTCGCTCCCCACGTGCATCAATGAGCCTTGGCCGTCCATGACCCTGTCGCCGGTTCACCACTGTTCCTTCCTTGGACCACTTTTGATAGATACTGACCACTGTAGACCGGGAACAGTTTTAGAGATGCTCTGACCCAGTCATCTAGCCATCATAATTTGGCCCTTGTCAAACTCGCTCAAATCCTTACACTTGCCAATTTTTCCTGCTTCTAACACATCAGCTTTGAGGACAAAATGTTCACTTGCTGCCTAATATATCCCACCCACTAACAGATGCCGTGATGAAGAGATAATCAGTTATTCCCTTCACCTGTCGGTGGTCATAATGTTATGCCTGATCGGTATATATATATATGATATACATTTTTTACATTTTGTACAATAAGTTGGTTCATGCTCCTGAAAAAAATCACCAACTTCATTGAAGTTGAAGGCCTGACAGTTTCATAGGCATGTTGGACCATGTCATAATGTTATGCCTGATCAGTGTATATAGATATAACAATGATTCGTTTTCTGTCGATGAATGTATCCAAACAGTTGCTCATCTGTCTAATAAAACACATAATATATTAAAGAGTCTTTGATGTTTCCATGGTTTCTACAAAATAAAACCAGAAATCGAGGGTAACGCGGATATGATGTCATTGATAGGCGACACACGGACACGGTCCGTGTCCTGGTTAAAACTGCTTATTTCTCTGGATTTAAACATTGTTGTAAACCTTTAGGATAATGTAATTACACAAGTCAACAAAATATATAACATTGTTCTAGTGTTTTTTGGATATTTTAATCCAAAAATCTTACATATTGTGTAGAGAAAATAGAGAAAAGTTGCTCCGGCTTTGGAGGTAGTTGCATAGATTAGTGGTCACTACAAGTAAGAAAGATGGCGAGAACTGAGGGATTTGAAATGTTGTAAAAGCGTTTTTATTACTCAACAGCTGAGTAAGGTGTTTTATTGAACAGATAAATCGCCATATAGCTCTTTAACAGAGTTCACTGTAAAGCATCTATTGTGAAGTGTCATTTCATTATGGTTGTTGTCTTCAGCTAGTCAGATCCTTTCCATCCAAACTGTTTACATCTCTTGGCCTAGTAGTAAATGTTTTATGAGCAAGATAACCATATTAAATGTTGATTGAACAACAAAAACAATTTGCAATGTTCTTCAGCAAAATGTTATATAGTTTTTATATAGTGTACCTTTACGTGTCATACATTGTGTGTATTGTATATTTATCCGTTTAAATTTTACACTGACATACTGTACATACAACCAACCTAGGATTTACAGATTTTAAAAAATGTAGAAAGTGGTTTCTTCACTTAAGTATTAAAAAAGTATGAGACATTGAAAGAGCATGACGTTCATTTTTTTGCCACTTTGTCACTGATGGTAAGATCTTCACCTGTTACATGTCAAATATTCTGCACTGCATGACTATAGAGAAAAAGTTTATAATCATATACTGTTTACTTTTCAATCATACCACATCCGAAAAAGGAACTGGAGTCTGGTTTATGCTTTAGTTGTTTAAATTAAAACAACAACAACAAAAAAAGTACAGCATTCTGAAAAAAAAGTCTTGCATGCACACAAAACTGATGTAAACAGCCCTCGGTAGATTATTCGTTGCAGTTCAAAGGAAACCCAGTAAATACTCAGAAGTTAGAGAATACCCAGAAGTGCCTTTGTTAAAAGATGAATACCATTATAATGGGTGAGTCAGAGGAAGTAGTGGCCACGAATGCCATGTTTTATAGTGTTCCAAACAATATTAACAGAGCATTAGTTCATCATTAAACTCAGTAATGCTGTGTGGTTTTCTCAGCAGAGATGTGCTTTCATTATCAGGCACCACAATGTGTGCCTTATGCATAAATCATCTCTCTGGCCAGATCTCTAAAGTGACCTGACCATGCCGGTTTTTCAGTCTGTGAAAATTGTGTGCTCATGCAGGCTATCCCATGAAAATATTATATTGACTAAACACACTATTTTGCCCTGAGAGTCTAAAAAAAAGAATAAATATACAAACAAAAAATGTTCGCTTCTCAAAAAATCATCCACATCACTGCCGGAAAGCAATTAGGATGCCAAGTGCACTGGCTAGTTAAATATTTTTTCATTTGGAACATTTTGGAAAATCTTATGAATTATGAATGATTTTGATGTTTTGTGAATATTACTATTGAATGGAATTATGGATATGAAACATATGGATTATGTTTTAAATATTGTTTGTTAATACTGGTTATTAACCTGTATGTGTGTGTGTATATACATATAATATACTGTGTGACCCTGGACCACAAAACCAGTCACAAATCGCACAGGTATATTTGTGGCAATAGCCAACAATACATTGCATGGGTCAAAATTATCGATTTTTCTTTTATGCCAAAAATCATTAGGATATTAAGTAAAGATCATGTTCCATGAAGATATTTAGTAAATTTCCTACCGTAAATAGGCGATTTTTTTGCACCCTCAGATTCCAGATTTTCAAATATTTGTATCTCGGCCAATATCCTACCAAACCATACATTATTGGAAAGCTTATTTATTCAGCTTACAGATGATGTATAAATCTCAATTTCAAAAAATTTACCCTTATGACTGGTTTTGTAGTCCAGGGTCACATATATATATAGTAATTTATTTCGACATCTTGTGGTTCACTGGCTCTGGCGGACTGAATAAGCACCCATATGTAGGACTGTTTTTTTTTTTAGGTATACGGTGTGCTTCACACATTCAGGCACTAGAATATTTTCTAAAATTTGAGTGATCAGTTATTGAAAGGGTGAGAGGCAATAGGCCTACCTAAAATTAAAGCCACATCTCTTGAAAAATGCATTACATTATGTTAAATGAGAGATTAACCACTTATTTCCAATAGCTTATTTGTTTTATATTTATAATGCATTTCATTTGAGAAAAGACTGTTAACACATGGTTAAGATGAAAATCATCTCAAGAGGCCCCTCTGCGAGCTGTGTATTGTCAATGCCTGTTTTGTAGCTTCATCAACACTTGTTTGTGAATATTTTAGGGTGGGTATTCAGCTCCTCGGTTCAGGTCTCAAGAGAGCAACGCGGCACAGATGTCACACTTCGAAACTGATCTCCCGTGAGCGTCCAAACAGAGGTTCAGTGAGCAGCTGTGTGTCTGAGTAGCTGCGCCTCAGGTGTGTGGAGCTCCTAGTGGTTTTGATGGCCACCTCATAAGGCGGAGGAGGTTCCATGTCCCAGTGAGGTGGCCGACCCCGGCTGGTAGGGCTGAAGCATGTTGGCTCCATGGGGGGATAGTCCAAATCGTCACCATATACAGCTCGCCTATGCACAGTCCTTCAAGATACAATCACACATTATTATTATTAATAAGTTCAAACTACAATACACAGTATATATGTATGAAGTATTACAGTGTACTCTGGGTCTGGATAACTGGGACCAAAATGAAAGGTTTTATACAGTTTATCAACACTAGAGGGCCTTTCTGTATCAGATAACAGCGTAGAGGAGCAGCAGCAGTTCTTAGACTTCTCATCTAAGTGATTTTTAATGGCATCTGAGGGTGGGAGAGAGGGGGAAAGGAAAGAGATATGGCACAATGGGTGGAAAAGTAAAATTATCTCCATGTTTGCTTCTAAATTCTATTTATGATTTTCATTAAGACGTGAGCAAAGCTGCATGAAAATGCATGCATCTATTTAATTGATGTAAATTATGTTATCTCCTATGTCTCACTTTTTGGTAAATTATCTGTCAGTAGAGGAGCATTTACACATTTTTATATTAGGTCAGGTCTCCTCTTTGATTTTATGTTTGTTTAAATATATTAGAATGATTTTAATGTAATAGCCTATATAACATGCATTATGTGTTAAAAGGTTTGTGAGAGGAAGTTTGAGTTCAGAGAGAACAAGTTAACTTTATGGGTGTTGGAATAAGAACAATAATAGCCTAAAACACACACACACATAGCCTGTAAGAGTATTATTCATGAAATGTGAAACAAAGGAATTTCTTTCAATTTGAAATTTTATACGGGGTATGTACTTTGTAACAAAAAAGCTGCATTAAAATGGACATGAGTTTATGTGAGTGCACATTTATGGATACTTTAATAATACAAAACATTGTTTTTTATTTTAATTATTATGAAGTGTTACTGAGAAAATCAGAGTTTGGGGTTCCTGAGACTGCAAAGGTTGATCATGCGTAATAGCGCACTTTTCGATGGAATCTCCTCTATGACTTAACTCTAAACTGACTTACTAATCTTCTGTGTGTTGATTTTATTTGATCAAAGCATCATCGTAGCCATTTAGTTAATTTATGATGCCATTCTCCCCACTTACCCGTGCAGAAAGACGGACTGGGATTCGGGGAGGTTTCCGGTCGGTGGGGTGAACATGACTTGACTGTAGTCGTGGCTGTACTCTTCATTATAAGGCACCGGGGTTCTCTTGCCGTTCATAGCCCAGAAAAGTCCTAATATGAGCATCACCGCCCCGAGCACCACACAGCACATGCTGAACGCCTGGAGTCGACTTTGATTAGAAGTTAGAAAAGCGGTGGAGCCACCGGTGACTATTAAAAATACTCCAATAAAAATAGCGCCATGATGTAGTGAAGGCATAATGCAAGTTCATAGCATTGATCTATCTGGAATGGTCCGCGCGCATCGTCCAGCTTCAGGATGATATCGAGACTCCAGGGTGAATCAAGTTCCTCAAACGGGTCTGCATTGGTTCACTTCTAACACTTTCATATACCAAGTGTCTTGATTAAGGCACTTTTAGCTAAAAAAAAAAAAAAAGGACATAAAGTGCATTATACAAATGTAACATAGCCTGCACTCGATCGAGTTGCTGTTCGCGCGCATCAGGTTTAGTCCATGCTGTCAAATGAGCGCAGCTGCTTCGCTGTCAAACTCCTCTGTCATTATAAGAGCATCATTAGAGTTCATGCCCCACCCAAGAGCCGTCTGTAGGCCAGATGGTTATTGGCATGGATTTAAAATTATGATCCACAACGAGAAGACATGTAAAGATCTTAATAGGACCTATTTGTTGTACATGGCGAAGACTAACCTTTTTAAAAAAAGATTTCCCCAAACAGGTTCAAATAAAAATCCAGTTGATAGCCTAATACATTCGGTGTAGCCTATATTAAGTTTGAATCGTTCGTTTGCCGGTTAACCCTTCATGAGATGCTCAATCATGACATCAGTTTGTAGGTCAACTAATTAGGCTAGTTGTAGAAATATTGCTCTGAAATTTCATATTTTATAATAATAATAATAATAAACAACTTTATTTTATATAGCGCCTTTAAATGCTACTTCTCAAAGCGCTTTACAAAAAGGACACAGTGTAAAGGTAAAAGAAAATACACAAAAAAGAGAGAAATAAAAACATCAAAACAATATAGGCCTACTAAACATACTACAAACATGATATACAAGATATACAAAAAAAATAAAAAATAAATAAATATATATATATATATATATATAAAACTACGAAATCACATATAAACAAGTCTAAAAAGGTGAGTTTTAAGAAGTAGTTCCAGAGAGTTCCAGAGTTTTGGAGCAAGGGAAGAAAAAGCCTGGTCACCCATAGAGCGTAAGTGAGTTGAGGGAACAGTCAGAAGGCTAGAGTCAGAGGAGCGGAGATCACGCCTTGGTAAACAGTTAAGAGTTCAGATAAATAATTTGGTGCCAGACCATGCAAGGCCTTATACGTAAGCATCAAAATTTTTAAATCTATACAAAACCTGACAGGGAGCCAGTGTTGAGATTCCAAAACAGGAGTGATGTGCTCTCTGTCAGGATTCTAGCAGCTGAATTTTGGACATATTGCAATTTTTTTTAGGGTAGTTTTCGAGACCCCTGCAAGCAAAACAACCATTTATTTTAGATGTTTCTTTATAGGGTTTTTATTTTATTTTTAAAGTAAATTAATGCGTGAACCTAAAGAGACTTAAAGGGTTAGTTCACCCAAAAATGAAAGTTCTGTCATTAATTACTCACCCTCATGTCATTCCAAACCCGTAAGCCCTTCGTTCATCTTCGGAACACAAATGAAGATATTTTTGATGAAATCCGAGAGCTCTCTGAGTCTGACCCCTACATAGACAGCAACGTAATCACCACTTTCAAGGCCCAGAAAAGTAGTAAAAACATTGTTAAAATAGTCCATGTGACTGGTTCAACCTCAATGTTATAAAGCGACGAGAATACTTTTTGTGCGCAAAAAACAAACAAAAATAACAACTTTATTCGACAATTTCTTATCGCCTGTGTCAGTCTCCTATGCTGTTTTCGTTGGCCAGGTCCTGTCAGCATCACACGGCCAATGGTAACCCATCGTTCTAGTGTAGCTCTGACGTAACTCAGAAGCGCTGCACTGTATTTACTGTCAACAGGAGACAGACACAGACGTAAAGAATTTGTTGAATAAAGTCGTTATTTTTGTTGAACCACTTTAACAATCTCTTTCCTACCTTTCTGGGCCTTGCTGTCTAAGGCGGGGTCTTATTTATATCTTGAGGGTGAGTAATTAATGACAGCACTTTCATTTTTAGGTGTGCTAACCCTTTAAGATATGAAGTTGCTAAGTTGTTGCTAAATAATAACTAATGCATGTCATATTTTTCAAGCAGGTAAAAAGCAGATAAACTTAAATCTTTCCTTTTTAGCAACTTTTTACAATAGTGGTTCCTGTTTGATTATAACTTGCTAAAATGTTTTAGGAACGTGCCTTTTTAAAAAAATTTTTTTTTTTTTTACAACCATTAAAATATTGTTCTCAGAAGGTTCAAGTAGCCTAATGTTAATCATAGACCTTATTTTACTCATAAATTAGAAACCATCATACTGAAATTGCTGTTCCAAACCTTGTACAGAATTCGATATAAATAGCACATTATAGTATTAGATTCATCTTTTAAATTATATCAGTAAAAATGAAGAAATATAAAGAGATAAGCTCGGCAGAAGGTCAGACATGTGTTTATCTGATCTGTATCGCCTCATTTCTCAACTGCTGCATGATAATGAACACATCGCACTGAGTCAATGGTGTGACGGTGATTCTTTCTTGTGATTGGCTGAAGAGACGATACGAAACCACTGGCGTCATCTGATTTGACACTCTACTGACCAATCACCGCGTGCTGGGGGCGGTGCTTAGACCACCTGGACAAGTTCCTAAACGGCATGCAAAATATAGATGACAACTCGTACCCGTGCAAGTGGTGAGATTTATCGCTTAACGAATACAAGAAGAAGAATGAAATGACAGTTTATTAGACCGCGTTAATGCATGTGTTTTTATCTTCGTCCGTTGTAAATACACGTAAAAAGCATTTGCCAAAGAAACGACAAGCAACAAGCTCCATGCTTTTTTAAATTAAGAGACTCGTGATTTAAAAAATCTGTCGGAATGGATCCGTTGTTATATTTGGGTGGGTTAGTTGTTTTGTTTTTGTTATGGATTAAAGTGAAGGGCTTGGAGTACGTGATAATACACCAGAGATGGATCTTTGTTTGCCTCTTTCTCCTCCCGTTATCCGTCATCTTTGATGTGTACTATTACTTGCGCGCGTGGATCATCTTCAAGATGTGTTCAGCGCCCAAGCAGCACGACCAGCGAGTCAGAGACATTCAGAGACAGGTAAAGGCAAAACAACATAATGCTTTATTTTAGTAATAGAAAGAGCGTGGGATTTTTACTGTACTTTCATATACAATGTAGTATTTCATATATTGAATATCGCACTAAAGCAAATAAGGATCTGATTGCATTTTACTGTCCAATATTTATTCAGTACATTGAGATTGATAATGCATTCTGCATACAAATTAGAAATTAATAGGCATGAAAAACATGAAGTGTGGCTTATCTATTAAGTTAGGGAGGAAGTGCCTCTCAAAAGAATTCTGATAAAAAAAAAGAAAAGAAAAAAAAAAGACGGTATAATAAAAAGTAGCAAGCAGCTTCTCTACATGTCGCTGTTGTAATGGGGGCTATGACACTGGGGGCGTGGCGAAAAGTTATTGACACGCCCCCTACTATTCGACATAACAATAACAGCATTTGTGCACCTATTAAGGCAACTAAAAGTAAAATAATTTTTACTTTTTTGGTACGATTTTGGTAATTAAATAAAGCTAAAATATAATATAAATATTTTAGGAAAAATTGAAACTGAAATAAATAAGTTGAAGTACTAAAGTTAGTAAAACTGAAATACAAATAAATGAATGCTAAATAGAAATATTAAAACAACAAAAAAACAACAACAACTAGCACATAACAAAATTATAATACTAAAACTTACACTAAAATGAAAAAGAAAACTAAAAATATGAAACTGAACTAAAAAAGGAAAGCTAATTAAAAATATTAATAAATGCTATAATATTATATAAATAATACTAAAATATAACTGAGGTGCACAAATATGTATATGTCTTACACTAAAAATTAAAAGGAAAACTGAAAAAATTAAACTGAACTAAAAATGAAAGCTAATTCAAAATATTAATAAATACTATAATATTATATAAATAATACTACAATAACACTGATGTGCACAAATATGAATATGTCATACTGATAAAAATAAGACTAATTACACAGTAAATGACATCACTTTGGGTCACAACCGAATCAAAATGAACTTGAATTTACATAGTAGTAAGTGAAAGATATACAAAATATTGCAACTGTTTTATTGTGGTTATTGCTGAATAAATGTAAAAAAAAATGTATAAACTTGATCAGAGTTCAAAGCAGTTTGATTTTAATAAAAATGTTATTTTCCAGGTGCGAGAATGGAAAAAAGACGGAAAAAAGAAGAAATATATGTGCACAGGTCGTCCAGGGTGGCTGACTGTGTCCCTCAGGGTGGGAAAATACAAGAAGACGCACAAGAACATCATGATTAACATGATGGACATCCTGGAGGTGGACACAAAACGCCAGGTAGCTGTTGCCAAATATGCTTTTTTAACAGAAAAATTCATTAAAAGTTTGAAAAGACAATGCTTTCAGTGGACGGTAAAATTGTATTTAGATAAGTATTTCAAAAATAATTTGCATCATATGTGATTATAAAAAATAATACAATGTAAAGAGAGAGGAAATTTACAATTGTTACAAACAACAAATCAAGCATTTACTTTACCAATTTTCCAGGTGGTGCGTGTTGAACCTTTAGCTAACATGGGTCAGGTGACCGCTCTGCTCAACTCTATTGGCTGGACACTGCCTGTGTTGCCTGAACTTGATGACCTCACAGTTGGTAGGTTATGAGAGAGAAGTGAAAACGAGTCTTACTTCCAGTCTTACTTCCTGCACGAACCTACATAGGTTTGTGTTGTCGACATGTTGAAAAGTTGTCAGTGCTTTGAAAGCAAATCCGCTTTGCATGCACTTCCAAAGGAAAAGGACGCCATCATTACTGTTCATATCACAAGTGCTGAGGAAGCCTCCGGAGCTGAAATTCAGCTATGGTAATTTTGGTAAATTTGCAGGAAAAAACATGTGAACCCATGCACATACTATGACTATCTGCGTAAAGGGTTCACATACTTTTCCCAGCATCTGTGTGTTAAGCCTAGTTCTCAGATTACAGCAAACATCTAGATGCATCTGAACATTTTCTATTCAGCACACGGTAACACTTCTCTCCATTTAGATGAAGATTGTAAGTCCTCATCCCTGACCTGAATGATCTCTCCCTCTCTTTCTGCACGCCCCACAAGGGATTTGTTTAATGTCTCTGAGCACTTGCAGATATTCGCTTTCTTTAATTGTAGCATAACGTTCTCTCCTGATCAATATTATATGCCATGTGTGGTGCATCAGAGGCTGCTCCTAATTAGGTTATGGATGAGCATAGTCCCTGTTTCAATGAGGCAGATTCGATTACGGCGGATACGGGTCCTATTGCTGAAAGTGTTTATAGATCCCAGAAAAAAGCGCTCATCGGCGGAGAAATGTTTTATACGGACTCTCCTTTAAATTCATTTGTAATTCTGTAGAGACACAGTGCTTAGTAATAAGACAATGGAAAGGTGTGTTGTGTTTGTAAAGTGTTGGACGATAGGAGATATTTCTGGCCACATGTATTGATTCCTATATCTTTAAAACTGTAAGCACCGTATCAAAGCAATAGTTTTATACGATACCATTTCTCAAAGCAGTTTAGAGCTGTGCATCTGCAATCAAAGGTCAGTTATTTGGACTTTTGATCCTTCCTTTGTAGCCTCCAGTTGGAATTTTTCCCAAAAAGTGCATAATTTGCTGTCTCATTACTTAAAAAAAAAAGTGTCACGGAAGACTGGAGTAATGATGCTGACAATTCAGCTTTGCCATGAATAAAGTACATTTTAAAAAAATTCAAATAAAAAACATTTTAAATTGTAATAATATTTCACAATATTACAGTTTTTACTGTATTTTTTATCAAATAAATGCATCCTTGGTGAGCATAATAACATCCGACCCAGAACCTTTAAACAGTACTAGTGTATGCATTATTAAATATTACATTTGCATTCCAAATATATTATCAATGTATTTTTTGGCCTGTTTATTGTGTGTCATCCCCATGAAATGTTTGAAACTGTCTCTCATGATTGTCTAACGTTCTGTTCAGGTGGGCTGGTAATGGGAACAGGCATTGAGTCTTCATCTCACATCTACGGCCTGTTCCAGCACATTTGTGTAGCCTTTGAGCTGGTGTTGGCTGATGGTAGTCTGGTCCGCTGCACTGAGGTGAGTCCATTGTTACAGATTATATAAAATACAGACACACACAAACATAGACATGTTACAAATCTATATTAAAAACAAAATTCTTGCTCTTTTAGAAAGAAAACTCGGACCTGTTCTATGCTGTTCCTTGGTCATGTGGTACTCTGGGGTTCCTGGTTGCGGCGGAGATCCGGATAATTCCAGCTCGAAAATGGGTGAAGCTTTGTTACGAGCCTGTTCGTGGCTTGGATGCTATTTGCAAGAAGTTTGCAGAGGAATCAGCCAATAAGGAGAACCAGTTTGTGGAGGGACTGCAGTACTCTCGGGACGAGGCCGTGATTATGACGGGCACCATGACAGATTATGCAGAGCCTGACAAGGTAATAATGAACATTCTGTAATAAAAGTAATTTGTTTTTCTTAGTACTTTTTCTATGGCTCACTTATGGAAGCTTGTTTCTGCCATGGTTAAAAAAATAAAAAAGGTAATTGGGACGAGTTTATATTTTTTAAATTCTGCAGAAAAAGTCACAATTGCATGTTACAAACTCACAATTCTGAGAAAAATGTCAGAATTAAGTGTTAAACTCGCAGTTGTGAGAGTCAGATTGCATGTTTAACACAATATTGAGAATAAAGTCTGAATTCTGTTAAACTTGCAATTGTGAGAAGAAAATCTGAATTACGTGTTAAACTCGGAATTGTGGTTAAAAAAAGTCTGAATTGAGTGTTAAACTTGCAATTGTGATAAAGTTAGAATTACGTGTTAAACTTGGAATTGTGATAAAAAAAAGTCAGAATTGAGTGTTAAACTTGGAATTGTGGTAAAAAAGTTAGAATTGCGGTTAAACTCGGAATTGTGGTTCAAAAAAGTCAGAATTACGTGTTAAACTCACAATTGTGATAAAGTTAGAATTGCGTGTTAAACTTGGAATTGTGATTAAAAAAAAGTCAGAATTGAGTGTTAAACTCGGAATTGTGGTAAAAAAGTTAGAATTGCGGTTAAACTCGGAACTGTGGTTAAAAAAAAGTCAGAATTGAGTGTTAAACTCACAATTGTGATAAAGTTAGAATTACGTGTTAAACTTGGAATTGTGATAAAAAAAGTCAGAATTGAGTGTTAAACTCGGAATTGTGATAAAAAAAGTCAGAATTGAGTGTTAAACTCGGAATTGTGGTAAAAAAGTTAGAATTGCGGTTAAAACTCGGAATTGTGGTTCAAAAAAGTCAGAATTACGTGTTAAACTCACAATTGTGATAAAGTTAGAATTACGTGTTAAACTTGGAATTGTGATTAAAAAAAGTCAGAATTGAGTGTTAAACTCGGAATTGTGGTAAAAAAGTTAGAATTGCGGTTAAACTCGGAACTGTGGTTAAATAAAAGTCAGAATTGAGTGTTAAACTCACAATTGTGATAAAGTTAGAATTACGTGTTAAACTCGGAATTGTGGTAAAAAAGTTAGAATTGAGTGTTAAACTCACAATTCTAAAAACAGTCAGTATTGAGTGTTAAACTTGGAATTGTGATTAAAAAAAAGTGAATTCCATGTTAAACTCACAATTCTGAGAAAAAAAAGTCAGAAATTAGCGTTATATTTTTAATTGATTAAAAAAAGTCAGAATTGTGAGATATAAACTTGGAATTACGACAATTCCAATAATTATGATAATTGTGAGATAAAAATGCACTTTTTAATTTTTTTATTCCGTTGTGGAAACAAGCTTCTATACCCACTTGCATGTTCTCTACATATTGGCAATGGCCCACTTTTTCAATGACACTGGTGTGTGTTTATTATGAAACATTTACAATTAAACCATTATATTATCATACAGTTTCTTTTTCTCTCTGTCTTTCCCATTGTCTGTTAGACTAACTGTATAGGTCACTATTACAAGCCGTGGTTCTTTCGGCATGTGGAGGGTTTCCTCAAGCAGGACCGTGTTGCAGTGGAGTACATTCCTCTCCGGCACTACTACCACAGACACACCCGCAGCATTTTCTGGGAATTACAAGTAAATTACTGCACTCACAAACAAAATTACCCAATTATATGCCTTTTTTTCAGAGCTTGGTTAATAAATCATTTAAACTTTAAATCATTCTAATTTTAGCCAACTGCTGTCACAGTGATTTTGGCTGTATGAAGTCAGTTCTATTCACGATCACACTTCTAGAAGAGTATATATCTTTATATATTTATTTGGCTTTTGGTTTGTGGTGTACTGTACACTCAGTGTATCAAGAATTTGAAACACTTAGTCAGACACATACTTCCTCCTCTATGGGTTGCATTAGCGTTATCATTTTTCACTTGTCCCATAATGCATATTTAAAGAGACAACTATTATCCCTCTCTTCCATCTTAATCAAGCCACGTGTCTCGCTCTCTCTCTTAACCCTTCTGTCTCAAACATACTCACACAGTTTTGATGCATTATATCCACTAAAGCCTTCCATTAGCTACAGGAAATATGCGTTGTCTGTTGTTTGGCAGCACTAGTATAACATTACTCAATAAATTATGCAGCTAAAGCTGAGATGGACAAGGTCAGGACAGGAGTGTGCTTTAACTTTCAAACTTGACTTTTGTGATCATAAAGAATGGTGTACATACTGTATACTTTCTAACAGCACTTCCTGTAAAAATCCTGTAAAACATATTGATCGGTCAGCCAATTTCCTTTCTGTCTTATTCTATATCTTGTATATACTTTTTCATCTATCATCCATATAAACTTTTATTTGCTTTTCCATCTCATTTCCATCACCATTCCATGTTGTCTGTTTTTCAGGACATCATTCCGTTTGGGAATAACCCGTTGTTCAGGTATGTGTTTGGCTGGATGGTTCCTCCTAAGATCTCCCTGCTGAAGCTCACACAGGGAGAGACCATCCGCAAACTGTACGAGCAGCATCATGTGGTTCAGGACATGCTGGTCCCCATGAAGCACATCAAGACCTCCATCCTACGCTTCCACGAGGACATACATGTGAGACACCCAAAACAAATAGACACATTTTAATATAGTTTTTTTTTTAAACTAGGGTTGTATTTAAAATACATTTATTTCACACTAAGTATACTACAAACACATTAACATATTTCCTGACATATCGATTGCGACTTACTGATGTAAATATTATAATTAAAATTTATTTGGAGTACTTCTTTATTGCACAATGCATATTTCTTATTAAGTCTAAAATGTGTTTTAGTATCACTATTAGTAAGGGTAGTATGATCACTGTATAATATCAGTCTTTAAAGGGATAGTTCACCCACAAATGAAAATTCTGTCATCATTTGCTCACCCTCATGTTGTTCCAAACCTGTAAGAGTTTTTTTCTTCTGTCGAACTAAAAAGAAGATATTTTGAAGAATGTTGGTAACCGGACATTTGACGGTAGCCATTGACTTCAATAGTAGGGGAAAAAATACTATGAAAGTCAACTACCGTCAACTGTCTGGTTACCAATATTCTTTTAAATCTGTACTGTTTTGATGTTGTGTTATTATTATATTATAATATTATAAATCTGTTATTTTTTTGTTATTATTTTAAAATGCTAAAGTTTCAATGTAGGAATCTTTATTTATTGAAAAAAGCAGGCATCAAAATATAATTTATTTATATGAAAGTCTGTTCCAGTAATGCTCAGACTTTATTTTACACAAAAATCGAAAGCTGCTATTCTGAAAACACATTAGAGACTCTCATGGGAGCTCATGACTCAAAAAGCTTATTCTCTTCCAGACTACAAACTGAACGGCTCTAAAGCAGCCAAATCAGAACAATGTCTACAATGTAAAAAGAGCCATTATTACACACATATATATTACATTTGATAATTTCTGTGTTCTATTAATATATTTTAAAGTGTAATTTATTCCTGTGATGGCAAAGCTGAATTTTCAGCGTCATTACTTACATCATTACTGAATTTTCAGCATCATTACATCATTACTATATCATTCTAATATAATGATTTGCTGCTCAATTAATATCTGTTATTACTTGTGCTCAATTACTAATAATGGCTCTTATTATTATCAATGTTTTTTTTCAGGATGAATAGAAAGTTAGAACAGCATTTATTTGAAATGGAAATCTTTTGTAACATTACAAATGTCTTTATTGAATACAAAAAAAAAGATCTTACTTACCCCAAACTTTTAAATGATAGTGTATCACGGTTTCCACAAAAATATTAAGCAGCACAACTGATTTCAACATTGATAATAATAAGAAATGTTTCTTGAGGAGCAAATCAGGATATTAGAATGATTTCTGAAGGATCATGTGAGACTAGCTATGTTTCTATCCACCTATTTTTGCGCATTTCAGGAAAACACTGAATGGAAATTCTAAAAATGCGCATTAAAAAACTCAAGCGCTCACTTGAGGATAAATTTTTTTATCCGATAAGAAAATATGCATAAACTACGATGGAGTAATGATGCTGAAAATTCAGCTTTGATCACAAGAATACATTACATTTTAAAATATATTCAAGTAGAAAGCAGTTATTTTAAATTGTAATAATATTTCACAGTATTACCGTTTGTATGTAATTTTGATCAAATAAATGCAGCCTTGGTGAGCCCTTCTTTCAAAAACATAAAAAAAAACTTGACTGGCCCCACGTTTTGAATGATAGTCTATATTTGTTGTATTACTTTTAGTGAATTTTGCTCATGGTTATGCGTGTTGTAGGTGTATCCTCTGTGGCTGTGTCCCTTCGTGCTGCCCAACCAGCCGGGAATGGTGCATCCAAAAGGAGATGAAGATGAACTGTATGTTGATATCGGAGCGTATGGAGAGCCCAAAGTCAAACACTTTGAAGCCAGATCATCCACGCGCCAGCTGGAGAAGTTTGTTAGAGATGTTCATGGGTCAGTTATCACTTTTTTTTACTTTTCTAATAATTGGTAAAGACTGGCCTAAATAACCAAGTTTTGAAATTCAGTATTTTACAACACAACACTTCTATATCTAGATTCCAGATGCTGTATGCTGATGTATACATGGAACGACAGGAATTCTGGGACATGTTCGATGGAACTTTGTATCATAAACTCAGAGAGCAACTCAACTGTAAAGATGCATTTCCTGAAGTATTTGACAAAATCTGCAAGTCTGCAAGACACTGAATCCAATCAAACCTGAAAGGTTGTGACCAGCTGAACAGCCAAACAAACTGTACAACCCATTTGCTAAAGAACATGAGCAAATTGGGGCAGATACACTTAAAAAGCAAATACTCTTATTTCTTTAAGGAGCACCAGCTAAATTTCAAGTTCAACCACTTTGTCTTATGTCAATATTTGAGACAAAAAATATAAAGGCCATTATTATTCTTAAGGTTTAACACAATTAGATTAATTTAAACAATATGTAGTGCTTAACAGATCAGTAGTTTATGCACATTCAAAAGTGAATACATATAAATGATCAATTTAACTATTTTAGAGTACTTTGACTAATGACCTGTTAAGCATCATATAACAAAATGTTATTATAAAATAGTTACTATTGAAGCTAGTTTCCACCACGTAATAAAAAAAAAATGTATCTCACAATTCTGACAATTTTTTCTTGCAATTGCGAGTTTATGTCTCACAATTCTGAGAAAAATGTATATCTATTCATAACTAAATGTGTATGTATATATATATATATATATATATATATATATATATATATATATAGGCCTAGATAGTATCTCAATTTAAATTTATCTCTTAATATATAGACAAACAAACTTCAAAAAAATAATAAAAAATAACATTGTGAATGTTTCCTACCTCACACTAGATGTCTTAACAATATCTAACATAAATGATTTATTTTTGAGGTGTGTTGAAAGGGATATTTTATATACTAAAAACATTAAAGCACTTAATATAAGCCTGGCACAGTTTGTAAATGTGTTTAGCATTAATGTACTTTTTACATCCATAAATACACTTTTTATCATCAAACATATATTTGTACTAATTATTAAATGACTTTTGTAATTATAACAGTTATTGTCAGTTACATAGGTTAGTATTTTAGGTCTAAAAACATACTTTAAAAAAATCTTATTTGTGGCCTCCTGAACTTGTTTTTGCTCTTTTATACTGTGTTCACAATACATATTCTGTATTTGTATTTTCTGTGTGCTGAAACTGTGAATGTCACATACTTAGCAGTCTCAATATACTCATTAAAATAAATAATTTAAACCATCTACAGACTGTCCTGCTATCAAAATCATTGAATTCGGCTTTGATCAGTATAAAAATGTTCAGTCTCTTTTAATAACGGAGCTTCTGCAGAGTTGTTCTGGTTTTGATGGCAGTGCTTCATGTGTATGGCTGGGTGGGAGTGGATTTATGGATGAGGAATATACAATATGCCATAGAAAACTATCATCCAAATGAACATTAACGGCTCCCAGTCTCTTTCTGTAACATGACGCCGGCACATTATGATAATGCCTTGTTCAGCAGTCACCACCATGTCATATTAATTGACATCTTTGCTTCAAGAGAACATTTTTCTCTTTTTGAAAACATTATTAATACCCCCCCCCCCCCCCCATGGAAAATGCTTAATACAAGATTTATATCTATAGGTTAAAATCCTACAGATTATTTTGAATTCATGGATCACTGGCCATGTCTCCCTCTAGTGACTGAATTATACCTTCAAGTCTTTTGTTTCATGGTCCCACATGCCTATGAAACTGTCAGGCCTTCAACTTCAATGAAGTTGGTGACTTTTTTTTTTGCATGAACCAACTTATTGTACAAAATGTAACAAATGTACATCATATATATATACTGATCAGGCATAACACTATGACCACTGACAGGTGAAGTGATTATCTCTGGTGGGTGGGATATATCAGGCAGCAAGTGAACATTTTGTCCTCAAAGTTGATGTGTTAGAAGTAGGAAAAATGGGCAAGTGATGGCAAAATTGTGATGGCTAGACGACTGGGGACTGTTGTTGGTCTGCAGTGGTCAGTATCTATCAAAAGTGGTCCAAGGAAGGAACAGTGGTGAACCGGTGACAGGCTCAAGGGCGGCCAAGGCTCATTGATGCACGTGGGGAGCAAAAGCTGGCCCGTGTGGACCGATCAAACAGACGAGCTACTATAGTTCAAATTGCTCAAGAAGTTAATGCTGGTTCTGATAGAAATGTGTCAGAATACGCAGTGCATCACAGTTTGTTGTGTGTGGGGCTGCATAGCCGCAGACCAGTCAGGGTGCCCATGCTGACCCCTGTCCACCGCCGAAAAAGCCCTCAAACAGGCAATGTGCACCACAAGATACATACTCTTTAGTCTCTTGAAGGAGGCATGAGAAACTTTTCGAATCATCAAATTTTCTGTTTTGTCAGTGACCTAAAACCAACATGGTGATGTATTTTCTGGATTTGTGTAAAGTAGTTTGATTTTAATCTTAATTTTCTTCATTAAAAAACAATAAAACTGCTCATATTAATTGTGAACACTGTCTGGAAAAGAAATTTAATTTAAATGTTGTCTAAGGATCATGTGACACTTAAGACTGGAGTCTTCTGCCATTGCCATCACAGGAATAAATTATATTAAAAAATATATTACAATAGAAAACAATTATAATTTAAAAAAATAATATTTCACAATATTACAGTTTTACTGTATTTTTTTATTAAATAAATGTAGCATTGGTGAGCATAATAGACTTTGTTCAAAAACATTAAAAATTGTAATGTTTCCAAACTTTTGACAGGATATACGCTAAGCTTGTTGGAATTCAGTTATCATGGTATCTACATTATACAAGTCTGGCCCAAGTTTTCTTTTACATTCACAAATCCACTCACAAATGTTCATGAAGTCCCTGGTGTTTCTAGGAATCACTGATTTTGTTCTCCTTCAGTTGCACATTGTAATTGCCCTGAACAACTGTTAATCAAAGCAGTGGGACAACAGTAAAGAAAGCGCCCAAGAGAGTTACCCTGTCCTTTACTCATTCACACCCATTAAACAAAGACCAATGACATGTTGAGCACTAATTAATCCACCAGTTTGAACATGCCCTGTGGCTGAGAGTGAGAGAGTGAATCCTCTGATTATTTACAGTTAGAAGAACAGCTATAATTAAGTTCTTCATCAGTTAAAGGGATAGTTCACCATAATATATTATATAAAATTCAACCTGCCAAGTGGCTAGTAGTGACTGCGTTACATGCCACTGCTAAAATCCACCCGCATTTGGCGGGATGGTGGGTGTTAATGTCAAGCCCTGGTTCACCCAAAAAAGTCATCTCACCCTACAAGTTGTTCCAAACCTGTATGAGTTTCTTTCTTCTGTTGAACTAAAAAGAAGATATTTTGAAGAGTGTTAGTAACCAGAAAAAAATACTATGGAAGTCAATGGGGCCCATTAACTGTCTGGTTACTGACATTCTTCAAAATATTTTCTTTTGTGTATTGTGTTCAACAGAAAGAAACTCATATAGGTTTTGAACAACATAGGGTAAATGATGTAAATGATGACAGAATTGTAATTTTTGGGTGAACTATCCCTTTGTTGCAGTGAATAGGCCCTAACTGCTGACACATCAAACGTGTTGTACAAAAATCTTTTACTTTAATAATAATTAATAATAATAATAATAATAATAATGATAAGATACACTTTTTGCCGAAGTTTTGTCTCAAATTTAAAGCTAAATGCGTATGTGTGTGTGTACTTTTTTCAGGACAAATGTGTACCCAGAAGTGAGCTAAATCTATTTTTAATGTTTTTTTTTGTTGTTGTTTTTTTATAGTTTTAGCATTTTTTGTTAGGCTATAACTAGCTGTATATAAAACAATAGAAGTATATGGAATGTTCCTTAATCAAGAATTACCAAAAGCAAACGCATAAAGCACGCCCACCAGTATACAAAACCACGCCCAACAATAACGAGAACATACACAAACCACGCCCATCAAACTACTCCGACAGCGTAACCAATACGCATAAACGCGTAAACCCCGCCCATCGGTCTGCCCACTACCAGTCCGAGAGTTACTACAGCTGCAGACCGGTTCCTCCTTTATCGTACATTTATGGTGTTCTACCCACTGTGACGCGCAACCGGCCACCGACGATTTACATAGTGACGGGTGATCGTCCGGTAAGTAGATCGACATCATGGTGACAGCATGTAGCTGTAAAGATATCCAGCCTTTCATAACCCTACAGGTGTAGCTTTCACATGACGCAACAAAAATTACGTGCTGCGAGAGCTTGTCTGTCTTGTACTGTCAATTGGTGCCAGTTCAAAAATCAAGGGATTTCCCTCTGTTGGTTAGAGTCGCGGTGCTTAATCGGAAGCTCTGTGTCTCAACAACTAGTGAGCCGCCTACATAGACAGCACTTTTGGGTCATTATAGACACGTTTATGCGTGCAGACTCGGAACGAACCGAAATGCAGTCTAGGTAGGCAGCTCAGTAGATTTTGAGACAGCCTACATTCTGGACATGGCGTTAGAGAATCAGCTTTTGGACAATAAAAGAGCACAAGCAGTGCAGTGCAGTCTCACGATTCTTAAAGGGACAGTTCACCCAACATTTGTCATTTATTTACCCTCATTATGGAACGCAAAATATGTTAGGCAGGTTGAAAGCCTCAGTTGCCCTTCACTTTCTTGGCATTTTTTTCTATGTAATGGAAGTGAATGGTGACTGGGGTTGTCATTCTGGGTTAGGAGGAATTTAGTGAGGTGACAATTTTCATTTTGGGTGGTGAACGATCCCTTTAATTTGTTTTACCTTTTGCAGTGCATGTGCCTGATATGATTTATATTAGATGGCACTGGCAGATATTATTTTAAGAAAGTTTGTTCCATTATTGTATGCTTTGTTACTCATGTGGGTGAAAGGTGAGCGCCTCCACCTCTTTTGTTTCTAACGCAGAGTGTGTTTTGTATGCAAGCTTGCTTCCGTCACAGAATAAAACATTTGAAAAGATAATTGCGACTTTTTTTTTATCTCACAATTAAGTTTATATGTCGCAATTCTGACTTCTTTTCTTCACAATGTGAGTTATAAAGTCCAATTCTGAGGAAAAAAAGACTGACTTTTTTCTCTCTCAGAATTGCCAGTTTTTAACCTCCTGGGACCCAGAAATAGACTTTTGTCCTCTGTAGTGGACATTATTAGTATTATTTTTTTAATGAATTTATGACACCATAGGCTAAATTTCAGTTTTAAGTCTGGATGTCCTGTAAAGAGCACATTCAAGGCTTTGCAGAAATGGCAAATGTTTGGAAGTTTCACAATGACAACTGCCTCTCCTTGGAGTTTAAAAATGACTGACATTACTTTAGTGATCAAATTTAACACTTATGGAAATATGATAATAATTTTGTAATTATCATTTAAATCTGACAATTTTTTTTAAATTGTTTAATTGTAAATCAACATCTCAGGAAAATCAAAATATTCAAATCAAAATATTTCTATGAAATATTAGATATTATGAAAATCTTGCCAATTACTACTCTCATTATTCCACTTATTTTTCCATTACATGTTGCCCCAAGAACACCTTAATATGCTAATTAGATATAATGTTTTATACAGGGAGTGCAGAATTATTAGGCAAATGAGTATTTTGACCACATCATCCTCGTTATGCATGTTGTCTTACTCCAAGCTGTATAGGCTGGAAAGCCTACTACCAATTAAGCATATTAGGTGATGTGCATCTCTGTAATGAGAAGGGGTGTGGTCTAATGACATCAACACCCTATATCAGGTGTGCATAATTATTAGGCAACTTCCTTTCCTTTGGCAAAATGGGTCAAAAGAAGGACTTGACAGGCTCAGAAAAGTCAAAAATAGTGAGATATATTGCAGAGGGATGCAGCAGTCTTAAAATAGCCAAGCTTCTGAAGCGTGATCATCGAACAATCAAGCGTTTCATTCAAAATAGTCAACAGGGTCGCAAGAAGCGTGTGGAAAAACCAAGGCGCAAAATAACTGCCCGTGAACTGAGAAAAGTCAAGCGTGCAGCTGCCAAGATGCCACTTGCCACCAGTTTGGCCATATTTCAGAGCTGCAACATCACTGGAGTGCCCAAAAGCACAAGGTGTGCAATACTCAGAGACATGGCCAAGGTAAGAAAGGCAGAAAGTCGACCACCACTGAACAAGACACACAAGCTGAAACGTCAAGACTGGGCCAAGAAATATCTCAAGACTGATTTTTCTAAGGTTTTATGGACTGATGAAATGAGAGTGAGTCTTGATGGGCCAGATGGATGGGCCCGTGGCTGGATTGGTAAAGGGCAGAGAGCTCCAGTCCGACTCAGACGCCAGCAAGGTGGAGGTGGAGTACTGGTTTGGGCTGGTATCATCAAAGATGAGCTTGTGGGGCCTTTTCGGGTTGAGGATGGAGTCAAGCTCAACTCCCAGTCCTACTGCCAGTTTCTGGAAGACACCTTCTTCAGGCAGTGGTACAGGAAGAAGTCTGCATCCTTCAAGAAAAACATGATTTTCATGCAGGACAATGCTCCATCACACGCGTCCAAGTACTCCACAGCGTGGCTGGCAAGAAAGGGTATAAAAGAAGAAAATCTAATGATATGGCCTCCTTGTTCACCTGATCTGAACCCCATTGAGAACCTGTGGTCCATCATCAAATGTGCGATTTACAAGGAGGGAAAACAGTACACCTCTCTGAACAGTGTCTGGGAGGCTGTGGTTGCTGCTGCACGCAATGTTGATGGTGAACAGATCAAAACACTGACAGAATCCATGGATGGCAGGCTTTTGAGTGTCCTTGCAAAGAAAGGTGGCTATATTGGTCACTGATTTGTTTTTGTTTGGTTTTTGAACGTCAGAAATGTATATTTGTGAATGTTGAGATGTTATATTGGTTTCACTGGTAAAAATAAATAATTGAAATGGGTATAAATTAGTTTTTTGTTAAGTTGCCTAATAATTATGCACAGTAATAGTCACCTGCACACACAGATATCCCCCTAAAATAGCTAAAACTAAAAACTACTTAAAATATTGATACAAAAATATTCAGCTTTGATATTAATAAGTTTTTTGTGTTCATTGAGAACATGGTTGTTGTTCAATAATAAAATTAATCCTCAAAAATACAACTTGCCTAATAATTCTGCACTCCCTGTATGTATATGTATATAATGGGAAAACCCACCATTTTACACACACATATTGCATGAAGTAAAATGTTATATCAAATCATTATGTTATATCTTTCATAACATAATTGAGAATCATCTTTATACAAAGTTTGGTATAAAACCTAAAAATTGATTGGTGATTTAAAAAAATCCCATTGTTTTTGCCTATTCATGTCTTTTTATTATTATTATTTTTTTATTGAGGCCTGGTGTCCTCTATGGACATGGCATAAAATATGAATAAAATATAATTTGACAATTTTATTTTTCCATTTTTTATTATGGTCTAAACAATGTAATGACACGAAAAAATACAGTTTTTTTTATTTTTTATTCTGTGGCAGAAACAAGCTTCCATAGTTTTGTGCTGAGTGTCAAGTACATGACTTAAGACTTGTAAAATACATACTGTCTTACAAAAAACTTACATTTTGACATCACACCTTTTAAACATCGCAGTGACAGTGAGTGAGGGGGGTGAAAGACGATAGTGTGCCCGTGACAATGTCTACAGACAGAGAACCTCCCGTCACTGCTAAACTCCTTCACCTCATGTTTCTCTCCACCTTCTGGGGAATGCAGATATGGGTCACCTTTATATCGGGTAGGTGTGGCCACTGTTTCTTTTTTCAATGTTTAATTTATTAATGAAATAAAAGGCCACTTAGATACTTAAAGAGAGTACACTTTCATGACTGTTTCTCAACACACTTAAAAATAGATAAATAAATAATGCACTTTGTAATATTCAAATTAAAAGTTTTACTTTTAAATCATTGTTTTATTGCTTTAAAGAAGTGCACATATTTTGATATGTTGACTATGCTATTTAATATTACGTTTAAAGTTTAAAATAAATGTACTAAATTGCAATAATTTCAAAGACAGTAGAAGTAATTATGAAGATGTACTGGACTATAAAGCACTTTAAAGTTCAGCTAATTGCATTTAATATATATTTAAAGGTGCAGTGTGTAATATTTATGAGGATCTGTTGACAGAAATGCAATATAATATACATAACTATGTTTTCAGTGGTGTTTAAAGACCTTACATAATGAACCGTTATGTTTTTATTACCTTAGAAGGAGCCATTTCTATCTACATACACCGCGGGTCCCCTTACAGTGAAGTTGTTTGTTTCTACAGTAGCCCTAAACGGACAAACTGCTCTACAGAGCGCTAGCTATTCTCTGCTGTCTCAGACGACGACATTTTTGTCTTGTGTCGGCCACCGTAGCACTTCTTTATGTGCTCCGAAAGGGAGGGGTGAGCGGTTGCAATTCGCAACCTCACCACTAGATGCCGCTAAAATGTACACAGTGCACCTTTAAACCAAACTAATTTTTTATTTAATTGTAAATAACATGCAGTCAAATGTCTTAAAACATTACATTAAGTTCATACTTAAACATACTCTCTGAAAGGATATTATTTCTGTAATAAGTACTCTTTTTAAAAGTATGCTTGTGTACTTCTTTTTCACAAGGGTAGTTTTATACATGAATACATTTATACAAATATAAACAAGGTTTATAATATGCACAGTCCTTAAGGTTCACTTGATTTTTGTTTTGCTCAGGCTTTGTGATGGACAACCATCTAAACCGACACACGTTTGGCTTCATCCAGAGCCGGCTCTTCCCGTTTTACCTGCATATCGGCTCAGCCTGCGCTTTCTTCAACCTCGCCATCTTCGCCATGTACCATCCCAGCAACATGCTGGATGACAAAGAGGCCTTCCAGGTATTCAGAACAAAATGTTCCTAGATATGTGAAAAGATGTTATTTAAATAGTTCATCCAAAAATTATGAATGGCCCTCATGTCATTCCAAACAAGTATGACTTCCTTTCTTCTTTGGAACAAAAAAGAAGATATTTTGACAAATGTTCTTGTCACTTTTAGCCATTTAATTACGATAAATGGCGACGTTAGCGTTTAAGCTTCAAAAAGGACACAAGATCACCATAGACTTGATCAGACATAACATTATGACAGGTGAAGTGAATAACACTGATTATCTCTTCATCACGGCACCATTTTGTCTTCAAAGTTGATGTGTTAGAAGCAGGAAAAATGGGCAAGTGTAAGGATTTGAGCGAGTTTGACAAGGGCCAAATTGTGATTTCCAAATTGAGCATCAGGGTCAAATTGAGCATCAGAACTGGACAACGGAGCAATGGAAGAAGGTGGCCTGGTCTGATGAATCACTTTTTCTTTGCAGACCATGTACACCCTTTCATAGAAACGGTATTCCCTGGTGTTTGTGGCCTCTTTCAGCAGGATAATGTGTCCTGCCACAAAGCAAAAATGGTTCAGGAATGGTTTGAGGAGCACAACAACGAGTTTGCGGTGTTGACTTGGCCTCCAAATTTCCCAGATCTCAATCCAATCAAGCATCTGTGGGATGTGCTGAACAAACAAGTCCGATCCATGGAGGCCCCACCGCACAACTTATAGGACTTAAAGGATCTGCTGCTAACATCTTGGTGCCAGATACCACAGCACACCTTCAGGGGTCTAGTGGAGTCCATGTCTTGACTGATCAGGGGTGTTTTGCCAGCAAAAGGGGGACTAACACAATATTAGGTCATAATGTTATGCCTGATCGGTGTATGTCTTATAAAATTCTAAGCGAGTGACACAGCACATTATTCATTGATAATCTTCCCTTCTAGTGAGCTGAGAGCCACTGTGATTGAATCTTTGAGTCAGTGAATTGAACTTAAACTGAATCAGTCCGATTCATTAACAGATCATTGGTTTTGTGAACTGTCTCAGCTGATTTATTGCCTAAAAGTCAAAAGAATAATTGACAATAATTCATGAATTGAGCATCTCTACTTCTCTCATGAATGCGTGAATGTTAAGATTTAAATTCTGGTTCTCGCACAAAGCTATTGTGTGCCACAGTATATTCTTCTGAAACCATAAAAGTCTCACATTTAGTACTTTTATGATGCTATTGTGTCCTTTTTGTGTCCATTCATTGCATGGAAAAGCGCGGCCAGCACATTCTTCAAAATGTTCTTTTATGTCAAATGGAAGACATGATGGTAAATAAGTAATGATTTTTGGGTAAACTAACCTTTATGTAAGGTGACGGACTCGCTCTTGACTCCAGCTTTCTGGTTTCTCCCCAGATCTTCATTTATTTTGTGTGTGTGACTGTGGCGGCAGTAAATGCCCAGTGGTTTGGTCAGATGACCTCGGAAATAATGGCGGACATGCACCTGATTGAGCAGGCATGTGGATTGGGTCAGGACATCGGACTCTCGTCCAATCGTGAAGCCTACGCCAAGCTCTGCGAGACGGACCACAAGTATAAAAAGCTGAGTGGTCGGCTGTGGCTGTACCACATGCTGTCCTCCCTTTGTAACCTCTGCTGTATCGTATGTAACGGTTACAGCCTATATTACCTGGCAGAAAACCTCACCACACTCTGATGACCTTCCTGCCTTATAGTGGAGTTCTACTCCCACAGTGCAATGCAAAACCTTCGGTTAGTGTCTGTAAGACTCAGCAGCGAAAACCTGCTCTCAGGTACTGGATTATTTCCTGACAAATCTGGTCATTCTTCTTATGAATCGTCTTTTTTAATCTTTGTTGTGCTAGTTTTAGCATAGATTAATGATGTATAGAGAATATTTTTTCTAAATGTTATAGATAATGGCCTTGCATATTTAAATTAAAAGATGTTACACTGCATGCTTGAGGAATGAGAAAAAATGACACAAAAGTTGAAATGAAAAACAATGGGAAGTGGAGTTATATTTTCAAATTGTGTGTTTTTTTTTTTTGACATTCTAGAAGTTTTGGCATATATTTTCAGTTTTCTGAACAAAAGCAACCTCACTCTATCACAAAACAAATGATTTGATTTCTCTGTTTCAACAGCCAGCCTCACCCTTTTCTCCTGGACTGGGTGTGAATATATCAACATGTTCGCACACAGTCTTTCACTTCTACATTTTAACGGATAAATGTGTCTAATGTAGTCTAATGTGTGCCTAATAAATTATTTTATTTATTGGCCAAAATGATTAGAATACTTGGCAGTTCAGTTTCAGTTGTTTCAGAGCCATCATAAGGAGATATATATTAAATATTAACTTTAATATTAATATTTAATATTAGTTTCAAATATATATATTTCAAATTAATATGTAATACTATAGTTTAATACTAACTTTAATATTAAAATATTAAAGTTAAAAGTGGATAAAAACCATATGACTCACTTTGATATTTGTTGTGCTCAGAGCAACCATCTGCATGTTTCATGGCCAAAAAAGGTCAATATTTTCAGATCTGTCAGGTGTTTTAATATATATGAATATATTTAGATGTACACTACTTGTCAAAAGTTTGGGGTCAGTATGTTTAAAAATTAATTAAAAATGGATACTTCTATTCAGCAAGGATGCGATTGATAAAAAGTGACTGTAAAGACATTTAAAATGTTACAAAATATTTTTTTCCCTTCAAATAAATGCTGTTGAACTTTCCACTCATCAAACAATCCTGAAAAAAATATATCACGGTTTCCACAAAAATATTAAGCAGCACAACTGTTTTCAACATTGATGTTAACAATAAATGTTTCTTGAGCAGCATTTTAAAATATATTAAAATAAATTGTCATAATATTTCACAATATGTCTGTTTTTCTGTATTTTTTATCAAAGGAATGCAGCCTTGGTGAGCATAAGAGACTATATGCATTCAAAAATCTTACCGCCCTCAAACTTTTGCACACTATATTTATGTCAGCTAGGTTCATGAAGTATGTTCAATGTTTTAAAATGAGGCATTGTTTCATTTATATTTGCTGTTAAGAGACATTTACAGATATTGATGCTCTCTATCTGAAACCATCAAATTGACCTTTGTCATGGCAGGTTCAACAGAAACCAGTTTATCTCCTGTTTGACCACTTTTGCACACACTGCCTTTGCCTTTTGCAAGTGTTAAGCAACAGCAAACCGGACTGGGTGTACACAACAAATTGTGTGCTTCAGAGTCATTTTTTATGTGAAACAAGTGATGCGCCTCACTAATGTGTTAGTCATATAAAATTGATTCAGATAATTCAGATAATAAGCACTTTTGTTATAATGGCTACACCTTGCTATGGAATGTTGCTTCTGCGTTCAGTCACTTTACACTTTTGTTGTCTGTCCATCATATTTGTGTATATTTATATCAGTTACTATACAGTGCCTTGCATAGCGATATCTTCCATTTTTCAGTACTGTATGACAGTACCCAGTAAGATGCTGGTGAGGCTTTTTTAGGGATTGACTATATTTTATCAATGCAGATGAACCGGCAGCTGTAATAGCCCCAGTGAGCCTGTTAATGATTATATTTAGTGTGTTTAAATTATGAAGGCTTTAAATATAATCTAGTATAACATGGTCAAAGGAAGGAAATACAGACCAGCTTTGTGATTATACTGTGTCATTGAAGTTCCATGGATTTTAAGCTGAAGTTTCATTTTTGTCTGTATATGAAGTAAGAAATGTTTGCAATAACAGCTCCGCAACTAACAGGTAACATTCTCAGAATATTAGCTAACGTTGTGGCAAGGTTCTCTAAAAGTGATGAACAAACATTCTTGTACTAACATTAATAAAACATTCTTACAAAGTTATCTTGACTTTAATAATGTTCACAAAAAACATTGTTCATAGAATGTTTTTAGTTCATTCATTTAGGACGATTGTTTAAATCGTACTATTTTTTTCAGTTACGTTTGCAAAATAATTAAATGGAATGTTCCCTTAATGTTAACATAACAATGAAAAGATATTTTTAAAACATTACGGTATAAAAACGTTATTTTTAAATGTTAGCATGTTAGCAAAACATTTTAGAACATTTTTGTTAGCTGGATCTGTCTGAATAGAAGGTAATTGCAATTTATATTGCAACCCTTTATGTAAAGCTGAAGTGTGTCTTTTTGGCATTAAACAACTGAAAGTTAGTCAAAACAACCTTGTTTGTTCCTTTTGTAATTTACACGTCACCTTCAAAAATGAAGATTAATGTCTGAATCTGTGATGAATGTAAAGCTGTTGCAGTTATATTGTGTACTGTATGAAAATGGTATGAATGTTTTTTTGTTTTTTTTTCCCAAATAAAAATTGTTTAGATTCTTATGTGTTTTGTTCTTAACAGGCCCACACTGTAAATGTAAAATATCAAGGAGACCTTGTACTTGGAGTTTAAAATATTTTACTGGTATCAAAATGCAAATATATTTTACAAACAACTACAAAAGATTATGTTAAACATATGATAAATATAGGTTCACTTAACCAATAGTTCTGTTCCCAGATGCTGATTGGTCTCATGTGAAACTGATATTTATCTCCATATATATGACCATAAGCAGGGCAGTAATGCTGATGAATACAAAAACACATTAACAGAGATATCAAGGGGGGAAAAAAGTTGGATTTGATCTATATCAGGTGCCAGAAATGTTTGTTGTTGTTTTTTACAGATTTCACATTAGCACATCCAACCAAGTCTTAACATTCGTGGACATTTACAACCTGATCTCTTGGGAAAATGTAATCGTATGATGTGATTATTTTAAAGTCGACATGAAATGGAATTTGTGATAGTCATTTCTTCCCTATTGTGATGTATGAGTGCAAAAACTTTTCGAACAAGAAAAAATGTTGGGCAGGACTTGATTTTGTCCATGGGGAATTGATTGGATGGTTTGCTATTGGTTGATCTCATGTGAGGGACAAGTTGTCCTGCCCTCGTGCCAGTAAACACATCAGCAGAGAAGAGGGAGTTATTTTGACTAAAGATTACTAGGGCACATAAATAAAATAAAAAAAATGTGATCTGCAATATTCCATAAAAAATAAAAATGGCTCATTTCGATTTCATGGCGACTTTAAACATAAAAACGTAATGATGAAGGTCCACCCCTAATCCTAACTATCTGTGGAGTGTAAGCAGATCATTAAAAATTTTACGAATTAGCCGCGAATTAGCCGCTCACTTTCAAAGCACATAGAGAAGCTTCGGTGGCCGACACAGGACAAAGATGTCATAGTCTGAGACAGCAGAGAGTAGCTAGCGCTCTGTAGAGAAGTTTGCCCGTTTAGGGCTACTGTAGAAACATGGCGCAAAATGGCAACTTCACTATAAGGGAACCTGTAGTGTATGTAGATAGAAATGGCTCATTCTTAGGTAATAAAAACATAACGGCACATTATGAAAGGTCTTTATACACCACTGAAAGCATAGTTATGTATATTATATTGCATTTCTGTCAATAGATCCTCATAAATACTACACTGCTAACTCCTATACTACACACTGCTAAAATATACTAATAACTCAGGCACCGAATAAACTCATTTCGTGCCATTAAAGTGGATAACAAAGTCTCAAACTAGACCCAGTGTTAATCCTGAAGCCAGGATAGAGCGGTTGAGCAAATGCAGTCCGGATTTTGTGGATGAGATTCATTGAGTCTGTGATGCTGTAAAAGGCCAAAATCCCTGCCGATAAATCGACATAAACACCAGTCCTGTGAGCCCACTGCATTTTGGGAATTTTAGTTTCCCTCCCACTGTGCCAGAATGTGTAGGTATCCTCAGAGCACACCAGACTCCAGGACTGGGCGTTGTGTCCAAATGCACATTGTGTACTTTTTCCTTTCCTGCTGATGTCCTCATAGGACACTGCAATGTGCACAGGAACCTTCCCGCTCCACTCGGCCTCGAAGTAACAACGGCCGGTCACGCTCTCTCTGCACAGGACCTGGTAATAGCTGTCAAACCTCTCTGGGTGGTCAGGAACAGACAGAGATGTTTTGCTGTACGTCACCTCTCCACTCTCTGAGCAAACGCTGAGGTTTTTGTGAGCGGTGTTCAGGTCTAGAGTCAGGGGACCCGAATCTGAAATCCAGAGACGCAAGAAGTGAAATAACTCTGTTGTCAATTGTACTGATTTCGGCTGCGTGTGTGTAGATGTGTCTGTGTTACTTACATTCCAAAAACTGCTCCCTGACTTTGGGTTCAGGGGTAGGAATAAACTTGAGGTCTGTCACTAATAAGACAAAATATAATCAGTGCATGCATTTTTAACATTCAAACTTATTGTACTTCAACTTATTTCAGCGTCTTTTATTATTTATAGTGTTTGGAATACGTGCATGTATTTACTGAATCCGGTATGGATACTGATACTTACAATTATTCTATAGTACTAGTAAGAGAAACACACTTTATAAACATTTCGAACATTACAATAGTCGTCACATGACCTCATCACGTTTAGCATTCAGCTGTCATTTAATTTGTAAATAAATGACCTCATCACATGTAGCATCCAGTTTTCATCTGGTAAATAAGGAGTTATTTTTAATTTAATGGCATCCAGTTGCCATCTTGGAAAGAAGGATTCTTTTTAATTTTTAATGTTTGTAAATTTTAAATCTTTAAAATCTTTTTCAATTTAATTTTATTATTAAATCTGGTTCATTTGTCATGTGGGAAATGTAAAATCAAGTCAAATGGAGTGCATTGTGGGATTGTCTGTTGTAAACTGGCTGTTTTGTTAAAGGTGCGGTAAGCAATTTCTGAGAAACACTGTTGATATTTGAAATCAACCCAAATAAACACACCCCTCATTGCCCCGCCCCCAAAATGCACCAACACACAATGCAAGTCAAAAATTAAGCGAAGATGACTAACGAACGACAAGGGAGAACAAAAAATTAACAGTACACAAGATCTCCCAAACAAAGACACTCAAAACTGTCCTACTATAGCTAGCATTACAACATATTCTGATTCTGTGAAACAGAATCCTTACTAACATATGGAGCAGACACAACTCAACCTCCGCGTCCGAGGTATTCCCGCTTAGGTCTCTCCAGGGCTGGAAAGTTTTCTAATATTAACACAGGTCCTAAAGCTCTTGCCTGATCATAACCCTTATTTTTCCAGTGATATTCCTCTGACCTTTTCTCTTTAATGTCTCCCAGCCATCTCTCTTTCTGCAGTCTTTGGTCAAATCTCCCTCTTGCTCACTCTTTTCTCCAACATCATGGGCCCTGTTTTAATGGTCTGAAGCGCATGGCGCAGGTGCACTTTTGCTAGTTTAAGGACGGAAAAACTGGTTGGCGCACCAGGCGCATGGTTCAAAAGGGTTGTACCTAATCTCTTAATGAGTCATGGGTGTGTTTTGGGCGTAATGTGCTATAAACCAATCTCATCAATCTTATCAGTCTCATCTCCCATTCCCTTTAAAAGCCAGTTGCGCTTGCACCATGGCGGATTCGCTATTTAGGCAAGGCAAGGCAAGTTAATTTATATTGCACATTTCATACACAATGGTAATTCAAAATGCTTTACATAGAAAATGTATTACAATAATCACAACATATGCATAAGAAATAAAAATAATCATATTTAACTAAAGGCTAAAATACTATTCCTGACTAAATTCGGGGCTCCCCTGTCTGAACAGAAGAGTCAGAGATTTACGGTTCGTGAGACACACTAGTAGCAATCCGGCTTCCTAGTGACCTCCTGCCAGGGGAGGGAGGAGTTTTTCTGACACCTTCTGCCCTTTGATGGCTTCCAGTGTCCCTCCGACCCCTCAATGGAGTTATCACCCACCGTCTGCCTCTGAAGGCTTTCGGCAATACACCAGCCTGCATCCAAGGACCTGGTGTTCCACTCTCACGTTTGAGTATGTATGTAAACTCACCGTCTCACTTCCCAATAATTTGAGTCTGGATTTGAATGTGACTACTGTTGGAGCACATCTGATCTGTTCTGGAAGCTGGTTCCAGCTGCAGCTGGCATAACAGCTAAAAGCAGACTTTTCTTGCTTTGAGTGAACCCTTGGTATTTCTAACTGACTTGATCCTGATGATCTGAGTGATCTGTTAGGTTTATATTCAGTGAGCATATCTGCAATGTATTGAGGTCCTAGGCCATTGAGTGATTTGTAAACAAGTAACAGTACTTTAAAATCAATTCTAAATGTAACCAGAAGCCAATGCATCCCTCTACGCACACCTTGGCAATATAATCGCCATTGGCTAGTACATTTTTTTGTTTACTCACCAGATTGATATACTGTTTTATTTATATTAGTGCTGTCAAATCAATGAATCGCGATTAACCGCATCCAAAATAAAAGTTTGTGTTTACATAATATATGTGTGTGTAGTGTGTATAATTATTGTGTGTATATAAACACACACATGTATATATTTAAGAAATGTTTTTTTTATTTATATATAAAATACTTATATATAATATAAATTATATATATATACACATGCAAATATTTCTTAAATATATACATTTATGTGTGTGTATTTATATATACATAATAATTATACACAGTACACACACATACAGCCCTAATATACTAATAATACACGCACACACACGTATGAATGCATGTTTGATATTTTAACTGAACTTAGGACTGGTGGTGGTGCTTAAGATATTGTTGGTCATTCAGTGTTTCTGTAAAAAAAAAAAAAAAAAAGTAAAAAGTAATAGATCATAAAATAATTATGAATAAGACACTACTACTACTACTACTAATTCTACTACTAATAACAATGTACAATGCACTGAAGACTGAGCTGCTGGGTTCATGAATATTAATCACGTAGTCAGCGTTTAGATTGATTTGCTGAAATGGATGAGCGCCAGCCAATGAGATTGCCGTTTGCGCATTAGTCCCGTCCACTACCGCATATCTTCTCCTTGTTCTTAAAAGCTGAATAATTCCAAATGAACTCCGTTGTTTTGACAGGAACAAAGAATATGGTTTACATGTAGCGCGTCGATTCTGCGTGGTATGTAAGACTCTCTTTGCGTGTGTGTGTGAGAGAAACAGCGCTCCCTCAAAGCGACGGCGAGTTGTGCGCCTTCACACTAGAGTTACGGTACGTCAAATACAAGTGCGCACGCATCCATTGAGCTGAACTGAAATAGACAGATCACTTGATGGAGAGCAAAACTGTTTCTCTGAGTGTTCAGCGAGTGAAAATATATCTATGCAAAACTTATTCTTAGCCTCTAACACATAGGCAAGTAACATCTTAGCATTTATTAGCCAATGGCTAATAGATATTGTTTAGTCGCCCAGAGTGAAGATTCACTCGCAAATGTGAGTGATTTACTCGCATTGTAGAGGGTTGCAATGTAAAGACCTGAGGACTGGAGTGATATGGTCATATTTTCTGGTTCTGCTCAGAGAGGACTCTGAGCAGGACTCCTTGTGGTTCGTAGGAGTTAGTAGGCTGCGCTCTCCCTCTATTTACATTGCAGAATTTGTGAGTGAAAAAGCCTAAACTGCTTCTCCAGAGAGGAATCCTTTTATTTTTCATATTTAAAAATGTTTGTGTGCTGCTGCGCGTCCCTGTGTGTGTAATAAGCAGAGTGTATGCGCATTGTGCCCCCACATATAGGCGCATTTTACTAACACGCTCTTTAAATAACAAAAAATACTGCGTTTTCAGTTGCCTCAAAATAGCAATGCGCCAACAATGCGCCTGAACACCTCGTTTTCAGACCAGCACACCCATAGGCGAACAGATGGGCGCAAGTCCATTTGCTATTTAAACAACGTGGAGCTGGATGTGAAAATTATAACTGCGTCAGGATGAAACTACCAAAAAAACACTTGCATCGCATCACGCCGGGTGTATGATAGGGCCTCATGAGTGTAAATACTATAAGTGTGTTGTGCTGCTCGGTCTGATCCACTTTCAACAGCGTTTCTCAGAAAATGCTTACTGCACCTTTAAATGTAGAATATCATCCAAGTATTCTGTGCATACTGCAGGAACAGTAAGAAAAGTATAGTTAGCATGCTATTCCAAACATATTCATTTGACGACTCACCTTTTTTTGATAATTTCTCCAATTTTTTCTGGCATAGATCTTTAATGTCCTCACTCAGAACTTCGAGTTTTCTTGACACCATCTCAAAACAGAAGTCTGGATTGACTAGAACTGCAGGAGAGGTCACCAACTCTGGCAGACTACACAGTGTTTCATAACTCTGAGGAATATAATGAAATAAACTGTTAGACCGAAATCACAGATGACAAGTACTTAGGTGCCCAAAAGGGCTGATGTTACCTTAAGGAACTGAGTTGTATCATCAAGGCGTGCAATCGTGTCGTGTTCAGCATCTCTCCTCTTGAACTCTGAGATCTCCTGCTCTAGTTTCTCTATAAATCCATGTGCCTCGTCTAATTCCTTCTGCTCCTTCGCTTTGATCATCTCTGTCACCTCAAAACACAGAGCTTCAATCGACTGAATCAGCTTACTGAAGATCTTCACCGTATCGTCCACCGCTGCCTGGGCAGAGCTCTGTTTGACAACATACAGAACCAGAGAAGTGATGAGTCCAAGACTGCAGAACATCTCTGCCCATAATTGATAACTCACACCATCCTGCTTCTCCATCAGGACTTTCCACATCCTCCTGGCAGTAATGGACTCACCCTGAGGGAGAGTACGGCATGACTCAGATCCTGTAGCTCCGTCTCGCGCTCCTTTATGACCTGCTGGAATCTCCTCTGTGATTGCTTAAGTTCTTGCTGCAGACCAGAGATGATACACACATAAAGAAACATTCACTCTTAGTAAAAAAAAGTGGGGCTCTATTTATTTATTTTTTTAAAGAACCCTTTGCCAAAAAGTTTATAAAGAGAAATGTCATGTTTAGGCCTAATGGTTATTTACATTTTTTTATAGTGATAAAATGTTTACAAGCGGTTTAATTCATAAAATGAAAAAAATTATTAAAATCACAAACACACACACAGAAGGATCATGTGACACTGAAGCAAGTAAAATTAAGTGTTGAAATACTTTTGAGGGTCAGTGTATATCAACTACCGATCTTTATCAGTTTACTACTGACTTGTTCATGTTTTTAAAATTGCTTACACACAATTTCTGAAACTACGGCTCCATTTCTCAAAACTCTACACACAAACCCACATGCACACAAGTTGCAAAACAACACATCTCTTGCTTCATTCAAAACTATTTTAACTCTTTTAAAAATTGTGTTTTTGCGTAATAACTCTACACACAAACCATTAAATAATTAGCAACACACCAAACTACACAGATGTAAAAAATGCACTACTCTCGTGTCTTTTGCTTGTTCAGTGTGCAGTGGAGTTACAGGAGTTTGTCACACGTACATATATGTGCACAAATACACTGTATATACAGTATTTATGCACAATTGATAAATTCAACAGTTATTGAACTGAACTGAATCAACAATGAACTGACTTGAACTGTATGATGACACTATTGGTTTGTTCAAGCTGCTTTACAGCAGAATTTAAATATGTTACTATTGTGATTTGAAACAATCTGTATCGTGTAAAGTGCTACAGAAGTAAAGGTGACTTTACTTGTATGCATATTCAGTATTTCAGTAAAAATGTATGTATGAAAACATTGAGTTTTGATTTCTAAGTGATCAGTTTATGTATAAGTGTTTACACACATGATCGTTTTGGTGTATGTAATTGGGAAATGATTGTGGCATTTAAATGGCAGTGTTCTCTAAATTAAATACAAGAGCTGTTAGTTTTAAATGATGCGTGTAGAGAACTGTGTTTAGCACTTTGCAAAAAGTTTGTTTTACAAATGCAAGCTGATTACAAATGCAAACTGTGTAAGCATTTTAAAAAACTAACAGAAAAGTTGGTAACACTTTACAATAAGGTCTCATTTGATAACATTAGTTAAAGCATTAACTAACAATTTTGTACTCACCTTTGTTATTGTTAGTTAATAAAAATACAACTGTTCATGAACTTCATGTTAGTTCACAGAATGTTAACAGAAATGACTTTTGATCTTAAAAATGTATTAGCGAATGTTAAAAATAACATTTAAAAAGATTAATAAATGCTGTAGAAGCGCAGTTCGTTATTAGCAAATGTAATGTAATGTTAACTAATGCTATCTAATGAAACCTAATTTTTAAATGTTACTGAAAATTAATTTTCATATTAGGATAGGTTGTTACAAAGATTTAGCATCAGATGAGAAGTCAGACTCACCTCACAGAACATGACGAGGTCCTGCTTTTCTTCATCATTCGTAACTCCAGGTATGTTGTGGGAACGGATTCCAGTATGTCTCAGTTTCTCAACAACTTCAGCAAACAGTGTGTTTTTGTTGAGTGCAGGTCTCGGGGAGAAAGTTTGCCTGCACTGTGGACAGCTGCACAACTTCCTCTGGTTCTTCTGCTCCCAGAAGCTCTTAATGCACTCCATACAGTAGTTGTGTCCACAAGGAATGGTTACGGGGTCTCGCAGAAGTTCCATACAGATGGGACAGCTGAACTGCTCATGGTTGACAAAAATACCAGCCTCTTCTTCTGCCATATCTTAGAGTTAAAGTAAAAGACACGGGCTCTCTGCGGAGAGAGTATGGCGTTTGCTTTGCTTCGCTTCGCTTTGCTTTGTGCCTCCCACTAGTAGTGACTGTATATGAGGTTAGTAATGGGAGGAGTTCATTGTGTAATCTGTCACTGTGGCCATATTTCAGAGGAGTCACAGGCTTCATTAAGTCAAATAAATCATTGTTGTTGTTTTGAAAATAATATTTTCATCTTTACTTTAAAAAGCACTGATTCACAGCTTCAAGTACACAAGCAAAGCGTCTGGAAAGATGATCCAGGGATCATGGTGGTTGTTCCAGTGCATGTCTGTTCATGTCCACTGCGAATGAGTGCGTAATGACTACGTCTCACAAGATGTTTTCTGGATTATGTTTGCACTATTTATGGGACATAATAAGGGTGTGGATATTTGATAATGTGCAGGTATAGGGTGTGTGCAGTACAGTAGCCTAAATCTATCTATCTATCTATCTATCTATCTATCTATCTCTGTCTGTCTGTCTATCTGTCTGTCTGTCTATCTATCTTTCTATCTGTCTGTCTGTCTGTCATCTATCTATTTGTCTGTTATCTATCAATCATCTATCAGTCTGTCTGTATGTCTGTCGGTCTGTCATCTATCTATCTGTCTGTTTATCTATCTATCTATCTATCTCTGTCTGTCTGTCTGTCTGTCTATCTATCTTTCTGTCTGTCTGTCTGTCTGTCTGTCTGTCATCTATCTATTTGTCTGTTATCTATCAATCAATCATCTATCAGTCTGTCTGTCTGTCTATCTGTATGTCTGTCTGTCTGTCTGTCTATCTATCTGTCTGTCTGTCTGTTTATCTATCTATCAGTCATCTATCTATCTGTCTGTCTATCTGTCTGCATGTCTGTCTGTCTGTCTGTCATCTATCTATCTGTCTGTTTATCTATCAATCATCCATCAGTCAGTCTGTCTGTCTAGATCAGGGTTGGGCAATGCCAGTCCTGTAGGGCCACTGTCCTGCAGAGTTTAGTTCCAACCCTGATCAAACTCACCTGCCTGTAGCCTTCTAGTAATCCTGAAAACGTTGATTAGCTGGTTCAGGTGTGTTTGATTAGGGTTGGAGCTAAACTCTGCAGGACAGTGGCCCTCCAGGACTGGAATTGCCCACCCCTTCTCTAGATAGATAGATAGACAGACAGACAGACAGACAGACAGAAAGACAGACAGACAGACATTTGGGCCATTTTAAGACCTTTTTTAACCAGCTTTAAGGGTTATAAAAAAATTCAAATAATTTTAAATGGCAAGAAAATTTAGCAATTTATAATTATAAGGAATAAATAATGGGAATGGATCAGGTAGGCACGGTGAAAAATTTTCACACATCTTATAACCAAAATGTAAATATTAAATTAACTGTAACATACCGGACTATAATAGATGAAATCAGCGTTTTTATATTTCAAGCTTCTTTATCATTGACAGCAATATCTACTCCACACTAGAGGCCGCTCTCATCATAACCATAGAGTGCTGTCGTCACTACCGGTGAGTTCTTCTAAAAAAAAAAATAGAATGAAATGTGCGGGGTGTAGCGGCCCAGACGTTTTCTATTATTGGTCAAGTACAATGTGTATAAAAAATCATTTTCATAATTTAAATCTCTGCTTTGTAATATCAATTTATTGACTATTAGTTTCGTAGTGTGACAATTATTGTCCAGACAGCAGCTGAAGCGGCGCATAGACGCGTGGTAACAGTTACTGTTCTCCGCGATGGTCAGCATGGACCAATCACAGTCCAATGTAATGACTGGTATGGCATTTCAAAGTAATTTTATAGAAATAACTAGGCGAATTTTTCTGTTTGTTTGTCAGACAACAATCATTGAAATTAGCTTGTTTAAACGTATATTTATGTAGATGTGTCGTTAATAACTAAAAAAAGGTTTATGGATTTGAACGTGTCTCAATGGGCGACTGAGCTGTTTGACCACACGCCCCTTAGAGGTCATCTAATGTGAAAATTTAACAGTAATATTTGCTGTCGCATGGTTCGTGTTGTGCGTGCAGTTTTGACTCAAAGCCGATGGCAGCGCAACCGTCTTTCACTGACCCATGACAGAAACTGAGTGGATACAGATCTCATCTTCTGCTCCACTTCTACACAATTTGTGTGACAGAAGGCAGCGCAACATACGCAGGTAACTGTCAAGCCTTTCCTTTCATTCTGTTAGACGAGAGCAGCTGTGTGTGTACGTTTATGTGGCAAAGCCTCAGCAAGTATTGCACACATACTGCTGCTTTGTTGTTGACGTGTGTCCCATAGTGTTTGCTTTGTTAAATGTTTTGTTAAATCTTAATTATGAGACAAAAAAGTTAAAAATGTGCTTTTCTTATAAACATTATGTCATACGCTCATAATTATGACATACTACTAAGACATAATTGACATACCTACTAAGTCATAATTATGAGATTAAAAAGTCAGTTATGAGTAAAATGTCAAAATTGTGACTTTCTGTCATAATGTTGACTTAATGTCATAATTATGACTTAGTATATGACATAATTTCATAAGTATGACTTTTTAATGACATTATTACTTTTCATCTCATATATATATATATATGTCATAATTTGGAATTTTTATCTCATAATCATGATTTAGCAAAGCAGGATTTGTTTTCTTATGTGGTGGAAACGGGCTTCCATAGCCATGAGTCTTATGCATGAGGGTCAGTCCTGTTATGTGATAACTGTAACTTTAAAAATGTATATGCTTGTGTTGTGTTATTAGGGAAGTATGCATGTTAAAGAAGTATATCATATCAGATATTCAAAAATATGCTTAGATCAAGCTCAGGCACTGAATTATTGATTATAACTTTATAATTTTTTTAATAAATTATAATTAATTATTAACATATTGGCAAGAACATAAAGAACAGCGTTCCTAGCAGACTTCAAATAAAAGCTTACACTGGGGTGTCAAATTTGTTAATTATGATATTATCAAAATTTCTAAAGTAATATCTTTGGGTTTATGTAATCAGAATCAAATCAATACTTACAGATGTTTGTTGTTGTTTCAAATAAAAAAATACTTCACCTAAAGGATGATGTCATTACATAAAAATAAAATAATGTCAAAAAAATTAAATATAAAAGAAAACAATATTTATATTAGGTTATTTGGAGTATTATCTAAATATCTTATGCAGGACAGTACTAAATAAAAAATAACGCATTTTGTATGATCTCTCTTATTTCGTTAAAATAATTAACGTTTTCACAGATTCTTGCTGACTCCAGCTGCAGCCCACTCTTTGTGAATCTCCCCCACATTTTTGAATGGGTTTTGTTTCACAATCCTCTCCAGGGTGCAGTTATCCCTATTGCTTGTACACTTTTTTCTACCACATCTTTTCCTTCCCTTCGCCTCTCTATTAATGTGCTTGGACACAGAGCTCTGTGAACAGCCAGCCTCTTTTGCAATGACCTTTTGTGTCTTGCCCTCATTGTGCAAGGTGTCAATGGTCGTCTTTTGGACAACTGTCAAGTCAGCAGTCTTCCCCATGATTGTGTAGCCTACAGAACTAGACTGAGGGACCATTTAAAGGCCTTTGCAGGCGTTTTGAGTTAATTAGCTGATTAGAGTGTGGCACCAGGTGTCTTCAATATTGAACCTTTTCACAATATTCAAATTTTCTGAGATACTGAATTTGGGATTTTCCTTAGTTGTCAGTTATAATCATCAAAATTAAAAGAAATAAACATTTGAAATGTATCAGTCTGTGTGTAATGAATGAATATAATATACAAGTTTCACTTTTTGAATGGAATTAGTGAAATAAATCAACTTTTTGATGATATTCTAATTATATGACACAGCACCTGTATAGTTAAATAGTTATATGTTTCTGTCATAATTTATTTAAACCGAACCTTTTATTTTGGACACTAATAAAAAAAAAATTCACTTTGTGAGAATATGAATGGAAGAAGGATATCATTTCAGAATTTCCCCAATCTGTAAAACTAGTTTTAGGACACGCCTCCTTTTCTAGTAAATGAACAGCTACTTGCAGAAAGAGGAAGTTCTGCAATCTCATTCTCTGATTCTGTGTATGTCTACTGGTGAGTACATTGCATTTTGGGTTATTTTATAGGTATACTTTTTTGATTTTCTAGCTGTGCAGCGTGACATTTAACCCTCAATGATTTTGCGGCAGTGGGCGTGTAGGGGTTTGACCTCTCATCTGTGTGCGGCAGTCAGACTGAACTGGACATCTCCAAAGATGGCCAGACCAAGCTCAAGTAGGACACTAACACTTTTAAGTGGAGATTTTTGGGGATGTTGTGTTAATACCTGTGAATTAACTGTGTATTTATTTGCAGATTTAACTAAATTTCGTAAGGACTTTGCTAAAGCGAAGCACATTGCTATCATTACGGGGGCTGGAGTGAGTGCAGAGAGTGGCGTACCAACCTTTAGAGGGCAGGGGGGCTACTGGAGGAAATGGCAGGCACAGGTAACTCACACACACACACACACGTTGGGTTTCCATGTTTTATAGGGACTTTCCATAGACATAATGATACTAAACCTACCCATCACAGAAAACTTTCTGCATTTTTACATTTTCAAAAAACATCACTTAGTATGATTTATAAGCTGTTTCCCCTAATGGGGATCAACAAATGTCCCCACAAGGACAAGGATTTCAGATATTGCCATCTTTGTGGGGACATTTTGTTCCCATAACATTGGGAATACCTGAACCACACACACACGTCTCACACACATAATGTTTACAATATGCATCTGTAGACAATATACGAAAGAAGGTTAAAATAGTGTCTTTAACAGTAAGTTGTTTTAGCATCCTACTTACAATATATGACTTATACCAATTATACCAAGTAGATTTTTATATGTAAAAAATTAAATTTATACTGTGAGGAAAATATTAAATGTAGTAATATTGTAGTAACTAAATTTAAAAATTGTGTACAAAATGAAAAAACAATCATTATACTAAAACAAATTGTTAAAATATTATCTGAAAAACATATTTGTTAAAAATTAAAAAATGTAAATATTAAAAAATATATTTGAATTGTCGACAGTGTATTTGATAACTTTGATTGTAACTTTTTTTTTAAAAATATAAACAAATTATCAGCAAGCAGAATGAAAAATTATTACGTTTAGTGTACCATAATAAGTAATATTTCACGAGTTGATTTGCTCGTTCTTTTTTCTTTTTTTTTTTCTTTTCTTTTCTTTTCACGGTTCAACTTTGGGTAATAGGCAGGGCTCCTCACTTTTTACCCAGCCTTCCAATCACAGTGGAGGAGGGGCAGGACAAATACTACACCGACCAATCATCCTACTTGTACAACGACTGAACAACAATGGAGAAGTTAATATTGCTGGTTACTGTATTTTTATATTCAGTAATATTCATAAAAATTAGATACTATTAACACATTACTGCCATATTCTGTATCAGCAACCAAAGTGTCTTAGCTGGAAAACGCTGCGCTTGCAAAGCTATTTCAAGCGCCACCAGCTGGCCATTTTCAGAAGAGCACCAGACATTTTTTTAGCTGGCTAAAAATCTTTGGTGGACACACATAATTTAATATTTATTGCTAGGCATATTGCCAGTTGGTTTCTTTAGAATTTATGCAATATACTGGAGCCAAACCAGAAGAAAGTCCAGAAGATTCCACAGCGTTCCTAGACACGTCATTTGCAGTTGTAACTCAGGGGCAGGGATTATGCTAATTATGAATGAGCGTGCACGCGCGCCGCATTTACGAATGTTTGGAAGTAATTTGCACATAAAATGGACCTTTACGAAAACTCTCCTCCAGATTCACAAACGTTTCGTATACCACGGATTCAGTAGTTAAATGTGTGTATACTGTATTAATAAATTCCAAACATTCGTAAATAGGGCGCGCGTGCACGTTCATTCATAATTAGCATAATCCCCGCCCCTGAGTTGGCAACTGCAAATGACGTGTCCAGGAACGCTGTGGAATCTTCTGGACTTCTTTCTCAGCTTTGGCTCCAGTATTTTGCATAAATGCTAAAGAGACTAATTGGCCATATGCCTAGCAATAAATATTCAATTATCGTGTGTCCACCAAAGCATTTTTAGCCAGTTTCTTAAAACGGCCAGCTGGTGGCGCTTGAAAGCGCTTTGCAAGCGCAGCTTTTTTCCAGCTGAAATACTTTGGTTGCTATGATACAGAATATCCATGGCAGTAATGTTACTAGTATCTCATTTTGAAGAATATTACTGAATATAAAAATGCAGTAAAAAGCAATATTGACTTCTCCATTGTTGTTCAGTCGTTGTACAAGTGGGATGATTGGTCGGTGTATTATTTGTCCCGCCCCTCCTCCACTGTGATTGGATGGCCGGGTAAAAAGTGACAGTGACGAGCGCTGCATATTACCCAAAGTTGAACAGTAAAAAAAAAGACGGCAAATGAACTCGAGAAGTATTATTATGGTACATAGTGCGTCAAAATGCATTGTCATCAGTTTGCCTAAATTAGAACACAGAACGTTCAAATGTTTTACGCACCATTTACACGTGGTAGGGAGCAGGTGTACATTTCTTTCGTACCAACTAACATTTTGAACATACAAAAATTTTCGTGATTTCGAAAATTTACGTCAGAGCGGCTTTACGAACGATTTACACACAAATTCATTCTGCTCGTGTTTCATGAATGAGGCCCATTAACTTTAAAGGCCCTAAAAAGACATTTTCCAAAAAAAAAAAAAAATCATTATAATCTGTACAGTATATGTGCCTGAGGCTTGAGTAACAGTGCGAGTACAATGAGTAACCAAGCTCTATTTCACAACATAAATAAGCCTAAATTACGCACTTCTCAATGAATTTGGTTCAGTCTTCCTTTGCTGTGTAAAACGCCTCATTGAATCTGTGTGAGACATTAAAAAGTAGTGGAAAAGTTGCAGTAGTAGGGTACCTGTTGTATATTCAACTGCATGACTTTTCTTCAATTTATGTTTCAGAATTATATACAAATGGGCCTGTAAAACATAGTTTACATGGTGCATTTTAATGACTGTAAACTTTCAAGATCTATTTGACAGATCTGACCAAATCTGTCAGGCTTCCTATAACAGAGCACATAAACAGAAACCTACTTTAGTTACAACACATGTACGCAAGTAAACATTAATAATAATACACATTTATTTGTGGAATATGTAACTTTTTTTTGGTATTGCTTTAAAAGGACCGTCTCTTGATCTTTCACCTCTCTTTGTCTTTCAGGATTTGGCAACCCCTGAAGCTTTCTCTCGAGATCCTTCTTTAGTATGGGAATTTTACCATTACAGGCGTGAGGTGGGTCACACACATTACTGACTAAATGGCTACCAATATCATAATGGCATTTTTTTCCTTTCAGGGATCAATTCACTGTAGCATTCATACATTTGATAATGTGGTAAAATAGAAATATTTGGATTAGGTTAATTCTTAACCCTCATCCTTCCCTCAGGTCATTTTGACCCGAAACTCATAAAAAAAAATAATAATAAAAAAAATTGAGTGTTCAATTGGAGTAGTCCAAGACTCTATGACTTTTGTCGCACTTGAACCACGAATACACAACAAATAATTGACTGGATTATTGTGGTTGAAATTTAAAAAAGTAACAAATCCTTCCCTAGCGGGTCAATTTGACCCCCATAGGAATGAATGGAATGTGAGGAATGCTTTAGTACACATAGAAAAACCTAAAAATTCTCAAAATTCAAACTAAAAATGCTAAAACTTTACCAAAAAAATTATTTTATAATGTCTACATGTGTATCTGAATGCATACCGGAGAAACTGACTTTAGGACCCATATAGAGCTATAAGGCCATCTAGTGGCAAGAGTCATGAAATATCATGTTATATTATTATTTTTCCACAAGAGGTCGGCAAAGACACCCAATGTAAGATATTTTGAGCTGAATTAAAAGGGTTATGCATTAAATTGTGAGTAATTTTGAATTCAAGTTGAAAGAATGTGATGAATGTGCTTAAATTACTATTTATTTATTATTTATTGGTAAAATCTAGTAATTTAAAGGTAAATAAAATAAAAAATAACAAAATCTCCCAAAAAATTAAATGAAATAAGCTTTCTGGGCAAAAAAAAAAGAAGTATAATTTTCGGGCTTCGGGCCATTTTGACCCGCGAGGGAAGGATTTGTTACAAAATGCGAGGGAAGAATTAGGGTTAAATGTGACTCTTTTTTGTTTTCCTTTATGCATGTTTTGCATGCTTAGAATTGCAGTGATGAATCTCAAAGATCCAGGAATGGTTTATTTCTGGGCATAAAATTAAAACAGCATCCACATGGGGTGGAGTTACTACTAGAATAGTAGATCAGTTATGATTTGCATGCTTGCATTTTTTGCTTTATTAGTGTACACCTCACCAAAATTCAGTTGTAGGTACCAATACCAGTGAAACATCATCCATTTAACTTTTTTTGTGTAAGGTTAAATATTAATACACATTAATTAATTAATTATATTATAATACAGTAACTTTTTTTTAAATACTTTCAACATGACAAGTCAATAAGTAACCTGTAGATATTTTACAAATTGGAGCTGCAATTAAATAGCTAATAATTATCATGAAATAGAAGTTAGTGTTTGGTTGCATGCCAATAACATGTTATATGCAGGTAATGCGCAGTAAGATGCCGAACCCAGCACACCTGGCTATAGCGGAGTGTGAGTCCCGTCTCAGCCAGCAGGGGCACTCTGTTGTGATCATCACTCAGAACATCGATGAACTGCACCATCGTGCTGGTTCCAAACACGTCTATGAGATCCACGGTGAGACAACGGCTACTTAAACCAGGACTGGATCATGGCACCGTTATAGTACATTTATTATTAGCTAAATTCTGTTTAACAGAACTGAAAATTATTGGTCATCTATTTGGTGGGTCCTATCCCATCTTTCTTTCCATACAATCAATCCTTCTCTTCAACCGAACTCTCTCTCTTTTGTTTATCTCTCTCTAGGTAGTCTATTTAAAACTCGCTGCATGAGCTGTGGAGAAGTCAAAGCCAATCACAAGAGTCCAATCTGTCCTGCTCTGGAGGGGAAAGGGTAAAAGCTCATGCAAACACATCACCATTCTTTAATCAAATATTTAAACCACAAAAGACTGGAGAGTTAGATGCTTATTATTGTCTTTCTTTTTTCAATCCTCAGAGAGCCTGACCCCAATGCCAAAGATGCCAGAATACCAGTTGAGCACCTACCCAGGTTTGTGAGTGTGTTTGTTGTTAAAGGTAGGGTAGGCAATATCAAAGAGGCTAGCAATAACAAGCTAGCTTTGAAAGTATAGAGGGTATGCACTGATGTCACTTTGAACATGCCCCCTCAGCCAGACTGAGAGGCAAAAGAGCCTGCTGCATGACTGGATTTAATAGGGGAAACTGCAAAATATATATCGTATATAATAATACGTATATACACTCACCTAAAGGATTATTAGGAACACCATACTAATACTGTGTTTGAACTTCAGTCAAAGTTGCTCTTCTATCAGCTTGAATCAGTCGGCCCATTCTCCTCTGACCTCTAGCATCAACAAGGCATTTTCGCCCACAGGACTGCCGCATACTGGATGTTTTTCCCTTTTCACACCATTCTTTGTAAACTCTAGAAATGGTTGTGCGTGAAAATCCCAGTAACTGAGCAGATTGTGAAATACTCAGACCGGCCCGTCTGGCACCAACAACCATGCCACGCTCAAAATTGCTTAAATCACCTTTCTTTCCCATTCTGACATTCAGTTTGGAGTTCAGGAGATTGTCTTGACCAGGACCACACCCCTAAATGCATTGAAGCAACTGCCATGTGATTGGTTGATTAGATAATTGCATTAATGAGAAATTGAACAGGTGTTCCTAATAATCCTTTAGGTGAGTGCATATATACGTATATATATATATCGTCATTTCATCCAGCCCTAAAACTTGTATAGTTTTTGTCAGTGTTTATTTAAAAAAATCCATCCAATTATGCAGAATATAAAATGGTAAATATTTAATTGATGAGTTGTCAATACAATACATAAGGTATGATTTTACTCAAAAAATGTAACATATTGATACAAAATGATGACTGCCAATCAACGTTTTGCTGCCTGGAGTCCAGTTGTTTCTGTAAATTGCAGCAATCCGTTTGTTTCTCTTCTCTGTAGCTTTCGGCAGTCTGTAAAAATGTGTAATATCTATTTGTAGTCATCTATCTCAAAGCTCTTTCCCATTTTAGCTGTGTTTTGTGTGTTTTTCGCGGCATTCACACGGTGACGTCACATCTCCAAAGCCACACATCCTCCAAAAGACAAGAACAAGCACAGCAGAGTCTGCAAAGCGTCACGAGAAACAATGTTAAACTACCTCATGTCTCAAAGCACATAACATTACAATAATAGTGAACGTAAACCACTTAAAGAGCTCTGACTTGTACCACCTGACTGCTGCAGATTCATTCGCCGCTGATAGTGTTGCCAGAGAAACGCATAAATCCGAGTCTGAGGACGTGAACAGTTTCAGGTAAAACATCACGGGTTGCGATCTCGTAATTACAGTTACGATATGGTGTGGATGCAGCATAAGCTCGTTGTTTTGGTTCAGGTGGAACTGTAAAAGGTGGCTGCTGTATGTTTGTGGCGCTGTCTGTCTACAACTCTGCATAGCCTTATATAACCCCTGAAGGTGCGCTGTGGTATCTGGCTCCAAGATGGAGCATATCCTTTAAGTCCTGTAAGTTGCGAGGTGGGGCCTCCATGGGCCTCCATTGTTTGTTCAGCACATCCCACAGATGCTCGATTGGATTGAGATATGGGGAATTTGGAGGCCAAGTCAACACCTCAAACTCGTTGTTGTGCTCCTCAAACCATTCCTGAACCATTTTTGCTTTGTGGCAGGGCGCATTATCCTGTTGAAAGAGGCCACAGCCACCAGGGAATACCGTTTCCATGAAAGGGTGTACATGGTCTGCAACAATGCTTAGGTAGGTGGTACGTGTCAAAGTAACATCCACATGGATGGCAGCACCCAAGGTTTCCCAGCAGAACATTGCCCAAAGCATCACGCTGCCTTTGCCGGCTTGCCTTCTTCCCATAGTGCACCCTGGTGCCATGTGTTCCCCAGGTAAGTGACGCACACGCACCCGGCCATCCACGTGATGTAAAAGAAAACGTGATTCATCAGACCAGACCACATTCTTCCATTGCTCCGTGGTCCAGTTCTGATGCTCACGTGCCCACTGTTGGCTCTTTCGGCGGTGGACAGGGGTCATCATGGTCACCCTGACTGGTCTGCTGCTATGCAGCACTATACGCAACAAACTGTGATGCACTGTGTATTCTGACACTTTTCTATCAGAACCAGCATTAACTTCTTGAGCAATTTAAGCTACAGTAGCTCGTCTGTTTGATCGGACCACACGGGCCAGCCTTCGCTCCCCACGTGCATCAATGAGCCTTGGCCGCCCATGACCCAGTTCACCACTGTTCCTTCCTTGGACCACTTTTGATAGATACTGACCACTGCAGACCGGGAACACCCCACAAGAGCTGCAGTTTTGGAGATGCTCTGACCCAGTCGTCTAGACATCACAATTTGGCCCTTGTCAGACTCGCTCAAATCCTTACGCCTGCCCATTTTTCCTGCTTCCAACACATAAACTTTTAGGACAAAATGTTCACTTGCTGCCTAATATATCCCACCCACCAACAGGTGCCGTGATGAAGAGATAATCGGTGTTATTCACTTCACCTGTCAGTGGCCATAATGTTATGCCTGATCAGTTTATGTATATTTTAATATTTAGACCCCTTCTATGCATCAGGACGTGAAGAGAGTTTTAACCAGTATAACAAAAAATTGCTTTCCCTACCTTTAAATGCAAATCAGTAGAGCGTGATGATAGGTCAGAAATTGTGGCACCTTGTAAAACGCAGCTATTTGGGGAAATATTTTGTGTAGATGTTTAATGTACACAGTTGTGTGGAAGTCTGCAAAACCTTCTGCAAGGGTTTGTTCAGAATTACTCTACTATTTAGTTTAGGGTTTTGAAAAAAATTATACTTTTATTCAGCAAGGACCAATTAAATTGATAAAAAGTTACAACAACAAAAAAAAAAACTAAAAAAATGCTGTTCTTCAAAGAATCCTGAAAAACTGCATAATGGTTTTCACAAAAACATTAAGCAACTGTTTTAAACATTGATAATAATAAATGTTTCTTGAGTACCAAATCAGCATATTTATGCTGAAAATTCAGCTTTGTTATCACAGGAATACATTTTACAAATATTTTTCTTTATTATAATAAACAATAATATTTTATAATGTTACAATAAAATAAATTAGAATATTTAATTTGATCCTGATGAGGATTTAATTTTAAAATGATTATTATTATTACTAAATAAAACTACCAAACAAAGTAATATTACTATTGTAATGTTTCAGTGTAAATAAAAATAAAATGATTCAAATAAACCCCCCCACAGCAATTTTCAAGTTGTAATAATATTTCAGAATATTATTATGAAAAAAAATATTGTAGTGCATGTTGCATTATTAACTCTTAGACTGCTTCCACTAAAAACTCTTAGGAACATCGCCCGCTCCTGCCTACAAATCAGGAATTATGTCTTGTGCCGCAAACAAATCTAATCCGATGCTGCTGGAATGCAGACCTCTAGTTTGCTTTACTCTAAACATACTGTAAGGCTGTTTAATGAGAGAGTTTTGGTGCAAGAAACATCAACAAACATTATAGACTTCAGGTGTAAATTAATAAAAGATCTAAAGATCACTATATAAATCTAGCTTTTATATTTAATCAAGCTTTTGAGAATAGTAACACTTTTCTCCAACAGTGGGCAGCAGATATCTATGTTTCTAACACTTCCCATTCAAAGATGTTAGTTTTGTACTTTGTGTTTGTAGGTGTGAAAGGAGGGGCTGTAATGGCTTGCTGAGGCCTCATGTGGTTTGGTTCGGAGAGACTTTAGATTCAGATGTTCTTAGCGCTGTGGAGCAGGAGCTGGAAAAGTGTGATCTCTGTTTAGTGGTGAGTGATCAAACACGAATGCATAAAACCTACCTAGTGAGCTACATACCTAGAAAGCATTTTTGAGCATCAAGACTGTGCCAGAAGTTAAGCTGCAACATTATTCTGTCTTCTATAAATCCTTATTTCAAAGAAATCCAAAATTAGCATCACATCACATGCATTTTAAGTATTGATTTGTTAGCTTAGCAATGGGCAAACATCAGACTCCGCTGCAATCAGAAATTACATTAAGTTAAGTTTCATGTGCCTTCAGGATGCAAAAATTGCTTAATTTGAAAGGAAAGATAACGTCCAGTGGGTCATATGTCAATTCAGTTAACTTAATTCAGTAAAGGATTCATCAGACTGATTCAAACCAGTAACATGAGTGAAAATGAATCATTTAAAGAAGCTGCTCAAATGAGTCATTTGTGAATCGAACATTTTGATTTTGGGTACTTTCATTGCAGGAAACACTAGCATAACCTCAATAGAAATAATACTTATAAAATGTATACTGGTTAACATTGGTTTATCGTTTTAAACAGTATATCACTCACTTCTATTTGCGAGATGCTGTGATGGTTAGAATGCCGCCTAAAAAGGTCTGCACGATAATGGAAAAAAACGTTCATTGTGATATTTTGTTTTTCTACGATTTATATATTGCGATTATAAAAACAGTTTTACCAGATGATTTGAATAGCTCTATTTGAAAATATTTAATAATTCTAGAATAATTAGGGTGATTTTGTAGGGGAGTGAATCTGCATAGGAAATAATAAACAAATTACAAGCATAGATAAATACAAAAGAAGAAAGATACAGTTGAAATAAGCAGTGCTTTATGTTTTTCAGGTAAATCTAACAGTGTTCAGGTACAGAAATTGTATAATCAAATGTAAAATAACAGTCTTCACTGTATAAATGAAATATAACTAATATACAGTTGCAAGAAAAAGTCTGTGAAATCTGTGAAAATGTGAATAATTTTAACAAAATTAAAGAGATCATACAAAATGCATTAATTTTTATTTAGTGCTGTACTAAATAAGATATTTTACATAATTTTTTTACATATAGTCCACAAGACAAAAAAATAGCAGAATTTATTAAAATGACGCATTTAAACGTTTATGAACCATTGATTCTCAATACTGTGTCATTACCTAGATGATCCACGGCTGTTTTTTTGTTTTGTGATGGTTGTTCATGAGTCCACTGTTTGTCCTGAACAGCTAAACTGCCCGATGTTCTTCAGAAAAATCCTCCAGGTCCTGCAATTTCTTCAGTTTTCCAACATCTTTTGCATATTTGAACCCTCTCCAGCAGTGACTGTATGATTTTGAGATCCATCTTTTCACACTGAGGAAAATTGAGGGAATCAAAAAAAAAAAAAAAAAAAAAAAAAGGTTCAAACAGTCAATGATGCTCCAGAAGGAAACACAATGCATTAAGAGCCGGGGGGGTGAAAACTTTGAACAGGATGAAGATGTAATTTTTTTTTCTTATTTTGTTTAAATATATATATTTTTCATTTAGTACTGCCCTTTGGAAGCAACAGAAGATACTTATTTGTTTCTTGGAAGACAAATTAAGTACAATTTACCTTGATCTTCAAATTCAATAATTTTTTACTCTTAATACATCGTGTTTCCTTCTGGAGCATCATTGAATGTTTGAACTTTTTTAATAGTTGTGTTGAGTCCCTCAACTGTCCTCAGTGTGAAAAGATCATACAGTCACTGCTGGAGAGGGTTCAAATATACAAAAGATGCTGGAAAACTGAAGAATTTGCAGGACCTGGAGGATTTTTCTGAAGAACGTTGGGCAGTTTAACTGCTCAGGACAAACAAGGGTCTCAAGAACAACCATCACAAAACAAAAAAAACGTTGTGGATCATCCAGGTAACGACACACAGTATTGAGAATCAATGGTTCTTAAACTTTTGAATGGGGTCATTTTAATAAATTCAGCAATTTTTTTTTTGTCTTGTGGACTATATGTACATATTTTTTATGTAAAATATCTTATTCAGGACAGTACTAAATAAAAAAAAACATGCATTTTGTATGATCTCTTTTATTTAGTTAAAATTATTCACATTTCCACAGATTCTGCAAGTGGTTCACATACTTTTTCTTGCAACTGTAATTAATTAATTAATTTATCTTTGTTAAAGCTACAAACGTCATTTTATCTTTTGTTGTTTGATCACCATTGGTGACACAAACAGCTGCGGGTTGTTTACAACACATAACCGACCTTGCTTACGAGGATACTCGCCGAGACGGGCATTTTGACTTCATTTTGCGTGCACGTGTCCGCTTAAGCTCAAATGAAAATGAAGTCAAAATGCCCGCGCGCTGTTTTCTGTACTCACAATGAATTTGGAGTTCACATGCTGTCTGCGTGGCTCTGTGTGTGCGCACAGAAAACAGTGCGTGAGCCCTCTTGCGCTAGATGCCTGACTCGACTTAACACATGCAAATGATAAACTTTCACTCTATGATGGTTAAACTTTGCAATTAATCCACGAATCACATGCGTTCTGAACTGGGGAGCAGCTGCCCGTAAGGATCACGGATAAACTACGATCCCTATACTTGACATTGCACATCCTGCAATGTGACTATCGCGGATGCACACATCACGATATTGATGCTAAAACGATATATCGTACAGCCCTAAAAGGTAGCTGCCTATTTAGGCTACAAGGCAGCTCACTAGGTTTTAAAACAGAGCATAAGTGTCTGCCTAAATCATGTACAATCGAATCAGTTCCGCGCACAGATGTGTGTGTTTTGACAGCTTTACGTAAAGAATTTGTCACCTCCGACTGTATTCTGTGTGCGTCACATTGTTTTCCTGTCTCCAGGTGGGCACCTCCTCCGTAGTTTACCCAGCAGCCATGTTCGCTCCTCAGGTGGCGGGTAGAGGAGTGCCTGTAGCTGAATTCAACATGGAGAGCACACCTGCTACTAAGCGTTTTAAGTAAGACATACAAATACACATAGAGATGCCTCTCTGTCAGCCCATTTAAGAAGTAAAAAGGCATAGCTGCTCTAGCGCACACAAGCCTCCACATGCGCACGGACTCTAAAGTGACATCTTTCACTGTCACATTTGAGCAAACACTGAACCATAGATTTCACAAAACAAATTGAACACCTGCGTGTGGTTTATTTGAGATGTGTTTCTCACCAACAGATATCACTTTGAGGGTCCTTGTGGCGCTACACTGCCTCCCGCCCTGGAAAGACACGAGAGCGAGGCCATTTAAGGAGTAAGGCATGACCCATCCGTTCATGCCCACTGCATTTAGCACTTTTATTGAGAGCACACGAACAGGCGCTGAGATTGGTTCATGCCTTCATCTGATTGGTTTTTCTATGGCTTGTGTGTTCAGCTATGAAGATGTACAGCAAAATGTGGCCGAAATTAAATAACAAAAAATGTCTTTGCTTGGCCTTTGTGTCAGCATTTTGTGAAAGTTGTGTTCTTGGCGGAGGTTCTTAGTAGATTTGTTCCAGTTGAATAACTTCTAGGTAGATCATTTACGGTGTTCCCACAGTCATGGAAGATCTGTTTTTTCCAGGTTATTTTATAATTGTAATTTCTAGTCATGGAAAAGTCATGGCAATTGATAGTCTTGAAAACTTATGGAAAGTTCTATCATGAGTACATTTTTGACATGATCCGCTGTAAAATATGGAGTAATCTAGAAATAACTGGTTGAATCATGAAGATTCATTGGTCAAATGTTGTGAGAACCCTGAATATAGGACTAGAGACCAGTAAAATGCATTTATTTTAAATAAATGACCATAAAATAAAGTGTTCAAGGGCATATAAACCTGATGATTGATTATGATTACGATTTTTCAGATAAAAAATTGTGATCGCGATTTAAAATGTGATTTAAAAAAAAAAAACGCTCTAGGTTTGTTTGTTGTCACAATTTGGTCAATTATTATGTATATCAAGTCTATAATATAATATTAATAATAATATTTTATTATGGTTATAATAAAATAAATTAGAATATTTAATTTGATCCTGAGGATTTAATTTTAAAATGATTATTATTATTATTACTAAATAAAACTACCAAATAAAGTAATATTACTAATGTAATGTTTCAGTGTAAAATAAAAAAGAATATTTAAGAAAAATAGTATAATGATCATTTTATTTTATAGTACAAATATAAAAAAGAATACAATACTAACATTTATTTTGGTGGAAAATTGCAGAAAGTGCAGCACAAATATTGAATTGAGCCGTTGCGATTTGATAATCACACCAGGATATAATTTTTATTCATCGTGCAGCTCTAATTTTATTATATTATTTATTATATTTATAATAAATTAAATAAAATTTTAAATAGAGCTTTTTTCTGGCGTTCGTTGGCGTACAGTATGTTGCAGAAGGTTTTTTTTGTTTGTCAAAGTCAATATGCGAGTTTTAGTGGGTGTGTTAGTGTGTCTGTTTGAGCGCATGCACCCTGTGGCATTGGGTCACCTTGATTCTGTGTAGTCCAATGCCATATTCCATGATTTTCAGCTGGAAATCTCTCTCTCTCTCTCTCTCTCTCTCTCTCTCTCTCTCTCTCATATTGTCATTACTTGTACAACCAAGCAGCAGCATTTTGTTTTACCCCTCCTGGTCTAACTAGTGTGTTCTGCTTACCTGTGTATACAAATTCACCCTTACATGTTAACACAGGACTGGAATAATGCTGAGTGAGTCGCATGACTTATTTGACTTACAAATGTGCAACAGTGCATGTTTGTGAATAAGAAATTGAATGTGTCTTTGCAGACTGACACTGAAATTTTTTTTGTTGGTATTTATATGTCGGAGATGGGTGGGGGGATGGGGGGTACGTCTGTGTTTGTAAATGATAAATGAGTGTGTAGTTTTGAGGTGTGTAACCGATCGCTGTTGGTGTGTGTGTATTTGGTCTCCTGGAGAGACTGTGGCTCATTAGTTTCTGAGGCGATGAGAGAGGTCTGCTCCAAAAATAACACACACCATTTCCTGTCCATTAAACCACAATTTCACACCAATCTGAGCTTAACGACGTACGCGCGCACAAGCACAATAAATATCTCCCCTGACATACGCTTAGCCTCTAAAATCCTCTGAGACCCACAACATCAATCCTACACACACATACATGCACGGTCCCATTAAATATCGATTTCACACCAATCTGAGCGTCTCCCCAGTCTGGGCTTGTCGGAGGACAGGGATGGAATGATGCAGGGTGGGGGGGGGGGGAGCAGGAGCAGGAGGATAGGGATGGAGTGATGGATAGAAGGATGAGGCAAGTGGGAGAGACGTATGGCGTGATATGAATCTTGGGGGATATGAGTCCATGGGGAATAGCTGGCAGTCACATGCACTCTGGTGACTTCTTGATCTCAACTTCCCTGGGGCCTGACAAGGGAATGTTAGGGGATTCATACTGGACACTCTATTTTTCCTATTAAATGTTTTATGTTCCTTTTATTTAAATGAAATGGCTCTCTGAGCCACAAGGGCATCATTTAGGAAGAATGAATCAAATTGAATTTTTATTTATTACTGCACAACAAGGAGCAGTGGAATTTATTTCCATTACTGTCACGTTCTGTGGCCATAAAACAGGGACAGTCCCTCTGGAGCAACTTGGGGGTTAAGTGTCTTGTTCAAGGGCACAATTGTGATGACTCATGGGTCTCTTCTAATAGGAATCAAACCGGCAACCTTCCAGTTACCAACCTTAACCTTGAACCTTAACTTCTACTCCAAACTCTTGGTGTTCACAGCCTCACAATAACGCTTCACCAGTCTAGAGGCTTTGGCTAATTGCAGAGGTGCCTACTCATTAGAAGCTTAGCTTTCAGGTTTAGCTAAAGGAATGTGAGACCCAAATGACCAATGTCCTCATGAGTATCCTTAACATCTGTCTTGGACTAATGTCCCCTCAGGCTTCAGCGCTGTCTCCATCATATGCCCTTGCAGTTACCTATAACCAAGGAGGTCTAATAAACCTGGAGAGAGTGATCCATTAGTATTCATCTCAGTTCCAGAAACAATTTCTTTAGCCAATCATGTTATTAGTCACCAAGAATTATTAGCTCAGGATGGGTGGTAGGTTCAAAAAATGTGTCAAGAACTGAGTATATGTTAGCAAAGTTGGAGATTGGGAGCATTGGGATTGTTGTTAACTTTCTCCAGGTGTTACAGACCTGTGTGCTGCAAACCAGCCAAATACTGACCCCTTCCTATACCAACCTCCAAATTATTTTTGTGGTGCCCACAAATTTAAATGGGTTGTTCTTTTAAAGTTGCCCTTCAGAATGATGGCAGTGAAATGTGTACCCTGATCTAAAAGAATGTGATGGGGACTCCCCAATGGTGAATGAGAAGAGTACAGTAAGCAAGAACAGTTTTCCACACATCCAAAAAACTGTGGTTTCTCCTTGGCACTTTTGCAATCCACTTATTGACCCTGAAATGGATTTGCAGATATATGAAGAAGTGGCAGCTGTTTCACAGTCTTAATATTGACTGTTTGTAAGGAAATGTTGCCTAACCGAGTCTGAAAAGAGAAATTGGTCGCCATCTGGGCAATTTCTTTTTAATGTCAAGTAGGACATACAGTATCATGAGGACCCAATTACAACTGCCATCACCTTTGACATCATCCCCTACAGGCTCTGGTCCTTTACAATATTTTTTAGAAGTTGCTTTCCAGGGAAGAATTAGTGCTGGATTGAGGGTGGAATAATCAAGGAGAGCCATGGTATATTCATGACCCTGGGTATACTTTAATTGCAGACCTACGTGGACCCATCTCAGTACACTAAGAGGGCACATTAATGAGGAGTAGTACAACCAAGGGTCTAAACATTTTCTTACTGAAGCTTCTAGTCCTCTCTATTGGAATCAATTATTGCAGTCCACAGCATTGCAAGCATTAAGTTGTCCTGTGAGGGGGTGGGAGTGTGTCAACTCCATCAATCTTCTTGGGGTGAAACACCTACCATTCTCACCATACCTGAACACAACTAAATATAAAAGACATTTTTAGTTTAAAGTATAAAATCCTGCCCTCATTTCAGCCTGACAGAATTCAATGTTGTTCAAACCAGAATACAAATTATTAATACTTTCTCAGATTTCAAAGTATGGATGTCAGTTGGCCAATGTGTTCATGAAATCAAGTCTGCAATCAATTAAAGTACTATTAGTGTACTTTTAAGAAAAACAACCTTTTCTTTAAAAACAATTGCTGTATAGAGATTAACAGAATGGGCATAAATGGAACTGATTTGAAATAGCTGGAATTCTAAGCACTGACTGTTGTACTGTAATGGAGCGTTTTTTGGTTTGGCGTTCACCAAGGGCAGTCTGGTGCATGTGGCTTCTGTGTAATAGCAGGAGGGAGTCTTAACACTTTACTGTGGCTCTCAGTTAGAGGTTGGTGAAACATGCAGTTTTTTGTCAGCCTGGAAATTGAACAAATTTTTCACTTCTCACCCTTTTTCAGTGATGCCATTCTGATGGATTGTTGCACTAAGGTTTTTTTTTATATCATTAAAGATAAGAGCAATAAATGTATTTAGAATTGGCAGAATAGTACAAATAATAATAATTAATAAAAAGTATAAAATATAACCCTTTGGCGTCGATACATAGATATGAAGAACATGGAATTTCATTGTCATGAAATTATATATTGGGGTATCATTTTGCCATTATGACAAATGTTGGGGTATGAGTTAAACAGACACAATAATTTTATTTATATTTCACTATTTATATTTTTTGAGTGCCTAACCTGACTCCTACCCCTAAATCTAACTATTTGTCAATATAAAACAACATAAAACACAGGATGTAACTAGGCAGGCAGATACAACTATGGTCACAATTTATTCAAAAATTACAAATATTCCAAGTCTTCGGACATCAAACAATTGCTTTTTGTGATGAACAGACCCAAAAGTGAATACTGTCTCCATCCGCCCAGTTCAAATCACAAACACATTAAAAAATTGCTGCCTGAAGAAGCGTTACGTCAGCTTTGATCAAGTCACCTTTATATATATAGCGCTTTATACAATACAAATTGTTTCAAAGCAGCTTTACAGTGATCACTTGTGAAATGCTATTGGCTCTTGTGTGTCTTGTGACTGATTGTAATGCAATATATTATGGAAATGTAACAAGTTGTGGCTGTTGTAGTAATGATCATATGAATATGAATAGGAATATCCATCTTTATCCATCTTTAATCAAAATCCTAAAAAACTAGATAAAAACAATTTCTAGAAAACATGCAGACGAATCACAAGAAGTAAAGATACACAACCATATAAACATCAATGAGACGGAACAGAGAACCAAGGGAACTAAGGGCTATATATACACAGGACAAACAAAGGGAGCTAAATGAAACACAGGATAAACTAATCAGTAACTAGGAAACTAGGTCAACTTAATATGAGCGGTAACAGAACTAAGCCAAAATACAATGAAACTAAAACAGAATATAACTCTTATAGTAGCTCCTCCCACCCGGGAAGACACATCCTTGCGCCGATGAGAGTCCAAACTGGGGAGGGAGTGAGAGAGAGAGGGAGTGAGAGAGAGAGGGCCTATCCAAAGCCTATCCAGGACTGAGGCCCATGGTGGAACTGATGGTGGAAGGAGCCAGAGTGGTGTCAGCTGGCCGAACACCAATGGTGGAACCAGGTGTATAAACCCAGGTGGAACCGAGGAGACAGAGAGACCTAGCGACACAGATGGTTCTGTTGGGCATGGAGGAGCTGCAGCGACAAACGTCCGATGTGGAACCCATAGGTTTATAATAAATAGGTCTTTGGCATTGGCTTAGCCTCTTTGGCGGGCGCAGGCTCTGGGTCTGCGGTGTGCTCAGGCAGACTGTCCATGCTGTCTATGCTTGGACTGGCTGGGCTCTGAGTCTGGAGTGGGGCTTGTGGTGTCTTTCTCAGCAGGGCAGATGGTGAATGGAAAAACGCAACTCACCACAAACCACTCCACAAATATATTGTGGAAAAATATATATTCATTTTAAAAATTGGTTTCTACCGTACAGGTTATTAGGAATCTTGAAAAAGGCACTTTATTGTCTGTTCATTTATGTTCATAATGTGACTTTAGCATTAGCATAAAAGAACTAAGGCAGTGACAATCCATAGTCCTTTTACAAGCCATAATCCAACACAGTCAGAAGAAAGAGAGAGAAGTGAGGTAATGGTTGAAGAAATGAATAGCGCATGTGAAATTCTATCACGGATCTGGTGGGAAAGGGCAGGTGGTGAGTGGGAGAGAGTGTGGGACTGAGATAAAACATTGCCGACATGAAGAAGAGTCACAGTGACTGGAGGGGGGGGGGGGGGGGGGGGGGGGGGGGGTTCTAGTAAACACAAGGTCAAGATGTTTGGCAGCTTTCTGTGTAGCAGAGAACTGATAGACAGAGAAAAGCAAGATGATGTTGGTGAAAACTGGATGATTGAGCTGTTTGTTTGCATTTTAAAACTGACAAGTTGAAGGTAGGGTTGTAGTGAATAGTTGATGCAACATAAGCAAGTGGGGCATGACTATTTTTGCACCATTTTTGATCACAGCATATGTGTGAATGAGAGCCTGCATATTACGCCCTCTTGTTCTCTACTTAGACAATGAGACTGATCTTACTACTTCTGACATGGTTATATAAAATGAGTAATCTGCTCAGTCAGACAGTCAAATCGCATAATGAGCTGATAGCATAAGCTAATATGCGCAAAGGGTTGGAAAAAATTTATATTTTTAGCCTAAAATGATCAAAATGTGTCCTGATCTTAGACTAGGGGAGAAAAAATGCAACAGCTCGTTCAGGCTTAGCAAACTGACAGAGAAACCCAACCCATTGGCAACACTTCCAATGAGCCATGGACAGAGCGTCGTCCTTATTTCAATTTACAGTTATGTTCTTTATAAAACTGATTTGCAAGTAAATGCATGTCACGTGCAGCAAATAGAACAAGATTACAATAATGACTATGCCACATAATTGCAAGTATATATTCATAATTGCACCTTTGTATCTAGCAAGTACGATTTAAAATCTTACAATGTGACTTTCTATATCGCAATATCTCACAACTGTAATATTTCTCATAATTCCACCTATATATATTGCAATTGCACCTTTATATCTCATAATATTTAGCATTTTTAGTAATTGCATTTTTATTTCTTGGAATTGCTCATTTATTTCTCATGATTATGTCTATAAATTTTGCAGTTGTGACAATATATTTCTCTTAATTTTGAAAATCGCAATGGTGACATATTACATAATTGTAACTTTATATCACACAATGTGACTTTCTTATTTTAAACTGTCTCACAATTAATTTTTTTTTAAATTTTACTATTGAGGAAACTTCAGTAGAACAGATACTGTAGAACGTGGACCGTTTTTCACCTGCATCTTGAAAATCCAAGCTCTGTAATTTTATAAATTATGCTTTCGATTTTCTCCTCTCTTTAATGCTTTAGCTCAGAGGTTACAGGTCAAGTGGTCAAGGCCCCTCTAAAGGTCACCTTGATTCTGCTTTTATGTATCAACTTCTGTCTCTGAGCATCAAGTGGAAGCACATATACAAAATTATTGATCCCACTTTTGAGCAGGACCTGTGACCCAAATGACCCTCATTTCTTATTGAATCCAGGTGGCGTGTGCTACAAATGTCCTTTGTGTGTATGTCAGAGCTAACACACTGCTCTATTCACAAACATGTATTACACATACACAGAATCACACACATGTCTGCTTGGGTTTGTGTGTTTCTCACAGGGACCTTTGTGCAGATTAAGAGATTTATAAATAGAGAAAAAAGCTTTGCTTAGAGACTCAAATCTCGGAGCCTTTTGCGGATTACTGCATCCCTGTGGGATTTTGAACCAAAACCAAAGCTGACACACACACACATTTCAACGAACCCTCGAGCTCTGTACAGACAGAGGCATTCCACATCCACACTTTATTCTGACATTCCAGACCCAAAACCAATTCCACATATTCAGAGTACAGATGGCCTCTCCCTTGCTGACTGCCTTAATCTCTCTATCTCACTTCCTCTGCTCATTCTAATCACTCACTCCTTACCACTGTCCTCCTTGCTCATCCGCTTACTATGTGTTTTTAGCATCTTTCCAGCTGTCATAGCTCTTCCCTATACAACCCTGCTCTCCCTTTCTTCCCATCCCCCGACCTTTCTCCTCGAAACTGTCTCATCCTTTCTTTGGCCTGGATGAGACTGATGCTGTTGGTTGGCCAAATCGAGGGACCATCATTCCGGCTAGCAGCTAACATTTAGCTAATTATGCTAATACCCCTTCATCAGTTCCGAGAGCCCTGCAGGGAGCACAACACTGCAGGGAATGCCACAATGCCAAATACTGCTTATAACTCTGAGGAAAAGAAAATATAAGACGTACATATTAGTGGTGCTTACTAAGGAGAAAATGTTGCCTTTTAACCAGTCTGGCATCATTTCCACTTTCATTTTGAACAGTCCTCACACATATCAGAATAGTAATCAGAATATCATAAAGACATAGGGCCAGATTTACTAACAGCTTGCGCCAGTGCAAAACTCTATTTTGGCGTTAAAAAACAACTGTCAGGATTTACTAAAGACAAGGGTTATTGTGGACAGGGTTATCTTTGCATCTGACCTTATTGCATATGCATTTGTAGGAGTTTCCCTTTCAGACGCAAAATTTATGGGAGGATAGTATTTAAATTAATCATGCAAGGTGATTTACAAAGATTTGCGCTAGTCAATTTACTGCTATTTGTGCTGTTATTTACCGCCCCAAAATAAGCATGTCTTAAACCAGACACTAATTTGCGCTGCTCTTGGTAGATTGTGTTGGTCATTATGGAAATGATCTGGTTGCGTCTGTGTTCAGTAGATCACACGCAGAACTTTCCACTCCCATCTGCGCTTTTTTGGAATTGCGCTCTCATGCTAATTTGCCCTGTTTAGTAAATCTGGCCCTCAGATGTAGCCTAATGAGTGGCCAGTACACACTAGTAATGCCCTAGTACACTAGCGACCACACAGAGCACCCTAGAAACTGTCTATCACTTGCCTAGAAATCACACAGAACACCCTAGCAAAGCCTTAGTGGTGTCCTAATATAACCAACGCCATAGACAAGCCCTAGCAACCACCCAGAACACATGAGCAAACCTAAATGCCCTAATAACCACAAAAACCCTAGCAATCACTTAACAACCAATCAGTCTCATCTGCTTTCTATCCTAATTCTGCTAATTCTTTATCAGCACTGTATCCACCTTTTACCGGAATGCGGAAGTCTTGCCGGATTAATCCTTTACATTTACGGCCTCTATTCAAATTAGCATATTTTCCGAGCTGATAATGTAATATTAAACCAATGAAAATGGTTTAAAAAAAGCACATGGCTCCATAGTGCCATCACTTTACAGTGTTGCGGTGTCTATAGGCATGCATGTGTGAGTACTTGACAACCAAAACAACAATGGCGGATTATTAGGACTGTGTTTGTGCTGCTCAAAATTTAGATTTACTGATGCACTACAGCTACGTTCATACTGCGAGCCCAGATCCATTTTTTTTGTATAGCTGTTCACATTGTTGTTTTAAATGTGGCCAATATCAGATTCCAGTGTGAACAGATCATGGTCCTGAACTGACCCGCATGCACAAAAGAACGATAAAAGATGTCACGAAGCACGCTGTCATATGGAAGTAAACACGGAGAACATTAAAGTAAATGATTATGTGTTTATTTATAGTGTGCTCTGTCACAAAAGCCAGTGAATTTATGCACAGGCAATATTAAAAAAGAACAAAGACAAGGATGTGAAAAAATAGTTTTTAAACATTTATTTTCCGAGCCTTCATGTTTTGCTTGTATATAGATCTGTCAATGTATAAGTTCTGACACAAGTTCTGAGATCACTGTCCTGTATAAATGGTAATCAATTAGCCAAAAAACCATGGTTACTACACTTTTACTATAATAAAACCATGGTTATTTTTCGTAAGGGTAGACCAGGGGTCTCCTAGACACTGATATCTGGTTCAGGTGTGTTTAATTGGGGTTGGAGCTAAACTCTGCAGGACAGCGGCCCTCCAGGACCGAGTTTGGAGACCCATACTCTAGAGTGACATAAAAGCCGCATGAATTCTGATATGACTGTTCAGACTAAGGTCGCATTGCAAAACATCAGACCTGTATCGGATTTAGTACCACATATGGAAGTGGTCCAAATCACAATCGAATTGTGCTGTTCACACTGTCATAACAAAAACAGATCTGAATCACAAATAAGCAAGAAAATTAGATTTGGGTAACATTTACCTGAAGTCTGAACGTAACCTACCAGCGGAGATGCATTATTTACAAACGGCAAATTCTAACATCGACAACTAATTCCCACATGCAGGGCCGTGCACAGACCTTTTGAGAGGCATGTGCTGAAACTGAAAAAGGGCACCCCAGGGCAACTGCATGTCTGTTCACCTACCCCTAACCGATAAACACTTTATTATTAAACACATGTTAGATGCTTTATTTCCACTTTATTTATTTTTTTCCCTTATTTTTATTGAAAAAACAAACCAAAAAAAAAATTCTTTTTGAATTTCTATGTGATGGGAAAAGGGAGTACAGCCAGTTTAGCATAAGGTGGATTCGAACCTCTGGTAGACTTGCGTCAAAACTGTGTACTATGTGCTTTACCACTACGACATTACTGCTGTAAATAATATGGTGTGTTCCGTGATTTTGGCCAGCCCAACCAGACCTTTAGTGAAAAAGGTGGACTATTTGCACTTAATGTAAACAACAACATTACTGTAGTAAAACCATATTTTACTACGTTTATACATGTGAAGACGAGCGGAGAGTATATATTCGAAAATTAACTAGCTAGCGAAAACGTGCATATCAACCATAATATGATTCAATGTTAACAAATTAAGTGTATTAGCAATCATAAATCAAAGAACAAATTTCTTATAAAGGTGACAAGGATCACTCAGTCGCTTTGTGTAAGTTTCAGTACGAAACAGCGCGGGGCGCACCTGTGCTTATTTATGATTTTCCGATGGTAAAAACAAATTAAATGTTGTTGTATTACTTATCAATATATTATTAACATTTTACAAAAGTCAAATTCAAATGCAGTTACGAGGTTTTTGACCAGCGAATGTGTGCAAATGTGCATTTTGTCCGTCATTAAAACGGTGGCATCACATTATGTTTTCATCAACAGGTTACAAAGTTTGTTGTAGCTATATGGGCGCTCAGTTTTTTCTGTTGTAAAATACATTTGGCCAAAGTCTCATTTTATAAAAGATGAAATGCTACTGTATGCACAGGCTATTTAAGTGTAGGCTATTGTCTATGCTGGCAAATGCTAGCCCTCTCGCTCTCTCCGATCCCACGTCTCAGACCTCAAATACCTAAAATATGAGCCTTTATAGATACTTATAGGTACTTATTCAAACAAGACCTTTATTTACTCTTGCAAGACTTCGTTCAGCTGCTGTCTGCTGTGTCGCTGCTGCTGAACTTCAGTTCATTCAGTCACGATAGAGGGGGGCGGAGTTATGAGGTTTACTGACAGTTTGAGGGTCCAACAAGATATAGTTACAAGCTCTTTTTAATACCTTTCATTGGCTAAATATTTGTAAAACAGTCAGACAGACGTAAAGGGTGACCAATAGCACACCACCACCAAAACTTTGCACTTTGCAGTGTAAGGGCAAAAAGGGCATGTGCTCTGCACAGGTTGAGCCCTACCTGTGCACGTGCCTGCCCACATGAGCGTTTACACTATGAACGCAATCCGGTCGAATGCATTTTCGACTACCTCTAGACAGTGTTAGGGATGCAATAAGTAATGCATTAAAATATCGCGTTACTCCCTGAAAAGTAACTAATTGCATTACTTGGTTACTTTTTATGAAAACTAGGCCTAATGCGTTACGTTACTTTTGCGTTACTTTTCGTCATCTAAGCTGAATGAAATTTCATGGCTTATATAAATGACATTACTCAGAGACTGACATGTTTGGCTTGTCAAAAACATTACATTCAGCTGTCACAAATTCATTGACTTTTGAAGATCAAGTAATTTTTTTACCAGGAAAGGCAACACTATCTCACGACCAATTTGTACATATTTTATGAGATGACTAATTCATACAAATTTGTACAACCATTTGTACGTTAGGAGGAGGTCAAATTCGAATTGGGCAACTCGTAAAATACATACGATTTAGCAAAAAACTTACAAATTTGTACGAATTAGCCACCTTGTAAAATATGTACAAATTGCCATGAGATCAGGTTGGGAAAGGAGTGGTTTTGATGCACAAAGTTGTTTTTATTGTCTCTTATAACAAAAATCTTTTATTTAAACCCATGAAAATGCAGATCCTGTTGTAAATAATAGTGAAAAATCACTTTTTAAAACTGTTATTTTAAACCATTATTACCCCTTAGCAGATTTTGACTTGTATACATAGTTTGCAAATACAGTACTATACAGAAGTCTTGTCATTAAAAATCAAACAAGTCGCTTGTTTGATTTTTAATAACAAAAAAGTTTTTTTGGCAAATGTAAAGGCACTTTCAGACCAAAAGTGAAATGAATAACCCTCATGCTGAAGGAAATGCAAATTCACACCTGTACAGTAGAGGGCACAGCTTAAACAAGAGTAAATGCATGCTCACATATAGTGTAGAACTACAATAACCATCATGTTCACACAATACCTCTGAACTTATGCTGCCTTCACGTGCTCTTGTGCTTTTCTTAGGTAAAAATTGCACATGAACGCCCTCCCGAATGCAATGAGCTCGTAATCATGACTTCATAAGTGGGAATTATCAAATTTCCAAGAGCATGTGAAAGCAGCATTACTCACGATTCTCTCAACACGGGGACAGGAGAGTTGTCAGTCAATACATGGGAAAACAAATTAACTTTCGTTACTTATTTGAAAAAGTAACTCAGATATTTTGTTGTAAATTTAAAAGTAATGTGTTGCTTTACTAGTTACACCCTTAAAAATAAAGGTGCCAGGAAGAACCAAAAAGGGGTTTTCACGGCGATGCTATAGAAGAACCATTTTTTTCTAACCATTTTATAGTCTAAAAAATCTGCGCTACAAAGAACCTTTTGTGCAATGTAAAGGTTCTTTGGATTTTAAAGGTTCTTCATGGAACCATACATCCTGCCAAAGAACCTTTATTTTTAAGAGTGTACTTCAAAAAAGTTATTTGATTATGTAACTCGCATTACTTGAAATGCGTTACCCCCAACACTGCCTCTGGAAGTAGTCAAAAGTGGACAAGCTCAAAACGTTGTAGACCCCGTTTACACCTGTATTTAGCGATGTCCACTTATGATCCGATCAACCAAAATGTCAAATCTTAATGCCATTAAACAGGGCCTTAGAATCCATCATGGTGGCGCTTAAATCGTCAAATCGTTTGATCAGGAAAAAGGTGGATCGTAAAAAATTACAAAACTGTGACAGCAAGTTTTGTACCTGAAGCACCACTCACATTTTCTTTGTTCTTCATATTTGTTTGTTCAAGATTAGTCTAGTTAGTTTCACTTGTTATCAAGCCGACACATCTGCTCTCTCTTCGTGCATGAGCACAGTAAAGCTATTTGTAAGGTTAAATCCATAAAAGAAATTGTTTAGACAAAGTGCTCTTTCACAGATCTTCACCTCAGCTGCCCCTTTCATTATCATCTCAGTGATGTGCGACTGTGGTCTCTTATTGAAGATAAACCTGGAGTCAACGATTTCTTCTTGCTTGAAGCAACCACTCCATTAGGGTGCCTCTAATCCCAAATCCCACTGCAGACAGGTTTTCACAGGTCTGTGTATTGAAAACCTAAAGGATCTAAGAATTAAATTAATTTCCATTTCTTTGGGGATTACATTTTCTCCCTCTTTTTCTTTCTTTCTTTATTTTTGCTTTTCCAGCATTTGTTCTCCTCTTTGAATTAATTTACTCCCTGGCATGCAGTTGAATCTGAATATAAAAGTAGCTGTGAATGCCCATGTATCTCCTGTCCTTTTTATATATGACTCTCAACACTATTGTAAGATTTCCCCTCGAATGTTGATAGGAGTACAGAAGATGCTGCCAGTAGATATTAGTATGAAGTTTATAAATAGTTCAGTTGCAGGACTAAAAGGTACAGGCAGTTATCCAGACTATGCCTTCTATCTGTGCCGCCGATGCTGCTAGCTACTGTTGAGTGTTATGGAGAATAGGTCAGTGAAGAGCTTCAGGCCTGTTAGCATTGCATGCTAATAAATGTGTCAAAATCAACAGCACAAGCAGCTCTACTAGACACTACTGAAATTGCACAGCATGAACACTGCAGGTAATGTTAGTGCCATTTATAGTGCACATGCTACCCTTGTTGTTTTAGCAGAAAGAAGTTATGTAAATCATGTGTTCACAACATTTTTAATGCACACAACAATTCTTCATCTTGTGGTCTATTTCTGAGAGTTGAGTTGTGGCGGATTAACTGCGTTCATGTAAGGTAAAATACTATGGGACCTATCACCTATGGGGCGCAAAGTGTTTTTTGCTAGTTTCAGCCCAACGCAGTTATCATTTTCACGTCCAGCTCCATGTTTATATAGCAAATGCACTCACACTGGTCTGAAAACGAGGTGTGTTCAGGCGCATTGTTGGCACGTTGCTATTTTGAGGCAACTGAAACCTGGTCTAATGGCACAGTATTTTTTTGTTATTTAAAGGGCACATTATTATTATGCGCCTAGGCAAATTCCGCCATGTAAATAGCGAATCTGCCATGGCGCGAGCGCAACTGGCTTTTAAAGGGAATGGGAGATGAGACTCTAATTGGTTTGTTGCACGTTACACCCAAAACACACCCATGACTCATTAAGAGATTAGGTACAACCCTTTTGGACCATGCGCCTGGCACGCCCACCATTTTTTCCATCATTAAACTAGCAAAAGTGGATTCGGACATGCCCTAAGTGCGCTTCAGACCACATGCTCAGATAATTAAAATAGGGCCTATAGTTTGTGAACATAAGATGTAAAAACACGCAAAAGTGCAACTCTTTAATGAAGTTAGTCGTGGTTTAACTTTCTGTAAGTGTCTGCCCAAATATCCAAATGTCGATTTTTATCCAGTATACATGAATAAAAAAAGAATGTGTGCTGTGTTTTCATTCAACTCAGCTGAATGAAATGCTGAATAAAATGTCCGATGTTGCTATTACTAAAACTATTTAAAAATATATTTTGTTAGTTAAAATAAAGTTAAAATAAATTCAAATATGAATATTAGATGAAAATCTTAAACTTAAAAAAATATATATATATTTTTTTAATAAAAATAAAAGCTTATTCAAAATACAAATAATAATATGATATAATAAAATTATGCTGGAAATCTCTAAATTCCTACTGAAAATTGCAATAGAATGGCATTTGATGTTGCACTTTCTCTTTGCGAGTTTCTCATCCACTTTCACTGAAGATGTAGATGTATTATGTCACACAAAGATAGCAGCACCATGTGAGATATAGGCTACATAGTTACTGATAATCATTAACATTTAAACAAATAAAATGATAATAAAAACATTTTTAGCCAATGTTTACAGAGATGGGTGTGCAAAACACAAATATGATCCTCTACCGATAATTGAGCGCCTGCAAAACAGATGCTAGCATAGCCATTTTGTTCCTTTATATACTTGTAAGTTAGCTCAGTCATCTCAAGAATATCCCACATCTGAACCGAACAGAACGTAGCAATGAATAACTTGTACACAGCTTACATTTCCCATCAACACAAAATGATGAACCCATTAAAAACTTTTAATTGCTGTTTGTCTGGCAATTTGTCTCAAAGTACCCTTTTGAGATTCATGTAAAGTGGAGGTGGAGTACAAGCTGAATGCTAATAAAGAAAAATCATTATAGTGAGTGTACAGTGACTCAGTGTAGAACAAGGGATTTAGCAAACAGCAAATATACAAAGATTAAATCTATTCATTGTCCCCTTGGAAAAGTTGTAGAGTGATAAATGTCCTTGTTGTGTGGGTGGAGTGTTTGCCTTAGCCGTGGCTTGTAGGTGGCTAAAGTGCAAGATTATGGATTGTGTTTCTAATGTTCACAGCTAGGATTAGCTGGTGTCTCTTGTGGGGCTGCAAACACATTATAACACAAATCAACACTCACAGTGAAATGTGTCCCTAGAGTACAAACCCACCAGCTCCTAAGTGCTTAAACACAGCAAATAATGAGGCTAATTCATCCATGGATTTTACTTTCTTTTACTTTCAGCTAGTCAGGCTGGGGGACCAGCCGGCTACCCATCTAGACTCTGTTAGGATACCCTGATAGGATACTCTAATACCTTAGAAACACCCTAGCAACTAACCAAAACACAATACCAACCCCCCTAGCAATGCCCTAACAACTACCAATATCTTAGAACACCCTAGCAACCACCCAAAATGCACTACCAAACCCCTAACAATGCCCTCACAACCACCAATACCCTATAAATGTCATAGCATTCACTCAGGAATGCTAGCAATCACCAAGAACACACTAGAAAACCTCTAGCGATACTCTGATAACAGCCAACACCGTAAAAATGCCCTAGCAACTACCAATACCTTTGAAACACCCTAGCAACCAATCAAAACAAACTACCCCTACAAATCCCCCAATAATGGCCTAATAACCTCAAACACCATAGAAATGGCATAGCAACCACTCAAAACACACTACCAAACCCATAACAATACCCTAACTACCAATACCTTAGAAACACCATAGCAACCACCCAAAACATACTACCAATCCCCCTAGCAATGCCCTAACAACTACCAATACCTTAGAAACACCCTAGCAACTACTAAAAACACACTTGCAAACTCCTAGCAATGCCCTAACAACTACCAATACCTTAGAAACACCAGTACAACCACCCAAAACTCACCAGCAAACCCCTAGCAATGCCCTAACAGCTACCAATACCATAAAAACACCCTAGCAACCAACCAAAACACACTAGCAAACCCCTAGCAATGTCCTAACAACAACCAATACCTTAGAAACACCATAGCCTAGTAACGCGCCTAGCAACCACCCAAAACATACTACCAAACCACAAAATCCACAGATGAATTAGCTTCTTCAGCTCTTATTTGTGGTGTGTGATCAATCTAGACTAGCTGTAGACCAGCTTAAACGAGATAAGACCAGCAAATCAGCTTAGGCAGGGTTATAAACACAAAAAGGCATGTCTTTGCTAGGTAACTCATAAGTTGTGTGTTTATGAGCTGCTGTGCGTATGTTCTATAAAGGGCAAGCACTGTGTGACTCATGCCAGAATCAGACATTTTCACCCAGCTTCAGAACAGGAAGTGACCCGTGTCTGGTCACAGGAAATCAGTGGGAAGTTTCTGGGTCATCTAACCCTTTTATTAAGGTGGTTTAAAGTTCTTTTTGACATTTTGGAAAATTTCAACTCGTTCGCTTTAGCGTTTGTGTATACGCAACTTCACAATACCCACATAAATGTCATATCGTAATTGCCGTTTTGGAATTTAAAGCATTTTTTTTAGCAAAAAAGACAAAAAACCCAGCCTAATATCACGCACAGCAATGCGAGAAAATATTTGCACATTTACGTACATGGTGAACTTGCAGCACTTGTGCACATAGGAGGGGCCTGGGGAGCTCCCTTTTTCTGTTACTATGGAAACGCAACCCCTGCCCACCAACCAGGACGTGGAACGGAGGTTCCAAACTGCAAGCTGTCATTGTGTGTGTATCTGTTTTGTACGAGTGTGTATGTATGTGTGTTGTTACTATCCAAATATAATGCAAGGAGACTGGTGCGTGTAAAGCTGTCTGTTCTTATTTCTCTGCTGTCTCTCTTACTCCGGAGACACACGCGCACACAAACATGCACAGCGGAACTCCTTTGGAAGCAGACGTTCTGAGGTGTTCATCTGACTGACTGCTATTCTTAGAGTCTCTCTACTCACAAAGGCCCTGGCAGAGAGGAATACACACAGATGAAAAGGAAAAATGTGTTTGCATATGTGTGTGTGAGTGCGTGTAGGTGTTAAAAATGCAGGGCCGCTGCCACCAGTAGGTAGCTGCACTCAAAGAGAGCGCGTCTGTCTGTACGGGAGAAATTGAGAGCGGGAGCAGGTGAGAGGTAGATCAATAAAAAGCTAATCTGTGAAAACAGGATGGTGTAGAAGCAGGGGACCTCTCTCTCGCTTTCTCTTTTTTTTGCGTCTTTTCCACCCCCTTGCTTATCTGTCCATTTTTAGCTCCTGCTGTGTCTAAGACTGGCACAGTGATACAAGCATTAGCTGAGTCTTACTCTATCATACGAGAGAGCAAAGTGTTGTAACGTCACTGACAAAGGTCTCGTGAACGCGCCGTGTCCTTTGTCTAGTCAGGCACAATAAAAATGACAAATGTGATGTAGAAATATTCATATGGCCATGAAAACATTGGCCCCGAAACATCTGTACTACAAAATGGGTAATTGTGGCCTAATCTAAAATGTAATCTATCATATGTTCTATTTGTGGACTGTCTCTTGAAGGTAAATCCGTAATTAAATGCAATCTCCATTCAGTCAAGCCACATTGAGAGCAGTGTTCTCACTTTTTTTTCTTCTTCAGATTTTTTGTCTTTTGAAAGAATATCCATATATATTTTGTCTTGTCATAGTCATTCATTTCAGTATGTCTAAAATGTTTTTTTAAAAATATATTTTAGATTAGAATATAATGAAAAAGTGTACAATGAAAAATGAAATTTATATTGATTTTAACATGCATCAACTTGTGAAAACTACTATTTTGAAAACTTGATCTCCTGAAATACCTAAAGTGATAAAAATGAATCATTGAGGCTGTAAGTGTAACATAAAAAAACATTATTTTTTACAAATAAATCTTTCTTTGTTACGTTACTTGGATACTTTGAGTAGCTCATTTGAGTCATTTGGATTTGTAGCAAAAACATATTTTGTATTATTATATAATTGCACTTCTTATCCTGAGTAATCTAGACAAGGCTTTGTAAACATGCATTTCCAACATACTATTTAAGTTACATTTAAATATTTACTGCTGGATTTGGCAGAAGCAATTAACCTTTTTCACACGATAACGTCGTATTTTTCCATATTGCAACATAAATCTAGCAATTTTTCTCATATTTCATATTTTAGGGTATAATTTTATAACTGTTTCTTGCTTTTGACGCGTCGTGATGCGCTGCTCGCATCTTGCTGTAATCTTGTCTTTATTTAGTTCCTTGTTTGAAAAGTTGTGGATTTTTTTTGTTGTGCTGCCGAAATGGAAGCACTCACTCAAAATGAGGATGTTTGCTGCTTGTTCAATATTATATTTAAATGAACATTTTGTCACAACTTAATTTTATTGTGTACAATCTACTTACTAGGGGTAAGGAGATTTCTAGTTCCCGGAATGCTTTGCATAGGATTTAATTGGAGTTTGAGTTGTGTTTACGAGGAAAATTGAATTGAAATTACTTAAGGGTGCATGAAGACATGTAAAGTCTATTTGGTCAAACACAAATTAGATGAGTTCAAAATACTTAGAAGTCTAATGCAAATAGTTGCCTCAATTTTTTTTAGTAAAACCAAGGCAATATTTTTTACAGTGTACCATGAATGTAAAGTAACAGAGTCACCAAAGCTGTAAGATTCTCTCTTATGATGTTCTTATGCTCACCAAGGCTGTTTGATCAAAAATACAGTAAAAACAGTACAATTGTGATATAGAATTATAATTTAAAATAACTATTTTTATTTGAATGTGTTTTAAAGTGCAATTAATTTCTGTGATGGCAAAGCTGAATTTTCATCATCATTACTCCAGTCTTCAGTGTCACATGATTTGCTGCTCAAGAAACATTTATTATTATTATTATTATTATACATTTCAGGATTCTTTAATGTATAGAAGGTGTAAAAGAAAAGCATTTATTTGAAATATAATTTTTTTGTAATAATGTAGTATTTACTGTCACATTTGAATAGTTTAATAAAAGTATTAATTTCTTTAAAAAAAAAAACTGAACCCACAATTTTGAACAGTATTGCATATTGAGTACACTATTGAAATACATTATGAAACTTAGTTCAAGTTCATTATTTTTTTGATTTTGTCCTCTTCAAAAACATTGTTAGTGTTTTGTGTCATGCAAAAAAAAAAAAAAAAAAAATACTGCAATAATTTGCAATATCTCATTCAGTAACTTGAATTCACAGGACTCTATAAGCGTGGACCCCTTATGTAAAAACACGTTTTCTGGACCCCCCTCGAGACAATGTTCCTGATTATCCCCCCATGTTGACAGACATGGATTGATGAGTAAATCAATGGAGGAAAACAGAAAGAGCCAAATGTGCCTGCACCTGTTGCTCGCAATTAATAGCTTCTCAAAAGCATGTTTTATTTTAATTTCATTGTGAAAATTAAAAAGCCGGTTTCTGCTGGTGGTTCACCTTAATGGCACTATTCGAATTTGGTCAAAGTGTTTTCTATGAGATTTTGACAGGGGGGTCAGTAAAACTTTCAAAAATCAATCACTAAAAACGTCTAGTAAACAGCAAATACACCAGTGTAAAAAAGTGCAATGTAGTGAACAAGATAAATCAATCACAAGCACAGATCAATCTATAGACGGATCGATCAATAGATCTAATGTATGATAAAAGTGGCAGATACTGAATATGTTTATTCAACAGTAAAAGGAAGCAGTCTAAAATAGATTAGATGATCAAATCAGCCATACCTGATAAGCTGAATAGGCACAGTAGGGTTTAGATTTAATTCATAATGTTGACTGAATTTTTATGAGGATAAGTGCTGGGACGGCTCTACCAGCCAACAAGGGCATGCTGTGCGATCAAAAGCAGGCCATGCAATCTAGATGCCCCAAAAATACACATGAACTGAAACTGGACTAAAATAACTTTTAACTGCCCTGCAGGTTTGAGTGATTGCCATTCAAGGAAGTTTAATGTCATAAATTGTAAGAGAACATCACTTACAAGTCCTTCAGAAGCCTGATGTCAACCTTTAATTATCGCAATTATAAGATTCATGGATCCTTCAGAGGTGCTAACGGTTATGTATTGTGATAGTTTTGACAGTTACCGTTCTGTTGAGTGCCAGCTCGGCTTATTTGAAATATATTTACTGAATATAAACAGCTTCTTTACAATAAATCTGAGGAGCAGCCAGATATAAAGTTACAGATCATATTCACTACAGCACAAGCCGTTGTCATGTTTAATCAAGGGTTCATAAATAATACAAGCGTGCTCCCTTGCCACAACTCACACACAATTCAGTATTTCAACGTGTCTAACTTCCTCTTTGGTGTCACGGTTTGATTGAATGACGTCTTTTTGATCCCAAGTTACTAAAACAAGATGATTCTGGGTTATTTGTCTGCTTCAGGTGATTCTGATGCTTTGGGAAACGTTTAAGGGCCCTGAATAGACAGCAGATCTATACTGACTTTTCACCTGATTTTGTGATTCAAAAGGCCATTTGATAACGCAATGAAACCACGTTAATGTGAGATTTTGAAATCGTCAAGCTTTTCTCTAGTTTTGATATCAAAATCATGCACACATTGAATAATCTGCTTGAACATCATTTAAAATGTTTACATGGTCTTACGTTTTGTCTGGTTATTAAGCATAATTGGTATGTTTGTGCATATATGTTTACACCGATCCTAATATTGTGTTGGTTCCCCTTTTGCTGCCAAAACAAGCCCTGACCTGTCGAGGCATGGACTCCACTAGATCTATGAAGGTGTGCTGTGGTATCTGGTACCAAGATGTTAGCAGCAGATCCTTTAAGTCCTCCATGGATCGGACTTGTTTGTTCAGCACATCCCACAGATGCTCGATTGGATTGAGATCTGGGGCCAAGTCAACACATCAAACTCGTTGTTGTGCTCATCAATCCATTCCTGAACCATTTTTGCTTTGTGGCAGGGCGCATTATCCTGCTGAAAGAGGACACAGCCACCAGGGAAGCTACAGTAGCTCGTCTGTTTGATCAGACCTCACGAGCCAGCCTTCGCTCCCGATGTGCATCAATGAGCCTTGGCCGCCCCTGACCCTGTCGCCGGTTCACCACTGTTCCTTCCTTGGACCACTTTTGATAGATACTGACCACTGCAGACCGGGAACACCCCACAAGAGCTGCAGTTTTGGAGATGCTCTGACCCAGTCATCTAGCCATCACAATTTGGCCCTTGTCAGACTCGCTCAAATCCTTACGCTTGCCCATTTTTCCTGCTTCTAACACATCAAATTTGAGGACAAAATGTTCACTTGCTGCCTAATATATCCCACCCACTAACAGGTGCCGTGATGAAGAGATAATCAGTGTTATTCACTTCACCTGTCATAATGTTATGCCTGATCAGTGTATATTAGCTGTCAAGGTTCAGACAAAAATGAATGACTAAGAGGATGAATGGAGTGTAGGGGCATTTGAAAATGTGTTGGAATTTAAAAATAAGAGTTGAGAAAATGCAAAGTGTTCCTTTGACATATGGAGAATAAATATAAGCCCACAGGTATTGCTCTTCTTTTTTTATTATTAAAAATGCCAAAGATCATATTGTTACACTGCATTGGAAAAGATCAATGGGAATTGTTCAAATGTAAAAAAGCATTTTGTGCTCAGGCGTTTATGATATTATAAAACTTATAAAATGAGAAGCATTATCTGGAAACAAATTTAAAGAGTGAAGTCGGAGTATGGGATTCTCTTAACAATAAATGAGGAGTGAGAAATGGAAATGCTCCGATCTGCTCACATACAGTACGGTGATGGTTTATATTCTGTTTTATAAAAGCTCATTCACACCAAGAACGGAAACTATAACAATAACCATAATGATAACTATTAGCGTCCACAGCAGCATTATGTTTATTTTAAGAACATGCAGCATGTAAACATAACTGCAGTCCGCACTTTAAAGTCTGATGTATTTTGATCGGCTTTCAATGTTTTTATCATCCGTCATTTGGAACAGTATCGTTTCTTTTATTGTTATCGTTGTGGTGTGCAATCTGATTTTTTTAGAGTTAGAGCAATTTTTTAAACTTTATCCTTACACAGTAGTTATCGTTCTTGGTGTGATTGGTCCTTTAAGTTGGCATGAAACGGAAGTTACGATAGTCTTTTCTTCCCTATTGTGACGTATATCGGCTTCTTACAAAAGAAAAAAAAATGTAGGATAGTACTTGATTTTGTCCAAGGCGAATTGATTGGATGGTTGTGGATTGCTATGGCTGTGATGTCATGTGAGTGACAGGTTGTCCCGCCCTCATGACAGTAAAAACATCGAGATGCAAGATGCAAAAGGGACATGATGGTGGGAAAAAATTTTGATAAAAATAATGGCTGCATCAGAAAACCTAGGCAGCTGACTTGTTGCCTCGCTGCCTTAAGGCAATGGCTTTTGCGCATGAAGGCACCTCACGAAACTGATTTTCGCAAAGTTTCTCTGGGGAACGCAAAACATTTGCGAGAGAATGCAAAAGCATTGACAAATATTTTTTTCCTTCGTCTCATATTTGTTCCTTTAGGGGATCCGTAAAAAATAAATAGTCTTTTTTGATTTCATATGCTGATTTTAAGATCAAGCAATTATAATTCGAACGAACTAAAAATCAATAACGCTTATGTTTGTTTATTAATAATAAAACTATTATTTATGACCGATTTATTTGTTGTCAGAGGTCGCCCCGAGGGGGGTGCGAGTAGAACGTGTTCAGGGGCCCTAACGGCGCCCTTAGTCTGCTTCTGTTCTGGGTTTAAGGTCCGAGTGGGACTCTAACGCTCTCTTGACAGGCCATTTAACAGCAGCCAAATGAACACAAGAAGCTCGTCATGAATGGCGGAGCGGGCACCTCCTCAACCCCATTGTCCCAACGTAAAAATCCACTTAGGGACTCGGCGGTAATCAATTTAGACGCAGATGCGCAAGAATAAAAGATGAATGCGATCTGTAATCCGCAACACCTGCTCCGCTGCCGGATCGGTAACGGCACTCCAAACAAAGGCTCGAGCTGGAATTAAAGTGCTTAATTAAAAGGCCACTGATCAGCGTGCTATTTATAGGCACACGGCGGGGAGACTCTCCATGGTTATTTCTGTTTTGGTGAGTCGAAAGGAAAACATAATTTGCTCGTTTCATATACACGATCGAGCGTCATACATGAAGACTGCCCTACTGCTCTCCGTTTTTCCATTTAAGACGAGCCCTGTCAGAGCTGCTCTGCTGTCTTGTCTTATCTTTTTTTGAGGGCTGTGAGACGTGCTTGGTTTCTCAATCGCGGGCTGACATTGCGCATGCGTGATCCGGCCGCGGCGCTGAGATGCAGCTGTGGGATGCGGAGAGGGGAGTCCCGGCTCTGCGTGGTCGATGTTAACCTCTTTCTGGGGCCGAACAAACGCTACGGGTGGTCTGTTCCCTGGAGACCGCCTTGAGGAGGGAGGAGAGAGAGTGCGAGGGAGAGAAAAGAGGAGGCGGGTGCTGTCTGCGCTCGTCACAACAGTCACCAACCTGTGGATGGTGGCGGCGCGTGCTGCGGATTAGATACAGTCTCGCGCTGGGGTCAGTGTGCGCGAGTCCGTCTCGAGGCGCGACAGTTGCCGCCAGGACCGCGACAACAAGTGCTGGACATGCGGTGCTTGTGAGGAAGAGCTCTGGCTGTATGAATGGCCCCGCTATGGAAGAAGTTCCGTTTCCCAGAGTCCGCACGCGGCGGAGGAAAAGTCGCTGCCTGGCCGGTGCGTGTGAGCGCGAGTTTGACTGCAAGGAGCTCGAGACTCTCTTTCAGAAGTACAACCTGAAGCTCGAGCAAAACGCCACGCTCAAAGCGCTGGCTATCCTCATCCTGGCCGCGTCCGCGCTGGCGCTCGTGGAGCTGCTGTCCGCAGGCTCGCGCTTCACCGTGTCCAAGGGCTCGCACCCGGTCCACTGCGTCATCTTCACCTCACTCTTCATCGTCACCAACGTCAAATATCTGCAGGTCACGCAGCTGCAGCAGATAGCGCGACTCGCGCTGCTCTTCAGCTTCACGTTTGCGCTACTCTGTTGCCCGTTTCCTCTCGCGCTGGGTCACGGCACGCCGGCACCTGACGCACCGAGCACAACACCTGAGCAAGGTGTCTGGCAGCTGATGCTCGTTACGTTTGTTGCCTACTCCCTGCTTCCGGTCAGGACGCTCTTGGCGATTTTGTTCGGCATCCTGGTGGCTGCTTCGCATTTCATCGTGATGGCGACATCGGTAACGGCGCGTAGACCTTTCGTGTGGACGCCGGTAAGTTGTGTCATTGAGCGTTCCGTCCATAACATTTTCGTATTTATTTTATTTGGCGTGTCTTATATGGTAAAGCACTAGTGGTTAGTGTGCTTGCTGGAGCATGAGGGCTGTGGGCGCACGCACTGCAAGTGCACACAGGTGGCGTGAAGAGCGCGCGAGGGCCTGTTTGACTTCAGCACCAATGAGGATGAACAGCTCCTAGAGAAAGCACAGTGAATGGAGTCAGTCAGAATGAACTTCTTTTGTGGGAAAAATAAACCGCAAAAATCATTTATAAATCAGAAATCGTCAGAATCATTCAGAAATAATTTGGTAATTTTAATAAAAAAATGTAAGATGTGTAGCCTAAATTTACAACTTAATCATTTGTAGCTTAGCCAACATAAAATGAAGGAACTATCTGAATATATCACTGTGTGTATTTTAATTTAACTTAGCTTGCGGAGCTGTGAATCTTGTGCAAAACGTAGTATAAAAATACTATGAAACTATTTAAAAAACTGATTTGATCAGATTTAGCAGTCAGAACTTTACTGTGAAACCACTGCAGGCCGTCATTTTCTGTCATAGCACAACAAATGACTGGAATACTCAATAGTGGAATACCCTGTGTTTGAATAATATAATTACATATTTGGACAGTGCATTGGAGATTTATGAAGATGTGTACAAAAATGTATATTTAGAATTAATAGAGGTTTTATAGCTGTTTAATGATGATAATGCTGTAAATTGTTTTAATTTGAAGTTTTTGTCTTTGACTGGGACTGTAGTCCTTCCCTCCTTTAAATTAATTTTCTTCCATCCAGCGTTACAGTGATACAATTAAGCAATATCACATGTGCAAGAGTGCGGTTGTGCTGAATATCAGCACAGCTTTAATTTGGCCGGAGACACAAGGCTGCAGTTCTGATATTCAGTCCTTCAGTCCAGACTCACAATTACAACACAATTGTGAGTCTGATATTGCAGTTTTTTAAACAATTCACTAAAATTTGTCTGGTCCAGAACAGCATGATGCAGCTATAGAGATCTACTTTTACCTCAAAAGTAAAAAAAATGGAACATTTCACACAGACCTTTCATACAGACCTGCCAAACCTTTTCTTTTTAGTTCTCATATTTTCATGGCTTGAAAAATATGTGTCACATTTAAGCATCAGGCTGATACTTAAAGAGATGAAAAAAATAAATTCTGTCATCATTTACCTTCAAAATTACCTTTATCATTCCAAAACTGTATGACTGTATGTGGAACATTATAATGAAGATACTTTGTGAAATGTTTTTTTGGTCCCACTTTATTTTAGGTGGCCTTAACTACTGTGAACTTACATAAAAAAATAAGTACAATGTACTTACTGTGTTCATATTGTATTGCAAAACACTGTTGCTGATATTGAGGTGGGGTACTGGTAATGTTAGGGACAGGTGTGGTGGTATGGGTAAGTTTAAGGGTAGGTTTAGGTGTAAGGGAAGTGTCAACAGTGTAATTATAAATGTAACTACAGAAATTAATAACATATGTAATTACATGCAGGTAATTTTTAAAATGCAAGTACGATGTAAAAACATGTATGTACACAATAAGTGCATTGTATCAAATCATTAATTTAAATGTACATAGTACTTAGTAGTTAAGGCCACCTAATATAAAGTGGGTCTGTTTTTTATATTTAATATCTTCTTTTGTGTTCTGCAGAAGAATGAAAGTGATATAGTTATAGAAAAACATGAGGGTGAGTAAATGATGACAGAATTTGTGAATGAGCTATGCTATGTGTTTTGCTGGGGTCAGATTGATTTCAAAATAGAAGCAACACTAATGAAATTGATACCAGTAACATTTCTGGAAAACAAACAATACATGGATACAGCTTGAAATGAATCAGTAGGTTTTGATTAGGTCAGAGGAACACACAGTAATTACATTTGAAATGAGAATAAGGTGCTAATTTCAAAATTACTGTACATCTGTACACACAGTATTTCTATGACAATAAACACAGTAAATCTCAACAGAACATGAAAGTTAAAATAAAACCCAACCTGTGAGGCTGTAAACAAAGTAAGTCTCATGTATTTGTATGCATTGACCTTTCGTTTAATCTGGCAGACGGACACATTGACACATTTCAGTCCAGCTCGTAACCTCTATGCCTCTGATTTACCGAACGCCGTGACAGTTTCACACGTCTCACTACATCCTCGCTGGATGCTAAGTGATGTTTGTGACAAACACTCACACAGGAATTGCAGCTTCTGTCATCAAAAACCAAACCTGTGAGAACAGGGACTGGATTTGTTGACCTACTAAGCCTTGATTCATTTGAAAAGACCGACAGAGTGCCTAAAATCCAATCAAAATGCTCCAAAGACCTTACGCAAAGAGGATCGACGTAAACTCATTAAAATCACCTGATCTAAAAATATCAGTGTGCCACTTCACATTTAAACAGCAGCATCTCACAGCACACAGCATATACAGTATTTCATTATTGCACTCCAAACTTCAAGAACACTTCACATCTAGACTCAAGTGTCACCGTTCACATCCTGAGTTAATGAGGTTTTTTTCCACAACCTCTCACTCAGACTGTCACAGCGTAACCTTGGTGCACATCACTCATACAGGACGGTCAGCCATCTATAAGCCGCTCGCATTGGCTCTGATCGTGCAACACTTTAAAGCCTTTCAGTGATCACCGATCAATAGCTAAAAACCCTTTAACCAAGCTGGCCACTTTGTTTATTACCTAATTTACAAGCCTTGTAACCTTGCTAAAGATTTGTAATAATTCCATGACTTTGTGCTATTCAGCAAATGGCCTTCACTTTCAATTACAAAGGCCTGTTAAAGAAATGCATAGTCTAGTTGAAGGAATTCTGAGTAATCTAATTTTCTGTTGCTCTACGAATGAACAATACAAAGCACATAATGGGCACCTGTTTGAAGTGACGTGTCTCAAAAGCCAGGCAATTGCTGATTCTTTCAGTCACAGGAGCAAATCTGCAGAGATTCTCAAGCGTGGGGGGTTTGTGTCCGTCTCCGCACTCGAGTTTATCATCTCAGGATGGATTGAAAAAATAAACTCACTGCACCCTCTCTCAGCATCTGTGTCCGTCTCTCCTTCAAGCTCCTTTCACTCGATGCCCCCGTTTTTCTCTCTTGTTCACGCACACACACACACGCACACACACACACACACACACACACCCAGTACGCCACTCCTAATCACTGAAAGTTCATATTCAGTCGTCAAATGTTGCTTAAATGTCAGAATCCTTTTTCATCATAAAAGGTCCGATAAACAGAGATGGTCACACAAACCTTGTTATTTTTCTCTCTCTGTGTGTGTTTGTAGCTGGTAGCAAATGCAGTGTTGCTGGTCGGTGTGAATCTGTCGGGTGTCTTTGTGCGAGTCCTTACTGAGCGCGCCCAGAGGAAGGCCTTCCTACAGGCCAGAAACTGCATCCAACAGCGCCTGCAACTTGAGGACGAGAACGAGAAACAGGTCAGACTCACACAACACATGCGTTGGTATACACGCAAATGAGCAGCTGCATGTTTTAGATCAAATGATCAGCTGTTTCATTTTCTCCCTCAAGTTAAAGTTGCAGTTTTGACAGGTAATTACCTTGCAAGATTGCTTTCATTCCCCCCTGACTAGCTTAAAGGTCAAGCTTTCTTAGCAAACACATACTGTTACACGCACACACAGATGCATGTACTCTAAGACACACAAAACAGTTTTGAGATCGGGTCTAAGGTCAGGTGGTTGACTTAGTTGGTATTCAGGCTGTATGCAACTATAATGCCATTACAGTCCACCAAAAGCACCTCAGAGCATTAGCATTTTCATTTGACTTACTAGCTTCGAATGCAAACTTCTAAGTCATCAAGAAATTAAAATGGACCCTGATTATATTCCTTATTGTGTTATCAGTGTATGTTTTTGGAAAGAAAAAAAATACAGCCCGACAGAGTTGTTAAACTGGAATTTGAACTGCGTGTGAGTAATGTTGTTTTACACTTCAATATTTAAATTGACAAGGCTTAAACTTTTGTGACAATGCAGCGCTGGCCCGTCAACTGTCCCGAGTGAACTGTCACAACATTGCAATGTTAAAATTCATAAAAATGTTACCGGCCAACTAGTGATTGATGCTGTTTCCCAACTCGCCAACGCAGATTTTTACTCTCATTTCAACATCATACACCCTCACCCAGATCACCCAGATGACCCAGCCAGGGTTGATCAGACCCTGGCTTGTGAACTGTCACAACATTGCAATGTTAAAATTCATAAAAATGTTACCGGCCAACTAGTGATTGATGCTGTTTCACAACTCGCCAACGCAGATTTTTACTCTCATTTCAACATCATACACCCTCACCCAGATGACCCAGCCAGGGTTGATCAGACCCTGGCTTGTGGTGTCCCAGCAGCAGTGGCGTGCACAGACCTCCACGGGGGCAGGGTCAACTGCATACCTTGGGTGGGGTGGGGGGTGGTTGAGTTTCTTGTGTTGGAAATAATCGCGTTTGGCGCGGGGGTTGGGGAGTTGGGTTGTTTGGTTGTTGGGGGGAGTTTCTTGTGTTAGTAAGAATCGCGTTCCGGGCAGGGTCCCCCTCAGTAGAAATCACGTTCGCAGGGGCACAGCGGTGCGATGAAAAGGGCACTTTCACTTTCAAAGGGGCAGGGGCCCCCACGGATTGCTCCTCTTAAGCCACAGGCCCTTTCTGCAGCATATGACTTGATGGCTTTCCTCTTTGTAACCCCAGTAATGTCAAGAAGCATGTAGACCTTACACAGTGACTGGCCAGCGAAGCCTCTACACCCCACTTTGATGGGCTTGCAGTGTGCCTTCCAGACTGCCGTTCTGCACTCCTCCACCAGCTCCTGATATTTGGACTGCTTCCATTTATGGCTTCTTTGATGCAGTCCTTTCAGGGAACCGTGAGCTCTATCGGGAGCACCTGCTTCGAAGTAGTATCTGGCCTCAATGCAGTTGCCACGATGAGAACTGGGAACTTGAGCTGCCTCCCCAGATTGACTTGAAGCTCCCAGTCCCAGCCCAGCTGCCGATTTGCGCTGTGAATGACCCCTTTTCCATCAGAATGGTTCATGTTCTGGGGCCAGAGCCTGTTCTCGCCCAGGCAAACTGGGGCCTGTCACAAACCGACCGTGTGTTTCCACAGACTTGAGGAACGAACGCTGAAGGAACGCTACTATGTATTGTTTACCTGCCTAAAAGAACATTGCATGTCGCTGTGTTTGTGCAAGCAGTGCGGCACTACAGTTTTGCTGTTCACAGTACTGGGAGTGATTCTTGAGAACTGGCAAAAATGGAAAACGCAGGAAGTAACCAGGGTATAACTCACAACAAAATGTTAACTATGCAGAACACAGGACTGAGGAAACTAAGGACTTAATACTCAGACTAAGAAATCAAGCTAAAACAATACAGTTGTAGAGCTAATTAATAACTAGTAACACAGACGGGCAGGCAGAGTGTGACTAAGTACCAAGGTGGAGCTGGAGGGAAGGCGTAACCCGATGGAGCCAAAGGGGTGGAGGGACGAAGTGTAGCTAAAGGCCTGTATGTCCGTGGTGCAGGCAAAGCTGTGTCTAAACTAGGCGCAGACGGAGAGACAAGGGACCCCGTTGAAGCCGTAAGGACGATGGTCCCAGGTGGAGCCGAGGGAGGGCAAAGCTGACAGGTTGACGGGCTGAGGTGGAGTGATGAGATCGACGGCTGGAGGCAGAGCCAGGGGATTCCTCTTGAATGGGCAGAGCTGGAGATCATAAGAGGAGGAGGAGCTGAGGGGCTGAAGGGAACCAGCGGAGGTGGGGCAGAGGAACTGGCTGATTCTGGAAGAGTATGCAAGAGAGGGTGGGAACTCTGGAGACACAGGAGACTTTGAGCTGGGCGGAACCAGCGGGGCAAAAGGAGACTTTGAGCTGGGTGGAACCAGTGGGGGCACAGGAGACTTTGAGCTGAGCGGGACCCGCGGGGACGGGAGAATTAGGGAAATGTCCTCTTCCAAATCATAAATACTATTTGCAGAGGCCAGCTGCAGCTCACCCTCAATGGGGAGAGTGTGGGCGGGTCTTTCCTCCATGCCTAGAAGCAATGGTTGGCTCAGTCCTCTTATCTGGCTTGTGCATCGCGGCAGACTCAAGCTCTTTGTGGTGAGCTCTGGCGTTCGCTCTGTGCAGTGTGTGAGCAGTGGCTGGCTGGGCTCTGGGTCCAGAGTGGGGCTGGTGATGTCATCCTCAGCGGTGCAGGTGGTGAATACAGATCCGTTGTTCACCAGCACCCACTCCACAAATGCTGTGAAATCCTCTCTGGGACCATTCACTGGAAGGTGTGCCTTGGACTGCTCGCTGAGGCTGGTGTAGTAAAAAAACGCAGAGCCAGCAGTCCGGATAGTTTGTTAGGCACGCCAGATCTAAAAAGTCCTGAGTGTGGTCCTCCATGTTGATTTTAAAGTTACAAATATAAAACTTAATGTATAAAAATTAATGTGGTCATCTGTAAATAACAGAATAATTATTTTTCTTTTTATTATTATTATTATATTTAACATATTTTAATAATACAATTATTGTATTAATATATTTAAAAAATCTTCCATGTATCTGACTAGATACACAGCACCTCTATAAGCCCAATTCTGAAAGAAGCAGGATTTTTCTATTCTTAGATCAAATTGTTCACTGTCTGTTAGCATATTTGTGGGATGGACATTTCTGCACAAAACCGCACACACAGCAGATTGTGATGCACTTGATCAAATATTTTCTTGCAGCGGCAACCTACCGGAACAAGCATATCCACCATCCCACTTTATTTCTCAGTGAGACTGCTTCCTTTAGCTGTCATTATGGATTATATCAATGATAAAGAATGTGAATCAAATAGCAACATTAGCATAACTTATCTCCCTCGCCGAGCTCTGGGTAGATTGCAGTGGATAATTACTGAATGATTTATAAATGAAGTGGAGAGGGGCATAAGATGGAAAGATGCAAAACACACTCATACAAACTAAAGCGCAGAGTACACTTTCCCCTTGTTCCTTAGCGACTGAAATTGGTTATAATTGTTTGCACATGACTCATCCACCTCCTACCCAACAAACTCCCTGAATAGAAGGTAACACCACCCACTCTATACATCACACCAGGCTGTACCACACAACTCTCTCTCTCTCTGACACACAAACTCTCACACTCGCTGCAGAGATATGGACCAGTCTGTAATATTTCCATTCGCACATTCTGGTGATTAATCATTTATGTGCACTAAAATGTACATTCAGCAAGAGTGGCTGATGTATTGATTTCAAAAGTTTGAGAGTTTCTGGGGCAGATGAATTAAATCACAACGGGGAGAATATTTGAGATGTATGTTTTGGATTAAATGGAAAAACTAAGAGGGATAGGGGAGACTGGAGTCTTGTAACACGTTGTGTTTTAAAGTTCTACTTTTTTTGTGTTTTGAACAATAGTAGTACTATTTATAATATTAATAATAATAACAACAACAACATAAAAATAATCCCATATTTGTTTTATTTAAATATATATATAAATCAAATGTACAACTCGGTTCAAAATTTGGTATCAGTAAGATTTAAAAATAAATAAATAAAAATTTTTGTTGACTTTTATAATTTTACAAAAGTTTTCTGTTTCAAATAAATGCTGTTCTTTTGAACTTTCTATTTATCAAGCAATCACAGTTTCTACAAAAATAATAAGCAGCAATATGATAATAATAAGAAATGTTTTTTGAGCAGGAAATCATCATAGTAGACTGATTTCTGAAGGATCATGTGACACTGAAGAAATGATGCTGAAAATTCAGCTTTGCCAACACAGGAACAGTTATTTTACTGTATTTTTGATTAAATAAATATATACAGTAGTTTAGATATTCAGTATAAATACATAGCACAACTTTAGAATTTTGTCAACAAGGAAACATCGATAACACTTTACAATACGGGTGCACTAATATGCATTAATTCATGCTTAACTAATGCACAGATAATCATGAGTTAATGTGTGACTCATGAAGAACTAAACCATTTATTAATGATTACTGCATCAGCAATTAATGAACATTCTATATGATTAATAGATTAAGTAATCAATAAATTGTTAATTAAATGTGTCAAAATGTATTAATTCCCTAATAGCATACTATATTAACTAATAATGTAAATTATTTGCAAAGGTATAATTATGTTATGACTTTACTTGTTGAGGCACATGACTAACTAATTCAAAATTAATTCAAAACCCTTAACCACAATGACATATTACTTATCAATTAGTTAATAGTCCTGTGCCACAACAAGTAAAGTCATAACATAATGATACCTTTGCAAATCATTAGCTAATGATTAATTAAAGCAGACAACTGGAAGTTGAAGTAAAGTGTAATATTACTTTGACTATTGTGGTAATTAACATATTAATTTACATAATTAGTTAATATAATATGTTATTAGGGAATTAATACATTATGACACATTTAACTAATAGCAATTTATTGATTACTAATCTATTAATTATATAGAATGTTCATTAGTTATAAATGGTTTAGTTCTTCATGAGTCATACATTGTCTGTGCATTAAGCATGAATTTATACATATTAGTGCACTATTCTAAAGTGTTACCAAAACATTTTACAAATGCTAATGTTCATTGGTTTTAAATTTCACATTCAATAAAAGAGGCTTAGACAGTTACAGCCATGCTGCTAATTATACCAACTCTGAACCCAACTCTCAGCACAACTTTTGAGTTAAGGCAATTGAGAAAACGACCCATTGGGCTTGTAACACAGGTGGCATGGCTCGCTGGGGTTTGCTCATCGAGAAGGCATTTATCACCTGCTTTTAGTAACGCATGGCTTGGCAATGAACTGTATGTGTTTCCACGGAAACGTACCTTTGCCATGCCAACCAACTCCAATGTTCAAAACTGTGATCTCTCACAGAGATTGGCCACTTATATAGCTATCAGCAAGTTCATTAGATCAAACATATACAGATAACAGAAGTGGCCACTTTTAAACTAACAGTACCCATAACGCAATGGCCAGCACAAATATTTTTTTTTATAGAGATGTTCAGTCATGATGTCAATTATAAAAGCCAGCCGGAAGGCCATGGCTTCCCTTGGAAATTTCCATGTCTGTGGTAAACACAAGAGAGAACATTTGGAGAGACTTTTACATTTGTTCTGTAATGTTGTTGTGTTCAATTTGAAAAAAGTTGGTTGTGGATGTCAAAAATCAATTAAAGGGCAGCAATTGTGAACAATTTAGAGAGTTTTGGCCACTGCAAAATTCCCACAATTCCATTTGTGTGATTTCATAGTTTTAAGGCTTTGTATTATTTGAAAATGTTGGAATAGTATTGATAAAAAATGAGTAAATTAATTCTTAGGAGTATAATAATAATCTATTCTTTAATTCATATTAAACTTGACTGATGACACTCAAAAAAACTCGCTATTTATCCCAAAATGTAATGGACATATTCAACAGGAACGCCTCCTAATGAGCCTGCTGCCCAGGAATGTTGCCATGGAAATGAAGGAAGACTTCCTGAAGCCACCAGAAAGAATCTTCCACAAGATATACATCCAGCGGCATGACAACGTCAGGTATAGAAAGAACGAGAGAGAGCGTTTCAATAATCAAGCCATTCATGTTGAAAGCCCATTCCATGAATGAGAGAGGAGAGCACTACATTTATAGTGTTTTTTTTTATTAGATGAGACAGACAGTGTCAATTCAATTGTACTTAAATTGTGATTGCGAATACGGGATCAGTGAGTCAATAAGAGTCAACAACTCTCCACTCACGCGCAATCGTCTAAGTTCCTGAGTCTGGCTCCCAACCAAAGCTCGCACAGCATGCACGGCACCCACAGCGCTAGTGCTATCAACTCAAGAGCTGCTCAATTAACCCACGCTGCCCACATACGCGGAGAGATGGAGAGTGAGAGATGGAACAAGTGCTGGGGGGCAAATTCACACAATAGCACATACACACATATGCATCCCTAAAGACTTGTTCCAGCCAAGCGATTTGTGAGTGAAAGATGATGCATACAAGTAACTTTTCCATGACCAACTAACCTTTTAAAAGATGAGGTTAATCCAGGCCCAGCTCCAGATCAAGTGTTGTAACTACGATATATATTAGAACTCTCATTCATCTCTCACTGCCAAATTTGCTTATTTTCGAGGTTTTGGTCCATAATTTCAGTCAGAAATGTCAAAACAAATGAATTGGGGGCCATTTTATTATAGTTTTATTTTGAGCTTGTCCTTTTAATTTAGTTTTTAATTAGAGTTCACTGTAATTGCTATTTTCATTTTTTTTTCAGTTTTTATAGTTTCATTCAATTTAGATTTTATCACAGCATTACATTTTAATGTTAATGAAGGGGGGTTAAAACGTTTGAAAGATAATAAGTAATCTAAAGTAAAACTAAAATTAATCTGTGGTCATTTAAAATTAATTTGAGTTGATTTGAAATAAAATATATTGTCATTATTTTGAATTTATATTAGTTCATTTTTAATTAATATTGTAATTCATATTACTGTTTTATTATATTTTAGTTTAGTAGAGGTCAGCATCAAATGAAAATGCACCTTATTTATTTTCTATAAGCAAGCTATTGATCTTGTTTCACTTTTGACCTCAAATTTTCATTAAACTGGATCTTCCGGTGAAATGACAGACTGCTCAATGGTGACGTATGCTGGACTTCATTCATTTAGTCCATTTTCTTACAAACTACATCAAGATTGAATTCAGATCTGCTTCCATCCAATCAACAACTTAATGGAAGTCCCCGCCCTACATTTTTTCCTTTTTCAAGAATGTCCGTTACTACTTCCGTCACTACTTCTGTTTCATCGCAACTTCAACAAAAGTGTTTGGACATGCTACACTGACATACTGACATGCTAACTGAATGAGACAATGCTGATTGGCTTATTGGAGTATACTAACCAGGCAAATCTTGACACCTCAGGTGGGTTAAACTCATGATTGGGTGAGCCAAGTATCCCCTGGACCCCTGGCCTGGGTTAATCTAAAGACTTAATGAAAAAAGGCCAACAGAGTCAGTAGACGTTGGTTGATTCATATTGCTTTTATAGTCATGCACATGTTTCTGATAAAACACATTTTTTTGGCTTGTCCCCAAGCTAGCCTTACAAAGAAGAGTTTGATTCACTGTTGTGAATCACCGTAACCTGTTGTCCTCTTATTCTGTGCAGCATCCTGTTTGCAGACATTGTGGGGTTTACCAGTCTAGCTTCACAGTGCACGGCCCAAGAGCTGGTTAAACTACTGAATGAGCTCTTCGGAAAATTTGATGAGCTCGCTACAGTAAGTAATACTATTGGCATGTATGTGTTGAGAGAAAGGAAGGGGGGAGCAAATCACATCAGAAAGCTTGAGTCAATGGGCGTATGCGATAACTTATCCATCTTATTTTTCAACGTGGATGTAAAGAGTTTTCTGTGAATGTGCGAGAACTCAGATTTATTAGCCACAATAGGGAAATAACGAGAAGAATATATCAAGTGCAGTAAACTGTAAAACTGTTTGCACTATAAACCAGCGAGTTTATAATTAAGACAATACATTCAAATAATATGGTAATAAACACCAGTTTGCAATATCAAGCAGCATAACAAGCTGTTTTGTACATTTTAAAAAACTGGAAGCGAATGACACCGGAAGCCAGACACATTAACATTACAAATGGCCGCGCCCGTGCTTACCTGAAAAATAAGGTGGATATAATTGCTCACAGTCTGGAGGCAATATGCTAATCAGCATTATAATCATAATCCCCATTAGTGGCCACAGATTCTCATAGAGCCCCTCTGTGCACTGCAGGAGAGAGGAAGCATTTGAATTAGAAACACTATTATCCTATAGCCTCCAACGCAAAAATAACAGTGGACGAAAGACTTCTGACTGAGAAAAATGCAACATGCATTTACATACATTTTGTCAAGTGATTTGGTAGAAAAAAATACCACTTTCTCTAAAACAACTTGCCAACTGTAAAATAGCATAAACAAACAGGAATACTAGGGTACTGTGGGTGGTTGCTAAGGCATTGCTATGTGGTTGCAAATGTGTTCTTACACTATATCAGAAATCAAATTCTTCCCTACTATATAGTATGCAAAAAACAGTAGTACTACTTCCACCGAGATTCTGAAGTGTGCATTCGATGGACACTTTACTATCCCATGAGGCCACGGGAGAGGATTTATAAATGGCAGTGAAGGAACACAACTGACGCTAATAGGTCACGTGACAGTAACAACATGGCAGATTCATTCTTGATACCCGTAGTCATACTATATAGAACATACTTTTCAACGGTCGCAAAGGATGTTCAAATTCAAATCTAGTACCTACTTAGACAGTATGTGATTTTAGACGCACCGTTGGTATTTTTAGCTCATTGCTATGTTGATAAACTGTTTTGGTTGTTGCTAAGGCATTGCTAGGTGGCTGCTATACATGGTTGCTTACTTGACTGACAACACAGCCCACTCCCAAGTCTTTGGCAACACTTTAGATATTCTACTTACTATAAGTAACTTTGCAACTACATGTCAACTAACTCTCATTAGAGTATTAGTAGAATGTCTGCTTAATATCTGCTAACACTTTAATTTTGATGGCACCCCAACAGACATTTTATTGACTAAGTTACTTGTTACTTGTAGTTACATGGCAACTTATTCTGCTAACCTAAACCCTAACACCTATCCCTAACCAAACATTCTATTAACAGTCTACTACAGTCTACAAATATGTAATGACTGCTAGTTGACATGTTGCAAAGTTACTTATACCCATTGACCATTGAAATAAAGTGTAACCAAACCATAAATGCTTGTCAGTACATTTGGCTATACACTTTATACATATAAGTATTTCAAAGACAACAGATGTAATCATGAAATTACATGTAAATATGTACTTACAAAAAAGCACTCTAAAGTTCAGGTAATTGGATTTAATATAAATTACTAAAAATCAAAATAAAGTACATTTTCATTTAGTTGCAATTAACATGCAATTAAGTGTCTGAAAACGTTGCAAAAAAAACCAAACTTGTAAACCAATGGTTGGGTTTGTCCATATTTGACCCAAACATGGGTTGAAACAACCCAGCATTTTTTAGAGTGTACATTCAGTTCTCACTTAAGTATATTCTTTTAAAGTATATGATTTATGTAATTAGTACTTTAAAAGTGCACTAAAATATACTTCTTTTTTAAAAGTGTTATAGTTATAGTCTTTTCAAAAGTGTTATAGTTATAGTCTCTTGCCCGTTTTATCATCCACCAGATAACAAGGTATTTGCCCACCTTGTCCTGAACACACCACATAATTTGAGATGTTATCTAGTATAACTGATAGAATAAATAAAATATAAGTAGAAATATATAAATAGAATATAACTGTTCATAGAATAAACTGTGCAAGACTCACAGAAGTTTAATAGAATGTTAGGGGTTTGTTCAGATCCCTAACAAAATTAATAAAGATGCTTTTCTTAGCAAACACCAATAAATATTTCAGCAGCCCCTCAGAGTAAATGCTAAATTACTATCCTGACAGCTGTGATTGTGTTTGCACTTTTCAAAGGTGCTGTCTGTGATCATACAGAAGTATCTTTGATGTACTGTAAATTACAACTACAACTTTTACTAGAGGCTTTTGCATTATTTGGATCTTCTTCATGGATTGTAATTATTTTTCCTCCAATAAGTAAAAACTGTTTAATGTGCTGGTGTTAGAAAGAGATAAATGCAGATTAGCTCCAAATTTTCACTTTCATAATTTTCCTTTCCTTCAATAATTTCATAGCACAGTTTGCCTTTCTGTATTCCCAAGTTAGTAAGTGTGTGTGTGTGTGTGTGTGTGCGCGTGTGTGTGCGCACTGTGACAAGGGGTTTCCCACAGTCTCCTCCTGCCCTGTGGTGCCAGATGGTGCATCTCTAATGAAATAGAGCAATTGATCTGTGGAGAGTTCTTTTTTTCTTTTTTTCTGTTTGTCTCACTCTCTTTAGTCTAAAGTGTCTCATTGTTTTGCTGAATTAATTAAGGTATAATCCTGATAACGTATTTGCAAAAGGCTAGGCCTATTTGCATCAGTATCTATAGTTTAATGACAAATTTGTGCAGTTAAAATTCCAAATGTGACAACAGAGTCACATTCTGACAAAGCTTCCTTTTGATTACAACTCAATTGGAAAAATGAATAGAAACTACCCTACTATTCAAAAGTCTCATGCTCACCATAAGGCTGCATTTGTTTGATCAAAAATACAGTAAAACAGTAATATTGTGACATATTATTACAATTCAAGATTTTGCAATATGCATTTGCATACCTTGCATTCATTTTGAGGCACGTTCACACCAAGAATGATAACTATAACAATAACTATAAAGTTTTAATAATCATTCTAATACGAGAATAGGGAATTCCACATCACATCAACTACAAAGATAACACAGAGGAACGATATTGCTGGAATAATTTTAAGAAAGATTTTTCACACAGTAATCCCGGTAAATGACTGTAAAATTACCAGAATAACTTTATGGGTAAATACACAAATATGCTATTCACACAAGCAATGCCGTTCAGGCTTTTTACCATTAAGAGGCCAACAACCGGTAAATTCTGTGATGTCAGTCATCGGAAATGATCTTTAAACGCTGCGGCATTCTCTTCGCCCGCATGAGGAGAAGTGCTTTAGTTTCTGTTCAATTTGATTAGCTTACTGTAAACAGTGTGGAGTAATCACGGGGTATTCATAAGAACTTTATGACTGGCCCAAAGCAGACTTCTTATGTCACTGCGTTCTGACGTGCTCAATCTTCATTCTGCGTAATTTACTGGTAATGTTACAACTGTTACAAGAAAGCAACTACTGGTAAATTGCCAGAACTGATTTACCTGTATTTTTGATGTTCACACATGATCTCTAATTTACCAGTAAAGACTGTGTGTGTGAAAAAGGGCTACTGACAGCCAATCAGCTGAAGCATTTAAAGCAGGAGACGACAAAACTGCAGTGCGTACTTATGATAAGCAGAGCGTTATCATGCGTTGGTGTGGACTCTAAAATAGTTATCATTGAAGTAAAATTTATAGTTACCATCCTTGGTGTGAACAGGCCGTAAGACTTAATTCAAGTTCCACATTAAGTGACAAACAATCAAACAAACACCTTTATATATATATATATATATATATATATATATATATATATATATATGTGTGTGTAACTGAGTTTAAATAAAGTTAGTTAAATTCATGCACAAATTGGAAGAACTCGCCATTGGCTGTTGCATTCACATACATTGTATTGAGGGGCAGTGCTACGTAATCGCCGGCATTTTCACGATGCTCCGCTGCTGACTTCTCATGCAATGATGCTGTGCCTCTAACAAGCCTTTTGGCCGTGTTTTTCTCAGGCCAATAAAAGAAGCCTTGAGTGACCATCCACCCGATTCTCAGCGAATTAATCCATCAACATCAACACAGTCACATTGGTGCCGTGACCCAGATGGTAGTGAGGTTTAGGGGGGTGGTGTAACGGTGGCCAACTAGTTGCTGTGCAAGTAAACCTCACTCCTCTGATCTCAAGAGACGCTTTAGCGACTGATGCTAGAGGTTGCAGCCTTTAGCCTCCTTCTTAGAGCGTCCGACTCTCATGCCGGCGGACCTGAGTTCATCAAATAACTCTCATCTGCTCATTTCTTAACTGTCAAAACAGGAAACATCTTAATGTTTTTCCCAGAAGTACCATAATCATTCTCTTCTTCACTCATAAATTGTGTAAATATGTCAGAAATCAGATTCTGGTAGATATGTGACATTTATCAACAGCATCACTGTCTTGATTTCAACTGCGCATCAATTTTATTGGCTTTGTGTGTCTCTGGAAAAACTCAGATCATGCTTTTGTGTGTGTGATTGGCAGGAAAACCATTGCAGGAGGATTAAGATCTTGGGAGACTGTTATTACTGTGTGTCCGGCCTGACCCAGCCCAAAGCGGACCACGCTCACTGCTGTGTGGAGATGGGTCTGGACATGATCGACACCATCACGTGAGTCAGTGTTTGTGGCCAAATCTCATTTTGTTTTATTTAACAGCAGTCACTGAGCCGACCAGCAGCAGCTACCATCATCTGACAGACTGTATTTGAACGCTATAGTGATTTCATTTGTGTTGGAATGTGTGTGTGTGTGAGACCTGCTCCACTATATTCATTTCTCTGCTCTGAATTCTGAGGCGGCTTTGACTGCTGCAGTCTCTTATCACCTCACACAGGTGCTAGAATACACACACACACACACACACAGACATGCACGGACAAAAACTTGCACAAAAACACATCTCTCTCTCTCTCTCACACACACACACACACACACACACACACACACACACACACACACACACACACACACACACACACACTTTCGGTCTCACATTAGTGTAGATCTCCTGCTTTGTGCTGGTAGCAAACAGAAAAGAAATTCCTCCTGCCTGCGAAAGCCCCCCCTCTCTCTTCAATCATCAGATCCAGCCTTATAGTGAGGGATGAGGGGAGAATAAGAAGCTTTTGAAAAAAAGGGGACAAAAACCTGACTCCAGTTTCCTAGATGGAAATATAGTGTTCAGGGTTTCCACACTTTTCACCAATGAATTTCTAGGACCTTTTCTGTTGTTTGCAAAGATGTTTGTTATTGTGAATACAGTACATGATTCAAATCGATTTAAGGTCTATTTGTTATAGATCTTATTGTAAATGATTTAGCCATGCATATGTTTTTTTTATTTTTTTATTTATTTATTTATTATAACTGATGGCTAGAACCAAGTCTCATTTTTTTGGATAATCCATTTTGCTCAGATGTATGTCACTGTAAGGAAGAAAAGTTATTTTGTTACTTCTGTTTCATCGCAACTTTAAAAAACATTTGATTCAGGTTAATCTTTTGATTGACTAATGAATAATTCAAAATGGTTTGTGAACCAATTTTACCCTTTGCCATGTAAGTGTAAAATATTCTAGCTGAGCCCTTAGCGTGAGTTTTTTAAGGCAACTGTTATTTTAGAATGCATCACTTCACCTTATTATTTCCATGGTGACACATCATACTTTTAACTTGACACACCACAGCCACAATATTGCTGTATGACAGATGTATTGCTTTTATTTAATTTTTCTTTTTTTCCCCTAAAATATTCACAAACTTTTTAACTACAGTCAAACCAAAATGTATTCAGACACCTTCAACATTTTCTCACATTATCACAGTTTATTCGCTATAGTTTAGAAAATGGTAATAAAATATGACAAGAACTCAGAGTTAAACTGTGTCAGAACAAATTCATCTTGATAATGTCAGATAACTTTGATAGAAAGGTATGTAATGGTTTACAATCATCCAATCAGCTGTCAGCTGTTAAATTTAAGTACACAATTAGATAATACCAATTTAGGTCAACCAATTACCAAGCAATGCTTAATTTTGTTCAGTCTGTGGTGTAAAAGGTTGCATTAGCAATTAAAGAAAAAACACTTAAGCAAAACATAGTCAGGTCAAAGTGTCTGAATAATGTTGTCGTTTAAAAACCTTTATAATGATCATGTTAGTTGATCTATAACGCGCAATGGGCACCACCATGTTAGTTTGCGCCACAATTCATAGAATTGTATCTGTCGGAATTACATCACTTAAATTCACCAACTTCTCCCGAAATACATGAAAATAAGTGACCGGTGAACTGGGAGAAGAATAGAGTAAACTATATAGTTCCCTTTCAGTCGGTCACGTTCGACGTACGTCGGACGTCACCGCCGAATTGGGATCACTTCTGGGAGCCCCTATCAACTTCGAGATATAGAGAACGGGCCAATGGCCATTGGCGTGCGAGATTTGCATCTCGCGCTCCGCACCGCGCTGCGGGTATAAACAGGAGGCGAATGCAGCGCACTATTGTCATTCACTTCGGAGCCGAACACGGTGTTGACGAAGGAGACTGTTCCTGCTTCAGCAGAGAGAGAAAGAGAGAGAACGAGAGAAGACGCTTTTTTGAGTGCTGGGAGAGAAGGCACGATCAGCGGCGGCCGCGAGCTCACTGATACAGTGATAAACTGCTGTTTTTACAGCACTGTTGGTTTGGTGAGGGCGTTCTCAACGGTGAGTGCATACACAGGCTGCACTATTCTCCTGTGTTTTGTCGCGGTCGTTCCTGGGTGCTTCGGCACATTTAAAAGAGCTTTCTTCTAAAAGAGCAGCGCGAGTGTGACACTGCGTCTTTTTCAAGACGTCATTCCACCCGTGTGTTTCTGGACTGGATTGGTTGTTTCCTGTCCTTTGACGGCCACGATCCCTCTCGCATAAGCATGGTGAGATTGCGTTCGTGGGTGATCCATGTTCTCTCAGAAGAACGGGATCACGTCGGCGCGTTGTTCGTCTCGCCTTCCTCGTGAGGGTTTGAGTGTTAAGCTCGCCGTGTGCCGTCTAGCTGCCGGCTGACAGCGCGGGTTGTCACGGCAACCCAGCGCGTCACTCGGCGCTTTAGATGCGCGGTCGAGACTTAACCTCAAACGGGGTTGAGTCCCTTCGCCTATTCCCCGATCTAGTTTCTTTTCTGGTGCACCAGAAAGAGGCTACTTCGGCTAATAGGCCTTGGTGACCTGAGGATTACAGTGGGGCTTCCCTGCCGAGTACATCTCCGTGGGCCCTCACTCCTCTATCGCATCGCAAGCATGCTGAGACTGTGTTCGTGGGTGGTTCATGTTCTCTCATGAGAGCATGACCATGTCGGCGCGTTGTTCGTCTTGCCTTCTTCATAGGGGCTTGAGTGTTCAGTGCGCCGCTCACGGTCTTACATGCCTGCTGGTAGCTTACAGGTGGGATTGCTGGTTCCAAAAAAAAAAAAAGGGGGACCTAGCGTTTCATCTGGGGCTCTAGCAGAGGACTGATGTCAATCGCTGCATCGGAGAGAGGGCTGTTATAAGCTGGAAATGAAGATGATGCTGAGTTTCCCACTATAATGGTGTGTGCTCATGCTGAATCAGATTCAGACTTGACAGCCATGCTTTCCTGGGTGGCTGAGGCGTAGTGCAACACGTTAATCGCCTTGCATTCCTTGCCTTTTTCCCGGATGTGCATTGGAAAGCTTTGGCAGTGTGGAACTATTTGGTGCCAAAATATGGGGTGCCAATGGTGCCATAATCTGAATAAAGTTTTCCTCTCTCTCACTACCCTCATCGGTGAGGTAGCAGTGCCACTGGCAGGCCACCTCCGCCCTGCGCTCTTAGTGCACGAGGGTAGTTCGGAGCTGAGGTTGAGCTGCGCACAGTGACTGATTTACATTTAAAGTCACAGCGCTGGCCCTTGGCCAGACGATGTCCACCCTGGTCCAGAAACACCCTTGGGCTACCTTGCAGGGGTGTGAGACGTCGCCAGAGTACGCTCTCTCGACGCTCACATCTCACAAGGTGACCCTTTTCGGCGACACTGTCGGTGACTGTGCAGCAGTCCTCCACAGTGCAAAGCAGATGGAACCCCTCAGTCTGCTCGCCATGGGCATCCCACGATGCCACCCGTCTTGGCTGCCAGTCAGCTGAGACGGGTGACCTGGACTTGGTTGAAGCTGCTCTTCCCCGGAGGAGGGCCGGGTGGAGAATCATTGCTAAATTTTGTTCCGCCACCGGTGTTACAGCCAGTGGTACCCAAATTCATAAGAGCAGTTCCAATACCTCTGGGTCTCGGGAGTTCAGGAATGGCAGCGTGTGACGCTATGAAGCTGCGCCGCTCTCATTCCCCTCCCCACAAGAGGGCGAGAATGGCAGTGTGCGACGCCGGGGAGCCTCGCCACTCTCATTCCCCTCTTCTCAGCGGTGTGAGGACGGCAGTGCGCGACGCTATGCCTCGCCACTCTTGTTCCTCGCTGAGGAAGGAGGTGAGGTAGGCAGTGTGTGACGCCACAAAGCCTTGCCACTCTCTGCCCCTCCTTCAGTCGCCAGCGGACCGCAGCGTATGGCTTGAGAACGCTACCATGCCTTCTCTCATACCCTCCGTCCAACCGTGGGGGCAGGTAGGTGCTGCGTGCGCACTCAGACCCCACTTCAGGACGCTGTGCCTCTTGGGTCGGGTCCCTGCCCTCCACTTCGCTGCCCTACTGCGGGTACGTCTGTGGGGCGGGTGTGTTCATGGTACGGTTTCCGGAAGCCTAGCTAGCACTTCCGGGACGGTCCCGCTGACTCACCTGCACCACCAGGCTCGGCTATGCGATTCAGTTCGCACGGCATCCTCCCAAGTTCTGGGCGTCCACTTCACTGTTGTGTGGAGCTGCGACGCCCATCTTGTGGAAAGAGATCGAAGTCCTACTGGCGAAGGACGCGATTGGAGCCGGTCCCTCCAGCCGACATGAAGTTGGGGTTCTATAACTCCTACTTCATTGTGCCCAAGAAAAGCAGTGGGTTATGACCAATCTTGGACCTGTGAGTCCTGAACCGGGCCCTTCACAAACCGCCCGTTCAGATGTTGACGCAGAAGCGCACTTTCGAGTACATCCGTCCCCAAGATTGGTTTGCAGCGATCGACCTGAAGGTCGTTCCCTTCAGGACTGTCCCTGTTGTGTGAATACAGAGACACAGTGATCAGTCACCTCAGCCTGTTGGGACTTCGGGTCAACTGGGGAAAGAGCAAACTCTGCCCCGTGCAGAGGATCTCTTTTCTCGGTATGGAGCTGGACTTGGTCAATCTGACAGCGCGTCTCACAGAGGAGCGTGTCCAGTCGGTGTTGAACTGCTTGAATTCGTTCAAATGCAGGACAGCGGTACCACTGAAACATTTTCAGAGGCTCCTGGGGCATATGACAGCCGCAGCCGCTGTAACGGCGCTCGGATTGCTTCATATGAGACCGCTTCAACGCTGGCTACACGACCGAGTCCTGAGATGGGCGTGGCACAGCGGATCCCTCCGTGTCCCCGTGACTCCGAGGTGCCGCCAAACCTTCAGCCTGGGGTCGGACCCTTCGTTTCTACGGGCAGGAGTTTCCTTAGAACAAGTGTCCAGGCATGTTGTTGTCTCCACGGATGCCTCATCCACCGGCTGGGGTGCCACGTACAACGGGCTTGCAGTTTCGGGCTCTGTGGACGGGGCCTCAACTGCAATGGCATATCAATTGCCTCGAGTTGTTAGCAGTTCGTCTTGCGCTGGGCCGCTTCAAAACGCCGCTACTAGGCAAGCACGTTCTGGTCCGTACGGACAACACTGCGGCCGTTGCGTACGTCAACAAACAGGGTGGTCTACGCTCCCGTCGCATGTCTCAACTCGCCCGCCATTTCCTCCTATGGAGTCAGAAGCATCTGAGGTCGCTTCGTGCCATTTACATTCCGGGCCTGCTCAATCGTGCGGCCGACGAGCTCTCACGACAGCCAGTGCTCCCCGGAGAGTGGAGACTCCATCCCCAGGTGGTCCAGCTGATCTGGAGTCGCTTCGGGACCACACAGGTAGACCTGTTTGCCGCCCCGGACACGACCCACTGCCAGTTGTTTTATTCCCTGACCGAGGGGACCCTCGGCTCGGATGCGCTGGCACACAGACGTGCCAAACCCAAGACGTGCCCTGCCCGCTCGGGTTAAGAGCCCACTCCACTAGGGGTGTAGCTTCTTCCTGGGCGTTGGCTCGTGGCGCCTCGCTGACAGATATTGTAGAGCTGCGGGCTGGGCGACACCTAACACGTTCGCTAGATTTTATAGCCTCCGTGTAGAGCCGGTATCTTCCTGTGTGCTCGCTTCCCATAGTCAGTAACACCGAAGTGCCCGTTCTAAGTGTCGGCTTGCTGCGCCACTCCCTTCCCTTTGGAACGGATACGTGTGCTTATATGCTCCAGTCGAGTTCCCCAGAACGGCGAACCCTGTTGAGTCCTCCGCAACCCGCGGCAGTCGGATGTGGCGGAGCGTCCTACGCCAGGTCTAACACTCGTATGCATTGGTGGAACTTGTGTTAGGCTGGGTTCCATATGTTGTGACCCCCGCGGCGGTCCCATATGTGTATTCTTCCACGGTACGGCTCCCTACGGCGAGCCCGTGTCTTTCCCTTGGCAGAGCTCTCTGCCGTCTCAGTTAGGTGTTGTTCCCCCGCCTGTTTGGCCAGGGCCACCCCTGGGACTTCCGTATGTTGCACTGCCCACGGCCAGTCCATACGTGTATTTTCCACATGGTAACTCCCTTCGGGCATGATGTGGCTTCCGCAGCGTCCCTCTGGGCACGCTTTCCCAGCGTTATCCAATAGTCTGCTGAAGTGGGTCTTGCGGAACAGCAGTGTGACTTCCCTGCGTGAATTCCCCGCTCGGAACAGACGGGGTCTGAGGGGCTTTCGCTGGGCGCTGGAAGTGGTAGTAACTGTGGCGTTTTCCAAAGGGATCCCAATTCGTCGGTGACGTCCGACGTACGTCGAACGTGACCGACTGAAAGGGAACGTCTCGGTTACGTATGGTAACCCTTGTTCCCTGAAGGAGGGAACGGAGACGTACGTCCCGTCGCCACAGTTGCTGTACCATCACTGCATGGCCGAGTCACTAGTTCGGCTCCTCAGTGAAAAACAATAGTGCGCTGCATTCGCCTCCTGTTTATACCCGCAGCGCGGGGCGGAGCGCGAGATGCAAATCTCGCACGCCAATGGCCATTGGCCCGTTCTCTATATCTCGAAGTTGATAGGGGCTCCCAGAAGTGATCCCAATTCGTCGGTGACGTACGTCTCCGTTCCCTCCTTCAGGGAACGAGGGTTACCATACGTAACCGAGACGTTATCTATACAATGTGTGTCTGACATGAATAAAACACTTTGGATTAGTTCACTTTAAAATGAAAATTACCCCATGATTTACTCACCCTCAAGCCATCCTAGGTGTATATGACTTTCTTCTTTCTGATGAACACAATCAGAGTTATATTAATAAATATCCTGGCTCTTCCAAGCTTTATAATGGCAGTGAACAGGGCTCACTAGTTTGAAGCTCAAAAAAGTGCATCCATCCATAATAAATGTACTCCACATGGCTCCGAGGGGTTAATAAAGGTTTTCATGTTTATGTAAGAAAAATATCCATATTTAAAACTTTATAAAGTAAAATGTCTAGCTTCAGCGAGATTGCCTTCCATATTTACACAGAAAGTGTAACACCTCTTGCAGTTCAAAATGCTTACACTACATCCTAGTCATACGTTGAGTCAGTTACCTATGTGTGATCTATGACAAGCGCTTAGTGTGCCGTGTCCGCAAAGCACAAAAGAACATTTGAATTTAGCAGTTGATCACGTGGTGCGCTGAACGTTCTAATTACACAGGTGTAGGCTCCAGGGACCAGCCAAGACTGATCACACTGGTGTGATTTGTACGCGTCAAAGGGTTAAAAAAATAAATGAAACAAATTCTGACATCACTATGGTTTACAAGCAAGTTTTACTTAATATTTAGCCTATACAATATTTTACAGCAGATTATAACTAAAAGTTTACTATTTCCATGACTTTCCTAGTTTCCAGGTCTGGAAATCCCAATTGTACAATTTCCTAATAGTTCTACATTTTTGTTTTTTACCTTGTAAATTAGACTTGGGTGTCAAATATGCCTGCGGAGAGGCCATTTCTATAATTGCATCTGTAACCAAAAACTTTTTTTCTTTTGTGATATTTTATCCACCACAGTAGGTGTCCGTATAAAGACCACTAATGTATTTGAAAATACAAAACTTAAACCAAATGTACTTTTTGTGAATATTTGTGTAATCAGGTCTGTTGCAGAAGCAACCGAGGTGAACCTGAACATGCGTGTGGGTTTGCACACGGGCCGTGTGCTGTGTGGGGTTCTGGGGCTCCGAAAGTGGCAGTATGACGTCTGGTCCAATGACGTCACACTGGCCAACATGATGGAGGCAGGAGGACTGCCTGGGTCAGTCACACACCACATTCAACAATATAATTAGATATTAAACCATCATACAACATGTAGCAAAGACTATATAAGCAGAAAGGTGATAGTGTGATTATTTGCCCCTCCCCCAACAGGAAGGTTCATATCACCAAAGCAACGTTGGAATGTCTGAATGGAGATTACGAGGTGGAGCCGGGCCTTGGCCACGAGAGACACACTTTTCTCAGCAAACACGCCATCGAGACTTTCTTCATTGTACCCTCACACAGACGCAAGGTACAAACACATGATCATCACATCGTAGACAACATGAATAAACTCTTGTAATGTGGTGTTTTTCTTGATAATACAAACTATACTGTAATCTATGTAATGACAGAGGGAAACATCTTGGTTACTGATGTAACCTTCGTTCCCTGATGGAGAAAACAGAGACGTTATGTCTCACTTGGGAGCCCCAATCACCTCTGAGTTGTAAAACGGCCAGTGGAATTGGCGAGTGGAAAAACACCACTGAATGTGCTTTCTCTCCAGCGAGAGAGATCTCCTCTCATTTGCAAGCTCTTTAAGATCAGGAAACGCTCTTTGTGATTGGAAGAGAGTGATCGTTGTACGCAACCACTCGGCTTCAAAGCAAAAATCTTAATGGGTGGATCCGTGCCGCCGTCTTATATATCAGTATGTATGGGAGAGTGGTTTGGCATGCAAATTCCATTTTTTCTACAACTCAGAGGTGATTGGGGCTCCCAAGTGAGACCCCATTTGTCAGTCTTAGACATAACGTCGAACGTGACTGACAGATAGGGAACTTAATTTTATCCATCAGAATTAGGCTAGATTGTGAAAAGTGGACATATCTTAGGCTGTGCTATTATTGGGTAGAATTATTTTTTGCTTACATTAGCAGTAAAGAATTAGAAAAAGTAATTTTAGTGGTACAGGAAATGATTGCATTTGATGAACAATTACTGAGGGCAAAACAGAGTCCATTTAGATTTTTTTAATGCTGTTTTTAAAGAGCCACGGATGAGGAGTGTTGACTTATTCCCTGTTGAATCAGGAAGCATTTAAACAGTCAATAGAATTTATTTACATTACAGCCACACTCTTAAAATGAAAGGATCCAAAAGGGGGACACAGCGATGCCACATCCATCATAGCGATGCCATTTTGGTTCACTAAAGAACCTTTCTGCTTCTTAAAAATCTAAAGAAACAAATTTTGTGGAAGGGAAAGATATAATTAGACAAACAGTTGTGAACATTGAACTTTCTATTCATTAAAGAATCTGAAAAAAATGTATCATGGTTTCCACAAAAAGCAGCACAACTGTTTTCAACATTAATAAAAATAAGAAATGTTTCACACCAAATCAGCATATTAGAATGATTTCTGAAGGATCATGTGACACTCAAGACTGGTAATGATGCTGACAATTCAACTTTGACATCACAGGAATAAATTACATTTTAAAATAATAAAAAAAAACTGTAATAAAATTTTTTTTTAATAATATTACAGTTTTTACTTAAGTGAATTATCAGCTTTTATTAAGTGAATTTTTGATCCAATAAATGAAGCTGTTGAGCATAAGAGACTTCTTTCAATAACATTAAAAAAATAAACTTTTGATAAACTTACCCATTCAATTTCTATTTTTGTTAAAAGTTTGAGTGAGTTTTTATCTTAACTTTATCTTTAAGATCTGAGAGATGAGTATAATGCAATAAAATGATCTACATATGCATAATCAAAAGTCTTACACACATCCTAGTCCATCTGGAGCTCAAATGGATTCATAGCACTTTTTTAAGTTAGTTTTTTTTTTCAGAAAACAGTTACTTCAGCCATTTTCACACATTCAGTTAATCTTTTCTCTACTCTTATTCCACATTTCTTCCCACCTCCTTCCTCTCTTCCTCTTTCTCTCTCTGCAGATTTTTCCTGGGCTGATCCTATCAGACATAAAGCCAGCGAAAAGGATGAAGTTTAAGACAGTCTGTTACCTGCTGGTGCAGCTCATGCACTGCAGAAAGATGTTCAAGGCTGAGATCCCTTTCTCCAACGTCATGACCTGTGAGGATGATGACAAGGTGCGTGATTACTGCACATGTCCATCTTAATGTTATATAATGTGAAACTAGGAGGGCCAGGGGCAGTGACAGCCACCCACTTTTACACATCAACCTAACTTAATAGACTGATATTAAATAGTTTTATTGTTATAATATCCAATAGTCTGAAGTTTTAACATCTGATATTATTTCAAAGAGTTAAAAGTAAGTTAAAGGTGGGGTAAGTGTTATTTAAAAACTGCTTTAGAAATGTGACTCGGGCCGAGTACAATAACAAACTGTTAGCCAATCAGCAGTAAGGGGCGTGTCTACTAATGACGGGGAGAAGAGAGTGTCCAGTGCACGTCATTATTCAAAAGACATGACCCAGGACGGACATTAGCTGAGCGATGACAGAAAGAGAGAGATGGCAGATAAAAAAACAAATGTGGAAGATGTCTGTGAAACAAAAGAAGGCTTACGATCCGGTAAGAAGTATCAGCTTTCCAGCGCTGGAGAGAACTCAAGGACTGAAGGCTGAGGTTGCTTTATTTCTTCTCGATAGGCGAGTAACATTGGTTTTGTTTTGTTTCACAGAACTAATATATGCTGGCTTTTGCTTGAATATGCTCATGTGTCATGTTCGCTTGTTTGTCCATTTGCGATCGTATTGTCGTTCACTTCAGCTATGATAAAGACCCATTCATTTCCACACTGTATAAGCCTGGAGCATCTAAACCTCCTCACTGTCTGTTTCAAGCGTCAGCTCCCAAAGTGTGTCAGAAAAGTAAGATAATATACTCCTAATATATGTTTGTTTCCTCTTTTCGTGATCGATATCCCTCTAATCTTGTCATAATTGTAGTATGTTTGTTAGTTGGACTGTCTTGCTCGTGCTATCGAGTTGTTCATGGGAACTGTTTGTGTTTTTGTGTTTGCTATAACCCTGTAATCTTGTCATAATTGTAGTATGTTCATTAGTTGGATTGTCGTGCTCGTGCTATCTAGTTGTTAATGAGAACTGTTTTGTGTTTTTGGGATGGAAGGGATGACTTTTTCATTGAACATTAGACCTGGATTACCATAGTAACACAAAGATTCCGCCATAGTCGTTGCCTGGGTTACGTATGTGTGGGGCGGAGCTATCAAAATAGGGGCGTGTTTGTTTTGGTGATTTGAAATATCAACATTGGTTACCAGAAAGCACTTACCCCACCTTTAAAAGGAGTTATGAATATATTATAAGACAGCTGTCTGAATCGAGCATCTACCCACTGATCCCTGCACTGAAACCAGCGAAATGAATAAAAATGATTCTTAGTCATTCAAATGACTGGGCATGGAGATTGACTAATGGGCAAACTAATATCTATTTATACAGATATTTATGACAATAAGTGCATTTACAACAAAATGCTGATAACTACAAAAGTAGTCTCTATATTTAAACCAGCATTGAATTAAAAAAATAATAATTTTATTCTAGTTTTGATATCAAAACATAAACAGATATGAGAATAAAAACATGGGCACAAAAAAGCTGCCACTGCTGTTGCAGTTTAAGGGGGCGTTTACACGACAACATTTTCAACTAAGCGCTTTATGCATTTTGGTCGTTCACAACAGTGTTTTGGGGGCCTGAAAAGTTTTATAAAAAGCAATACCGTTATCGTTTCCATGTAAACTACAAAAACTCTAATTTGTGGAAACGGTGACTTCGTACACGTTTATTACGTGTTCAGTCTATAGACACGTAGTGTTTCTTTAAAAAATTTCAAAATTATAAAAGACCGCCTGTTTTCCCATTCATTTTTTGTAAGAATTGTATACGGTCACTAACGACACGAGGCGTGTAACAGTGTATATTTTTTCTGCACAACAATAAGTGAATCTTTGATGACTGAATAAGTGCAATTTACCTTTATTCCACAAGGTGGCAATGTCTGATACACAATGAGGAAGTGACATTTCACTCATAATTACCGCAGGCAGAAAACAAAATTATAGCAAAACTTCATCAGCAAAACTTGAAATGGCTCAGCGATTTACTGCAGACCAAGTACTGAACGCAATCAAACATTAGTGTCACTGTCACTTGATGGTGGATCTGGTAAAGAAGCTGTAAGCGATTCAAATATTGATTTTTAAGATGTTGAAAATGCTAGTTTTGAGTATGTTTGAGATGGCGAATATGAGCCAGATGCTGAATGTACTGGGAAATGAGCTCTGACGAGGACAGTGATGATGGTATAAAACATCTGCTCAAACTGAACCCTTCCAAGCTCCAAAAGGTAACAAAATATGCTTTATTTTATTCTTCTGTAATTGTTACTCTAATATCTGGAGAGTTTTATATTATCACGACAGGTAGACATCCATCCGTGTTGAATTGATATGGGTTGCTAAAGACCTGAATATGAATATGTAATGATTGGCGAAACATTTGTGCATTTATATATATTTTAAGGCAAATCTAAGTAGTATGTCCTGCCGGTCTTAAGAGTATCTGCTGCACAAGAACCTCATTTACGAAGGTTTTGCTCATGAATATTGATAACCCAATTATTAATCATGAGCTAAGACATCATAGTGTCATGATGTCACAACCAGTCAATCAACCTGTCAGCTTGTTCCGGTGCTGCTGATATATTGATTGCGTGATTGCTTTGTGTGCAGTCCTCCAATACTTGCAAAGCCAAAATCCTAAAATCACCCTAAATTACCCTTCACACCCACACAAATCACATTCACTCTGTTTTAATCCAGTCCACTCTCTAATGCCACTCCTTCAGATGTGTGGATGATTGCACACAGATCCAATCACCACTGCAGATTTACTGTTCTCATCTTATGTGTGACTGTGTGTGTATTTCAACTTTTATCAGTGCATAATTAAACATCTCATCACCATTGCATGTGTGAGAAAATATGCTGAGATGTGTTGAATACCCATCTGTCATCATTTACTGTAGATTTGTCTAAATGAGTTTAAAAGTATTCGTGGGTGTGCGGTTCTTTCTTTACCTAATAATCATAAAGTAACAGTTCACCCAAGAATGAACATTTTGTCATAATTTACTCACCCTTATTGTCACTCCAAACCTGTCTATACACATATGAATACATGTTCATTCTGTCAAAAAATGCACCATAAAAGTCGTCCATATGACTCCTGCATTATATTTTAAATCTTCTGATGTCATGTGAAAGCTTTGCATAAGCAACTGATCAAAAAAATATGACATTATTTATTGAAAATCTTCCCCTCTGCTAAACTTAAATTTATTTGTATATAAACTTGAAATTTTGGAATCTGCTATACTGGAATTGATCTGAAATTTCCCCTGGGTTTTCAGAGACGAGCGTTGCGAACAGCTTCTGAGAAGCTGCGCAATCGGACGTCATTTTCGGCGGGCGTGGTGCAGACCTCTCCCGGGACGAGAGTGAACCGCTACATTGGTCGTATGATAGAAGCACGACAGACAGAGTCCGAGACGGCAGACCTCAACTACATTACCCTTACATACAAGAGCAGAGAGAGAGAGCAGAGAGTGAGTATACACAGCTGCATAATGCATAAACATGGGTGTGAGCAGCTTTTACATGGGGGAGTGTCACAAAGAGGGTTTTGAACCTCTTCAAATAGAATGATTTTCTAAATTATGTGTCCAAGCTAAAATAACATCATATTATATTGTCATATTTTTGCTATAGCTGCTGTAATCAAAATTTTTTGTGCTTTAAAATTTAATCTAAATGTATTAATTGCAATGTTTGTTGCAACCTTTTGTAACCTTATAAATGCCTTTACTGTCATTTTTGATCAATTTAATGCAGTAAAGTATTTATTTATTTATTAAAATATCATACTGACCCCAAATGTTTGAACAGTTGTGTGTGTTTATGCAAAAATAGACTTTAAAAACCCTGTGAAATATTCACTGGAGTGAAAAGTGTGACAACATGCCCCAGTGTCCCTAACACAGCAGTAACCAATCCAGGGCATTTGGCAGTAGTGACTTGCGAAATGTGAGAGAGATGGAGTGAAGAATTTCCTCAGACACACATGCCACATCCCCCGCATTGTTCCGTTGTGCTTCGTGACTCCCTGTCTCCTCTCACTTTAAACATCCTCTCTCCCCCTCATCCCCCCCCACCCCCTTCTCACTAGCTCTCTCCATTGCTCTGTTCTTTTCCGATTTCTTAGACGTCTGCCCACCCAAACAGAATGGGGGCAACAGTGATGATTTGGGAAAATCTGTCAGACTCACGCCATATATTCTCTCTCTCACACACTCGTTGCTGGAGCGCGGCTTTCCCTGCTCTCTCTGGGAGTATAATGACATTGCATCTGTCTCTTGTGAAGAGGGGGATGCTGGCTTTATACTCTAATGAAGCTGACGCACAAAGCAGTGTGTTGCATTGATCTCTCGCAGGCTGCGCTGGAATGACACAAATACACGTTGCTTGTGACACCTACAAGAGATACAACAAAACATATGTTTACATGAACACACACATGACTGTTTCTTCAACTTTCAGCACTTTTATGTATTGATTTTTGTCAAAATTAATTGATTTAAATTGAATGCATTATTAAAATTGTCTCGGAAACTTTTTACCATGTCTTCATCATTTGTTATTGCAACTTTTAAAATGCCTATTATACAGTATATACTATAGATTTTTTAGTTTTTCTTATGTCCCAGACTTTCAGTCTTAAAATATAAAAAATTATCAAAAAAGATTACATTTTTAAATTTGAACAAAATAAATGAATATATATTTAAGAATTTATTGTTTAAAAATGTCCCTCAGATGTGGCTTATTTCATTTCATTTTGGTAATATTTTTTCTATTTTTTAATGCAATGTTTTAGGGAGATTTTGTTATTTTTTAGTTTATTTACCTTTAAATTACTAGATTTTACCAACAAATAATAAATAAATAGTCATTAAAGCACATTCATCACATTCTTTCAACTTAAATTCAAAATAACTCACAATTTCATGCATAACCCTTTTAATTTAGCTCAAAATATCTTACATTGGGTGTCTTTGCCGACCTCATGTGGAAAAATAATAATATAACATGATATTTCATGACTCTTGCCACTAGATGGCCTTATAGCTCTATATGGAGCAAATGAGGCGTTCCGCTGGGTCCTAAAGTCAGTTTTTTCAGTATGCATTCAGATACACATGTAGACATTATAACATAATTTTTTTGGTAAAGTTTTAGCATTTTTAGTTTGAATTTTGAGAGTGTTTAGGTTTTTCTATGTGTACTAAAGCATTTCTCGCATTCCATTCATTCCTATGGGGGTCAAATTGATAAAAATTTCAACCACAAAACTCCTCGAATCCAGTCAATTCTTTTTTTGTGTATTCGTGGTTCAAGTGCGACAAAAGTCATAGGGTCTTGGACCACGCCGATGAACACTCAATTTTTTATTTAAAAAAAAAAAACGTGTTCATTTTGAGGAAATATGATTTAATTGTGTGTGTTTGGGATACATACAATGCGAAACATTGCAAAATTAGCCTTAGCAAGACAAAAGAGTCACCATTTTATTTTAAATAAATTTAAAAATATAATTTCTTTAATCGTCATTTGCATCACAAAATTAATGGTTAGTTTTAATGTGGTGGAAATTACATTTATGCATGATGGTTAAGGGAAAGCATATTTTAGAAGTCTTTATTTTCTAATACTCCACAGGGCTAAAAGTGCTGATACAGTAGTTGAAGAAACACATTTACACCATAGACCGTAAAAAAATATGGACGACATGCCTTCACTGGTGTGGAATAAACAGTTATGGAAATGTAGAAATTAAAGCTAAAGCTCCAATCTCCTCCCGAAAATCCAGAAAAAAGTCTGTTAGTGCCTCGGTGACTACTTCCCTCACAGAAGCTGTCAGTCAATCTCAGCTGTCAATCATGACGTCACACCCCCCGTTTTTATAGCATCAAATAACTAACTAAAACCAAACTTATTTAAAAAATGAACACTTGAAATGAAATCATCGTGATTAAAAACTGCCAAACCAAAGTTACAGAAACCATCTTTGGGAAAAAACTTATTGTGTAAGTGTAATTTGATTGTTTAGTTTGTCTCGCGTCCATTAGAATACATGGAGGGGCGGGGGTTATGAGCTATACTGGGACCAACCTGGGGGCGATCGAGACGCGCCGGCTTCAGTTTTCAACATGAGTGCGGCAGGCTTGATTTACACACATGTAATTGCTACGATCTATCAAATTGTCTCTTGTCTCTCTCTGTCACACAGTATCAGCAAGTGTATGACGATGCCTTCATCAGTGCGGTGGCTATCTCGCTTGTCCTCACTTCATTTTTTGCAGTGGTCTATTTTCTCATCATTCCTCAGTATGTAAATCACACATACACACAACAACATAACACACCTTTTCTTTATGTGCCAGACACACTAAATTGATCACACATTTCACACGCTCAGGTCACTGCATCACACAACACACATGCATATAACGTGGGAAACCCCTCTCTTTCCCTCCATCTCTCTTGTTGCAGAGGTCTTCTGGTTGTGATTCTTCTGGTTCTCTGTTTGTGTTTCCACATGGCAAGTGTGATGTACCTTCACATCACTCATGTACAGGTAACACACACACACACGTTTTCATGTTTTATGGTGACACTCCATAGACATAATGGTTTTTGTACTGTACAAACTTTATATTCTAACCCAAAACCTACCCATCACAAAAAACTTTTTGCATTTTTACATTTTCAAGAAACATCACTTAGTGTGATTTATAAGCTGTTTTCCTCATGGGGACCAATAAATGTCCTTACAAGGACAATGATCTTGGATATTGCCATCCTTGTGGGGACATTTTGTCGCCATAATGTAGGGTTTACCAGGGCACACAGACACACATATAGCTTGACTCCCAAGCATCCCTATAGTATGACCTAACAAGCATCCAGAACACCCTACAAATACCCTAGCAACCACCCACGGGCACCACTGTCATTTTCTTCAGAAAATGTAAAACTCTAGTCTTTGTGTGCTTTTGCTCAGCAGGTTTACCGATACCTCTCTCCTGCTTTTGTCTGTCTTTTCAGTGCTCTCCTGACTGTCTGACCCTGCAGATCAGAACAGTTCTGTGTGGGTTTCTGGTTCTGCTGATGTACTCCGTGACCCAGGGGTGTGTGGTGAGTGTGTGTGTATAGTAGAATAGAGTATGACTGAGGGTGTTGCTTATGACACTAATAGAAAAAAATAGTACAAGATGTTAGCGGGTTGACTCATATATTTCTTGTCATGCATTAGACCTTGTGATAACACTTTACTTGAAGCCTGTATGTATATATGTGTATATATATTTTATTTTTTTTATTTCATTTTTTTTACATTATAATACTATTCCTTATGTTTTAAAGGCACAATATGTAAGATTTTTTGGATTAGAATATCCCACAAAACCCACTAGTCTAATAATATATATTTGGTTGACACACACTCTTTCATTATCCCAAATGTTTTCCAACAATGTTTAAATCCAGAAAAATCAGCTATTTTAACCAGTGTAACAGCCTATGTCATTGTGTTGGCTGTCAATGGTGTCATCTGTGTTACCCTCGATTTCCAGTTTTAGTTCTGTAGAAACCATAGAAACACCAAAGACGCTTTAATATATTATGTGTTTTATTAGACAGGTGAGCAACTGTTTGGATACCTTTATCCACAGAAAACTAATCAGTGTTAGTCTTATTGTTTGAATCCCTTTTTTCTTGATTTACTGCAAGTAACATGTTTGTACCTTTCCTCAGAGACAACACTATTTTGTCAAGTGGCTAACATAGCATACTCAGAAAAAGCTTTATTTGTAGTACCAGTTATATAGCATTTTCTCCAGCATACAAATCACTTTAAAAATGAATTGCATGCCATTTAGCAACACAAGTCATCCAGCTTTTATTAAGTGAAGTGACGTGAAGGCCAAGTATGGCTGCATGGCCTACTGCATATGTATTTCCACTAAAATCTCTGTATAGTATTCTCCAAACTGTGGTAAAAACTCCTTCTGTCATATTTCGACTAACTATCGATCGCAACAAATTTTATTGCATTATATTATATTACTAACTATAATAGCATAGCATTTTAGTATATTAAAACATAACGTTTAAGTAATGCGTTTAGAAATAAGTATTAAAGGGGTCATGATCTGGCTTTTGGTGGGCGGGGCTACAGAATTAGGAGTTTATCTTCTTCAGTTAAGGCGGCGTTTCACTGAACTCTGACGTCACAGGTAAGCACATTCGCAGATTGATCGTTTGCTGAGCCAGCTGTCAATAAAAGCTTTTCTTTGACTAACAAGGACGTTTTCAGCTCTGAAATGTACAGGATATTCGTATAATACCATGACCTTTTATATATCAAGAGCTCAAGGGAAAGTTTCTCAAATTTCTCAAATCATGACCCCTTTAAGTCAAAACCATGTAGACGGCTCTCATTGAAACGGCACTGAGCCGGAAGCTGCGGACTAAATGCGGAAGCAACCGTGCATAGTCCATTTGTCCTCTGCATTTAACCCATCCAAGTTAGTGCACACACATTAGGAACAGTGAGTAGTAAACACACACACACACACACACTGCAAATCGTGGACACACACACCCGGAGCAGTGGGCAGCCATTCATTGCTCATATTCTAATATCGATCTTAAAGGGATAGTTCACCCAAAAATTTAAATTCTGTCATCATTTACTCACCCTCAACCTGTAAGACCTTCATTCATCTTCAGAACACAGATTAAGATATTTTTTATGAAATCCGAGAGCTCTCTGACCCCTTCATAGACAGCAATTTCATTAACACTTTCAAGGCCCAGAAAGGAAGTAAAGACATTGTTAAAATGGTCCATGTGACTACAGTGGTTCAACCATAATTTCATGAAGCGACGAGAATAGTTTTTGTGCGCAAAAAACAAACAAAAATAACAACTTTATTCAACTATTTCGTTCTAGCCTGTGCCAGTGTCCTACGCAGTTTACATTGTAAATACAGTGCAGCTTCCGCATCATCATCACACTCATGCGTCGTGGTGCTCACGTGAACAGCATCGGCTGCCGCAGGATTAGAAAGCGTTGCACTGTTTACAACGTAAACTGCGTAGGACACTGGCACAGGCTAGAACACAATTGTTGAATAAAGTCGTTATTTTTGTTTGTTTTTGCGCACAAAAAAACGATAGCTCCCATGATTCCACGCTCATTCATGGCATCATCAAGCTTTGTCTTTGTTATTGTTTTGAATAAGCGATCTCTAGTGGCGAAACTTACATACTGTTCCTTTAAAGCTTAATACATAAGGTGTATTTTTATATATATATATATATATATATATATATATATATATATATATATATATATATATATATATATATATATATATATATATATATATATATATATATAAAATTCTATCATTTAACTTTCAAACATGCAATAGTTTCTTTGTAATGATCTTATCTTTGTGCGTTTGAATGTGTATGTTTTGCTGTACCTGCACAGGTGGGATGTGTACCGTGGTCACTGGAGGGGAATTCCAATGTCTCCATGGTGACAGCTGTCACTGTGAACGGGACCGCCGTGGGCTCCGGGGTGTGCAAATACACTCCGTACATATTTTTATCATGTGTGATGGCGTCACTATCTGTGGCTCTGTACCTTCGTGTGTCATCACTACCCAAGATCCTCCTGCTTCTTCTTCTCAACATCCTCCACACTGTCGTCATGGAGACCAGCGGCTATCGGAAGGCCATAGGGTGAGTCAAGCTAAACGCGAAGGTTATAGATATAGATTTCCCAAACTGGGGTTTGCGAGTTGGTGATAAGATTATAAAAATGTAAAATAATTATTGTAATATTAATTTAAAATCTTAGTAAGTCAGTGTTTCACTGTCAAAAGGCTGAATCCCTGAATTATCTGATAATCGGATGGGTGTCATTGTGTCTTTGTTTGTGTGTGTGTTTAGAGGTGGATTCTTTCAGATACATGGCTATGACCCGGTTCTGGCAATGCTGTTGTTTTCTGGAGCTCTGGTGCTTCACTGCAGACAGCTGGATCTTAAACTCAGACTCGACTACCTCTGGGCCACCCAGGTGAGTGTACCTGTGTGAGTGTGTGTCTCTCTCTCTCTCTCTCTGTGTGTGTATGTGTGTGTGCATTAGGTTTTGGTTTTTGTGAGTGTGTAAATCCATCTGGTATGGTGTGAGGTTTCACATGGCCAGAATGAATCAGCTATCATATGAACAGGTTCGCAAAAAGTCTGTGTTGCAAAGCTTCACATGGATTTCACACAGTTCTATGAATCATTTTGCTCCTATGCATAATTTTGAACGTAAGCATTTTAGCTGTCTGTAACACGTGACAGACCCATCCAACACACACACACACACACACACACACACAACATATATTTATAACACATATGTTATGACAGAACTGTGTGAAATTCTTTGCACACATAGACCTTTCAAAAGTTTTAGGATGTTTTAATGTTTTTAAATTAAGTATCTTATCAGCTGCTTAATAATATTTTTTGGAAACTGTGAAATTGAAAATAAATGACAACACACCTTTGAATGGTAGTGTATATTTTTTTAAACAGAAAACACTAAAATATAGTGGAATATCTTGAAGCATCATTGGCAGTGTGATAGACAAGCTACTTCAACAGCAACAGTGCCCTCTGGTGGATGCTTATTTTCAGACTGTAACTAAATATTTATCAATCAACTCTTCAGTGACTGTACAGATAATTCAGCTAGTATCAGTATACAGTTAATTTTGAATATGTCTATTTGTGTGTTTCATCCTCAGGCTGAGGAGGAGAGAGATGACATGGAGAGAGTGAAGCTGGACAATAAGAGGATTCTGTTCAACCTACTGCCTGCACATGTAGCTCAACACTTCCTGCTGTCCAACCCACGAAACATGGTCAGATTTAATTTACAGGTCACAGAAAATAAACTTGAAGGGTTAAAAGGGAACATGAGAATTTAACTTATATAATGTGACATTTCTAAGCAAACCAGCATATTCAGCTGGAGTGAAGTGAGAAGTGAGGCTTTATTTATCTATTATGATCTGATTCGATAATATTTGGCTTGATATTATTGGCCAAGAATGAAAATTCTGCCATTATTTACTAACCCTCATGTTGTTCCAAACATGTATGATGTTCTTTCTTCTGTGGAAGATATTTTAAAGAATGTTGGGAACCAAACAACTTCATTTGTATGGAGAATATATTTTATATGTTTCACAGAAAAGAAAGAAAATCATATAAGTTTGGTATGACAATGAGGATGAATAAAAATGTTTAATTTTTGGGTAAACTAACCCTTTAAGTTAGTAATTTAATATGCATCATTTTTTCAGAATGATATGTACTGATAAGCATAATGAGACCAGATGCATTTATTAAGAATGTAAACTAGGTCCATTTTGAATTCATGCTGTCTAATAATGTACATCTCGGTTGTTGTAATTCCCGAAGTCACCACTTCATGGCAATGTTGTTGTGATCCAGCTGGTAATTAGGTGAGAGGTCAGCACAGATGCTTTGATGATAGTGTGTGTTTTGATCACGTAAATGAGATAACATTATGATTGTGTGTAGTGTAAATGCTCAGCTGCTCCATCTGACTTTGTGATCTCACTGCCAGGCTTCATTGTGAGGCCTTATGAACACAACGCATGTGTGATTACACTCCTGGTATGCAGTTTGTCATGTTTTTTTATGTTTGCTGCATACTCAACAAATGCCACTCGCCTCTTTTCCTGTCCAAGATCTTTTCCAGGGAATTGTTGCAATCAGACATCCTGAAATCTGTTACGGTTGCTCTGAAGCAATCTTCCTCTCCTGAGCGTGGAATTATATTGTAAACAGTGGCACACAGAAGTGAAAATCTTGGACATACAGTATACACAAAAGTAAACACAAGATGCAACCATCACTGGAATTATTTCCTTGGATTCTTTCCACGGACAAAAGCTTGGAAAAAGTGTGCATTTGTAGTATACAACTCTTTTTTTCCTTACACCGAAAACACTCTAAATTAGTTTTACATGACCATTTTTCAACCCCCTTTTGACTCTTATGATAAAAAAACGCACTGTTTTGCTTAATATCTATATTACTTTTTTATATTATATCCATTCAAATGTTTGGGGTCAGTACGTTTTTTTTATTTTATTTTATTTTTTATACTTTTATTTATCAAGGATGCTTTAAATTGATCAAAAGTGACAGTAAAGTCATTCATAATTTCCCAAAAGATTTGTATTTCAAATAAATGGTAGAACTTCCTATTCATCAAAGAATCCAGATTTTTTTTTTTAATGGTATTAAGCAGCATAACTGTTTTCAACATTAATGATTATAATAATAAATGTTCCTTGAGCAGCAAATCAGCATATTAGAATGATTTCTGAAGGATCACATGACACTGAAGACTGGAGTAATGATGCTGAAAATTCACAGGAATAATTTTGGTAACACTTTACAATAAGGTTCATTAGTTAACATTAGTTAACTACATTAGTTAACACGAACTAATAATGAACTGCACTTATAAAGCATTTATCTTTGTTAATGTTAATTTCAACATTTACTAATACATTATTAAAATCTTGTTAACATTAGTTAATGCACTGTGAACTAACATGAACAAACCATGAATAGCTGTATTTTTATTAACTAACGTTAACAAAGATTAATAAATACAGTAACAAATGAACTGCTCATGGTTAGTTCATGTTAGTTAATACATTAACTAATGTTAACTAATGAAACCTTATTGTAAAGTGTTACCATAATTTTAAATAGTAATATTTCACAATAATACTGTTATAGAGGTTTCTTTCAAAATCTTACCCACCCCAAACTGTATGATTTCAGACTAAAACATTTAAAAAGACAAATTATTGCTTTATTCCAACTGGAATCATGTAAAGGCTTATTACTTTGGTAAACAAAAATACACAGTTATCTTTTTGCACTATGTTTCTTGTTTACATCCAAAAGACACCAAATTGTTGCTATGGTTATGACCAAATCATAATTTTGGGAGTGACTCCTGTACTCCTTAGATTCAGAATGATAATTAAAGGGAGTCACTTCTGCATTTAAATGCGGTTGTCACTCCCAAAACTTTGCAGTGTGTATGTGTCTACATAGTAAATTAAGCTCTTCTATTTCAGAAAAGTCACATTTTATGTGAATGTTTCGGCATATATAATCTGCTGTAATGTGGTTGTGTCTTTGATTTAAGATGGACAGGTCAATCGAATGTACTCTACTCTTCAATATTGAGAGCAAGTTTTGCTTTGACCAAAGTCAACTCTTCCAGTTCATGGGTGACGTGACTTATTACTGTAGGCTTAAGTGCTGTTATATTCCCAGCTCAGCCTGGATCAGTGGTATCGTCCCCTGAGGGTCTCATATCTTTTTCCTTTCCTGCTCTTTCACTGTTCCAGGACCTGTATTATCAGTCTTACTCTCAGGTGGGCGTCCTGTTCGCCTCCATCCCCAACTTCAATGACTTCTACATTGAGCTGGATGGAAACAACATGGGTGTGGAATGCCTCCGGCTGCTAAACGAGATCATTGCTGACTTTGATGCGGTGAGAATTTCTTGTTTCCCAGTCCGAGAAATGTATGTTTTGGCTCAGTGTGTGATTGACCTTAATCCCACTCTAGGCTTCATTTATTTCTCCATCACACCATCTCTCTCTCTCTCTCTTTCTCTGTCTGTAGTTGATGGATAAGGCATGCTACAAAGACATTGAGAAGATCAAAACTATTGGCAGTACTTACATGGCTGCGGTTGGACTCGTCCCCACTGCGGGATCCAAGGTACACAGCGTGTGTGTGTGTGTGCACGCATATACCGCAAAAATAATTTTCTCAATCAGAATTTTTGCCTTATTTTCCAAGAAACAATTACTTGAACTTCAAGTCTTGAAGAAAAAAAAAACTTTTTAGGGACTAAAACTACCATTCAAAAGGTTGGTAAGATTTTTTGAGACACTTTGAATGTTGGTTTGACAGCCTTGTTTGAAATATTTTTTTATATATAATGTTTTTAAATATCTATTTTTTGTATTCATATACTACCATTCAACAGTTTGGTGTCAGTAAGAATTTGTACTGTCAAGTCTTTTATGCTCACCAAGGCTATGTATTTGATTAAAAATACAGTAAACTGATATTGTGACATATTCATATAATTTAAAATAAATGTTTTCTGTTTGAATAATATATTTTATAAATGTGTATATATATATATATATATATATATATATATATATATATATATATATATATATATATATTAGATTTTTTTTTCAGGATTCTTTGATGGTTCAAAAGAACAGCATTTATTAGAAATACTGTATATTACTAAAATAATATTACTGTCACCTTTGATCAATTGCTTTGCCTTGCTGAATAAAATCATTCATTTATTAAAAACCTTACTGACCCCATACTCAATGTTTGAATTTTTCTTACCCTATACATTTTTTAAAGCATAAATCTAACCAAATTTAGTGAGGTTTACACTTTTATTATTATTTATTCAAATAGACAATACTTTCTGAAAACAAGTCTCATTATTTTACACAATTTTGCTTTGCATATTTTTACATGAAAACAACACAAATTAATCAAATGCTTCCTTCCAGTGCATGTGCCTTTTGTGTGCATCATGAGTCTGGGCCCTGGTGTGTGTGTGCGCGTGTGCACACGTATGTGTTTGCATGTGTGTTTAAGTGTGCGTGTGAGATCTTGAAAAGTGAGAGCATCAAGAGAGAACTTGTGTATGTGTGTGTGTGTGCGCGTTTGAGCTAATCTCAGATTGGGCGTATTTGCATTTGAATATTTCGTCATGCTACCAGTCAAACTTGCCACTGCTTTGAAAGCAAAACTAACATTAAATGCGAACACACATGCATTTGTTTTTTATGTCATAGTGGAGTCTTTACATTGACTTTGGCAGCTATTTTTATACCGAGCTAATGATATTTTCTCCAAACCCTAAAGCTAACATAAACACACATCTCACATTAATTTAAAGAATAGTTCACCCAAAAATTTTAATTCTGTCCCTCCAAACCTGTATGACTTCTTTTCTTCTGTAGAACACTAAAGAAGGTACTTTGAAGAATGCTTGTAACCAAACGGTTTTAGTTCTCAAAATTTAGATGAGTAAATGATGACAGAATTTTTTGGGTGTACTGTTCCTTTAAATCTCAGATTGTTGATGTAATGTTTCACCACAGTCAAATGATACGACATGATATGATAAAAAAAAGTTATGTCAATAAAACACTGAAGTCAGTGCACACCAGGTGCAGGTCAAAGAAAATAAATCTGTGTAAAGGAGATATGACCGCACACTTCACTTGCAGGATATTGTAATTATTGTATAAGAGCCTTTGCCGAAAACCTTTGCCGAAATGTTGGTGAAATAAAGTACAGTATCTTGCAAGTAAAGTGTGCGGTCATATCTCCTTTACATAAAAAGTTCTGTCATCATCATGTATTTACCCTCATGTCACCCTAAACCTGTATGGAACGCATAAACCTTCATGGAACTCAAAAGATGATGTTAAAATTTTTCTTTTCCATAAACCAAAAGCAAGTTGCTCTAAAATTCCATTCGCACCTCCTCATATTCAAACTTTTATGAAACAGCAGTCAAGATTTTGAGAGAATAGCAACATAAATATCAGTCTGTTTCGAACACAAAACTATCATATGACTTCAGAAAGTTGGAAGGAAGTAGTATTAACTACTTTTATAGTAGCCTACTTTCATACCCATTTTGGATCTTGACAGCTCCAGGGGCCGTATTCACAAAACATCTTAATGCTAAATGTAGCTCCTAACTTGCCGATTTAGGAGAAACTCTTAAAAATAATGGCCGTGTCAGTCCGAATTTTAGAACTCCTAAATTTTTGCTCTGAGTATTTCACAAAGCATTTTAGCGTTAAAACTATCTCCTAAATCTGTGAAACATTAGGAGTAGTCAAGAGGACTCCTAAGTCACTAAGAATTCTAATGGCTGTTGCAGACCTTTCTCCCCTTTCTCTCTTCCACTTCACTTCTTGTCTACTCACTGTCCTATCATAACAAAAAGGCAAAAATGCCAAAAATAATAAATATTATTTATTTAATAAATAAATAAATAAATAGAAATAATGTCTGATTACCTGTGGCAGTTGTTTCACAAGTTCACACTTACAAATGATCAGATGGAGTAAAAGAGTAAAATAAGCCTATTTGGCATGCTGTCCAAGGGGATCGAGGGCTCCGAGCTCAGAATTTAGCCCAAACCCAAGAATCCCCGGCTGGGCCGAGAGTGAGGAGTCGAGGTGGCGGAGGGATGCAGAAAACTGTCGAGGTAACTAGGTGAGTTGGCTGTGTATACTGTATGTCTCCTCTTGAGCTGATTAGATAGTACTTTGTACTATCTAATCCCGAACTTTGTTTATAAAACATAATTTGTCGCTTGAATTCTGCAATCTCTCTCGAGAGAGGCTGATAATTAGCTGAACATATAGTAGTTTAACTAGTGACACTTAGCCTACTTTTTAAAATCTTTATTTGAATATGGAAACATAATTTTTTTTTAAACTTTTATTTGAATATAGCAACATTTTAATTTTAAAATCTTTATTTGAATATGGCAACATGATACGTTCTACAATATTTCTATCACTGACAGAAACTCCTCCCTCATCAGCCAATCACTGTGTGTATAGTTAGTAAGCGTGATGACATCATCCATAGCAATGAGTTCAACCCCGCCCCTTACTTACTTCTCTTTGTTCCTTTGTAAAAGTTGGTCTCAGCAGCTTTGTGAATAGGTTTTAAGAGAAAACTCTTAACTAAGAACTACTGCTATTTAGGAGAACTCAGTGCTAAGATAAAATGTTTTGTGAATACGGCCCCTGGACAATAAATGCTTTCATTGTTTGGAAAAAAGAGCAGCATGAACATTCTGCTAAATATCATCATCTTTGTTGACAAAAGAAAAGAACATCACACAGGTGAGTAAATTATGACAGAACTTTCACTTTTTGGGTTGGTCAAATGTTCCCATATTCTGATTATAAAATCACTCGACACACTCTCTGTTTATTATCCTCATCTTAGAACAAGCGTAGAGGTGGCAGTATATGAATAATGTGTTTCTGTTTGCTCTCTGTTCTCCCTGAACAGGTCAAGAAGTCAATTTCTGCACACCTGTGCACAGTGGCTGATTTTGCCATCGAGATGTTTAACGTTCTGGATGCGATCAACTACCAGTCCTACAATGACTTTGTGCTTCGAGTTGGTGAGTGACCTTTTTAGAGCGAGGTGTCAGCCATGTGTTTGTGTGAGTTAGTGCACGTAAATGAGTGTGTGTTTTTGTGTGGGTAAAGGAAATACGTCAGTAAGTGTACACATTGTACCGGACATCCCGCATCCAGTAGGATGTCCTGAGTTTAACATATTTTGTAGGGAACAGATTACATACAACAAACTAATGCACAAAAACAAACCATCTAAACTACATACACACTTAATTAAAAACTGCTAAACATTCTCTAGACATACCTCTAGTTGGTAAGGAGATTTTTTCACACGCAGACAGACAGTAGAAGCCCAAGGTAGCACATAGGGAGCTACTCGGAAAAGCATACCTGCTACAAATAATTTTTAATGAGAAGGGCAGAAAGATTGGAGATTTTTTAAGCCACCTAACAAGCCTCATATGCAAAATATAAAATTATAGTTATGAGAAGTAATTTTGCAACATACTAGTAATGTAGTAATATATTTTCTGCTGATATAACCAAGGCCACATGGTCAGTAAAAAATAGTAAGATAAAATGATACTATTTATTAGGGGTGGAACGGTTCAAATTACCGTTTGTATCATGGTTTTAGGGTCACGGTTTTGGTACGGTTCGGTATGTGCTATGTTCAGGGTAATTAGGACATTTGTCAAATAAAAATAAATAAAATAAGAACAAATAATCAAACTACAAGCAACAGCACAAATACATACAATAGAGCAACGATGCATATAAAATAAAGTGTGCTTTTCAGGTTTTTCAGGTACCTAACAGTGGTTTTCAGGTACAGAAATTGAATAAAGTAATCAAATATAAAATAACATTGCATATTAAAATCTTCACTGTATAAATTAAATAAAGATGAATCATTATTGAAGTTACAAAAGTCAAGAGCAGTGAGTGATTTATTTGTCATTTGTTGTTTGATTAACATTAAAAACACAGACAGCAGGAAAAGGCGTCTTTCCCTTTAAGAAATAATGCACGGAAAGAGTAACCATATTATTAAACCATATTATTGATGCGTCATCAGATTTGAGATGAACCGCGGTGCAAGTGCGTGCCGAACTGTGGGTGGAGAACCGTACAGTTTTTTTTTTTACCGAGAACCGTTCCACCCCTACTATTTCTATTTATTTTTTTAAAATATTTTTATAAACATTACAGCTAAAAAGTTTTTGGGTCAGTATGTTTAAAAAAAAATAGACATTAAAACAAAGAAATAAAAACTAAAGATTTCTATTTCAAATAAATGCTGCTCTTTTGAACTTTCTATTCATCATAGAATCCTGACAAAGAAGTATCACAGTTTCCACAAAAATACAGTGCATCCGGAAAGTATTCACAGCGCTTCACTTTTTCCACATTTTGTTATGTTACAGCCTTATTCCAAAATATATTAAATTCATTATTTTACTCAAAATTCTACAAACAGTACCCCATAATGACAACGTGAAAGAAGTTTGTTAAAAAATCTTTGCAAATTTATTTATTTATTCACATGTACATAAGTATTCACAGCCTTTGCCATGACACTCAAAATTGAGCTCAGTTGCATCCTGTTTACACTGATCATCCTTGAGATGTTTCTACAACTTAATTGGAGTCCACCTGTTAACAATGCATGTCAGAGTACAAACCAAGCCATGAAGTCCAAGGAATTGTCTGTAGACCTCCGAGACAGGATTGTATCGAGGCACAGATCTTGGGAAGGGTACAGAAACATTTCTGCAGCATTGAAAGTCCCAATGAGTACAGTGGCCTCCATCATCCGGAATGGCAAGCGTCATGGAGGAAACCAGGCACCGCTCATCACATGGACAATACCATCCCTACAGTGAAGCATGGTGGTGGCAGCATCATGCTGTGGGGATGTTTTTCAGTGGCAGGAACTTGGAGACTAGTCAGGATCGGGGGAAAGATGAATGCAGCAATGTACAGAGACATACTTGATGAAAAACTGCTCCAGACCTCAGACTGGGGCGAAGGTTCATCTTCCAACAGCACAACAACCCTAAGCACCTAGCCAAGATAACAAAGGAGTGACTACGGGACAACTCTGTGAATGTCCTTAAGTGGCCCAGCCAGAGCCCAGACTTGAACCCGATTGAACATCTCTGGAGAGATCTGAAAATGGCTGTGCACCGACACTCCCCATCCAACCTGATGGAGCTTGAGAGGTCCTGCAAAGAAGAATGGGAGAAAAAAATAGGTGTGCCAAGCTTGTAGCGTCATTCTCAAAAAGACTTGAGGCTGTAATTGGTGCCAAAGGTACTTCAACAAAGTATTTATTTTAATAAATTTGCAAAGATTTCAAGCAAACTTATTGTAGTAGTTTGTAGAATTTTGAGGAAAATAATTAATTTAATCCATTTTGGAATAAGGCTGTAACATAACAAAATCTGGAAAAAGTGAAGCACTATGAATACTTTCCGGATGCACTGTATTAAACAGCACAACTGTTTTCAACATTGATGATAATTAAATGTTTCTTGAGCAGCAAATCATCATATTAGACTGATTACAGAAGGATCATAAGCCACTGAAGACTGGAGTAATGATGCTGATAATTCAGCTTTGACAACATTTTTAAATATTTTAAAATAGAAAACGAGTTATTTAATATTTTAACAATATTTCACAATAGTACTCTTTTTACTGTATTTTTGATCAAATAAATGCAGCCTTGGTGAGCATAGGAGACTTCTTTCAAAATCATAAAAAAATCTTATCAACCCCATATTTTTTAATGGAAGTCTGTTTTGCTTGGAAAAAGAGATAAGGGAAGTTCAATCTGATTACTGATTGATTTAATTCATTGATCAGGTATCAACGTAGGCCCAGTAGTTGCCGGAGTGATCGGGGCTCGCAGGCCTCAGTACGACATCTGGGGAAACACAGTCAACGTCGCCAGCAGAATGGACAGCACTGGAGTTCAGGGCAAAATACAGGTAACACACTGTGACTTACAAAAAATAAGTATACTTCAAGTTCATTTTATTAAGTATACTTAAGTAAAGTTCAAGTATATTTTTAATACTTTATGAAGTAAGTATACTAATATTAAAGAGTTAGTTCACCCAAAAATGAAAGGCATAGGCTATTTGCACTAAGTGAAAATAGTGATAGATGCTTTTTATACTAAGTGAAGATAGTGATATATTCTATTTACACCTTGTAAAAGTAGCAGTTATTTGCAATATGTGTAAATAGTAATTAGATGCTATTTATACTTTATTTTGGCAGATACATACTATTTGCACCTCAGTAATCCTACATTAACAGGATGCAATAAAAACATAGAGTGTAAATGATTATATTTATTACAATTATTAAATGGATGCCGCCTTAATGGGACAATAAAAGCCCTCCCTCCCTCCCTCCCTCCCTCCCTCCCTCCCTCCCAGCAAAAGGCGGATTCGTACCTGGTTCAATCGCGTCAAAACCTAGTTCCATGAGCCTTACATTCTACTGACTATGCCACTGCAGACGTTACAACATGCACGTCTTTTTTAATCTTGTGTGGTCCAACCAGGCATTGCTGGGGGGAGTTAGTGTAAATAGTGCTTGCTTACAAGGCCCGCTATTTGCACTTAGTGTAAATAGACACTCTGAAAGTCTCACGGGTTTGGAACGACATAAAAGTGTAGTAATTAATGACAGAATTTTTACTTTTGGGTGAACTAGCCCTTTAATGTACTAGTAGTTTACTTGTAAGTGTACTGTTTCAATACTACTTGGGACTAAATTGGCCCACTTTTTAGTGTATAAAAGTATACTTTTAAGTATACTTTAAGTGTAACAGTAGTAAACGTTGAGTACACAACTGTTTTTTGTTTATGAAAGTACACTTTAAAGCATACTTTCAGTAAACTACTAGTTTAGGAGATTTATACTGCAAGTATACTCTTCTTTAAGTGAACATAACATCATACTCATAGTTTACTATTATATTTTTTACACTAAGTATACTATTATGTTCCTTTTTAGGTATATATTTTTATACTTGAAATATACCTTTGAACTGTTCTTTAACTCTTTCCCTGCCAGTGATTTTTTTAAGTTTCCAGCCAGCACCAGCATTTTTGATCATTTTCACAAAACTTTTAAACCAGAATATTTTGTTTAATATCTGAACATGCAATTTATCAAAAAAAAGAACAGAGTATTCTAGCTTCATATGCATTTGTTTTTTATTAACAATTGAATGTGTGTAAGATCCATAAAAAACGTCTAAAAAACTCCTAAAGTTAAAAAACATTTCGAACAAAAAGCTGAGAAAATCGCGTTTTTGTCAAAAACTTAGTCCGGAACAGATTCAGAACGATGATCAAAAGATAGATGAAGTAGAGTCCATCAACATCCCTAATGCTTGCACAGTCCTTTACTTCATCCTGGGTCGACATTTCATTCGGTAATTTTAAGTATTTTTGATTTATATGCTGTTTAATGTTTGATGATCGCGTTATTTGTGCATTATTTGTGCGTAAGCAATGCTTCTATCGCTTGGCTCTGCTTCTTCTTCGCCTGTGTTTTGATCCAGAGATTCTGTACTCTTTCAGAAGATGCATAATAGCGCTCTCTACTGTATAACAGTGAAAACATGGATTGCTGGAAAATTCTGTCAGGAAGCATTGTGTCATAAATGACGGAAAATTCCGTCAATGGCTGGGAAAGAGTTAAGTAGATCTGAAGTAAATTCCTATGTACACTATGTGTTTTCTTTATAAATCAATATTTTCAAACAATGTAAGTTTATAAGACTATGTGATATGTGTATGTAAACTATGTGATAAAAGTATTAATAGGCTAATCAATCAAAAGAGTAAACACAACTACAAGTATACTTAGAATACTTAATTATACTTTAAATTATATCTCGATTAAAAGATTGAGTACAAATATGCTTAGACTTTTCTGTAGTATGAGCCAAGTATACTTAAAGGGATAGTTCACCCAAAAATGAAAATTACCCCATGATTTACTCACCCTCAAGCATCCTAGGTGTACATGACATTCTTCTTTCATACGAATACAATATCCATATTTAACATATTATAAAGTAAAATATCTAACGAAAAAAGCATAACTGGCGCGGTGATGGCGTCAGACGTAGCGTAAGCATTTTGAACTGTGAGAGGTGCTACACTTTTTCCGTAAATTGAATACGGAAGGCAGTCTGCCGGAAGCTAGATATTTTACTTTATAACGTGTTAAATATGGATATATAAAGGCCTTCTGAAGCAAATCGATGGGTTTTTGTAGGAAAAAAACATCGATTCACTTCAGAAGGCCTTTATTAACCCCCCGGAGCCGTGTGGATTACTTTTATAATGGATGGATGCACTTTTTTGGTCTTCAAATTTTTGGCTGCCATTTACTGCCATTATAATGCTTGGATTAGCCAGGACATTTTTTAATATAACTCCGATTGTATTTGTCTGAAAGAAGAATGTTATATACACCTAGGATGGCTTGAGGGTGAGTAAATTATGGGATAATTTTCATTTTTGGGTAAACTATCCCTTTAAGTGTAATTTTAAGTATATTTCTGAGAAGTACTTAAAAGTAGACTAAAAGTATACTTTTAATTTAAAAGAAGTACACTAATAGCACACTTTTTTTTGTAAGGCAAACCAGCACGCCACAAACACTTTTGACTTTATTTGATTCTGCATTCCCAGGTGACAGAGGATGTCTTCCGCCTACTCTCCGGTTATTATCACTTCCTGTGTCGCGGCCAGGTCAGCGTGAAGGGCAAAGGTGAAATGCTCACCTACTTTCTGGAGGGCCGAACCCCACAAAGCACACTTCACACGCGATCCAAGAGTCCGGATCGTGGGTCGAGCCCCTGCATCAGGACCAAGCTGGGGTCTGCACCCGCTGTCAGCAGTTACGGTGTGAAAAGTCACACTGTAGGGCACATTAGCACCCCAAATAACAGAATTCTGTACCTGCCCTCCGTATCCGTCGACATGGAGATGGAGGTGTGATCGCCAGACGGGTTCGGCGGTGATCAATCGATGCATTAGTAAATCAGAGGCAGGGAGGGAAACCGAACACAAGGTAGGAAGTGGGATGAAGAACACAGAGACAGTTTTGCACAGTTTTTAAAGGAGAGAGACATTCAAATGTGCCAAACTGAGAAAGGCCCTGCCCCTTCACGCAAGTACATAATAAGCATGTATGTCTTTACGTGTGCACGTATGCGTGTGTTTTATTGAGTCTTCCCCAGACCAACAGGATATCAGGGTCTCCTACTCTGGAGCATGCGATCTACTGCAAAGGCAGCTTCACACCAGCCGAGGAGACACGTACCCAGCCTGTGTGTGTGTGTGTGTGTGTGTGTTATCTTGCACCTGAAAATGTCAAGAGATGCCACGGTGATGAATATTTTGAACACGTGAGCGGTGAGGACCAAACTTTCCGTTTCAAAACAGCGCTGTATTTTGTACGTGACGAAAGAGAGAAACTTGTGTGTTGGGGTTTTTCAAAAAATGGTTCCTCATATTGAGATTTGCTTTTGAATAAATTGTTTACATGAAGAACGCGTCACAGGTTTACAGACCTGATAGCAAAGTTCCAGCTCTTCGATTTTCAGGCACTTGTCTACAGTTGCAGAGATAGAGAGAGAGACAGATGGGCAGAAATACTAAACAACCGCAGTGAATCATAGACTGCAATGATTTACTAGCAAATGCTAACGCTATGCTGTTTTGTAATCATTTACAGAAAGTCGGTTGAGTCTGTGACGTGGGTAAATGTTTAACTTTGCGTGGGTTGAATCAGCACAGTTTTCCTGTATGTGACGTGTGTGCGCACTTGGTGCTGGACAAAACATCTGTATGCATTTGCTGCTGCCCTTTGCCCTCTGGAATATCCTTTCCAGTAATAACATGACAACAGATCCAGCGTGAAATAATCTTGTGTTTAATAGAACACAAAATATTGATACAATCGCTTCACTGCTCGAGAAGCCAGCACAATCGAAGCTGTGTCACTGATAATACTATTCACAAAAAACAACCAAATTGGCTTCCAGTATATACAGTACATCTATTTCACATATATTTTGTCGGTGGTTTTTCTAAGTGGCACTTAGCTTTCAGATTCCCCTATCAGCGGTAGCATCTCTCACTGTGCTCGTGGACCGATCTTTAACACGCAGTTAAACATGCATGATATTTTAGTGCTGGTTGTGTCATGTGCTCTGTAGGTCTTAGGCTAAACATCTGGATTTTAGTGCATCTATTTCAGAGCATGCAAACCTGCTCTCGGTTTCGAAAGCCTCACGAGTCTCATTTCATACGAGTTAAGAAATATCTTTTGATTTACTTTATGTGCTATTACTGTATCTTTGATAGATTTCCCATGATGCCTAGGGAATGAAGTTTGGCTTCAAGCATGCCCTTCTGCATGTCCCTCTCAGCATGCTGTAATTCTGTCACGTCACTCTATTTGATAACTGATTTGTGTCTCTAATGCATGCCTACTGCAAAAACAAACCAAGGGTGAAAAGTGTCGAAGATATGTTGCGAAACATGCTTTAGTAGCACTGCATGAGCCCAGAATAATGGCCTTGATGAAATGAACCCTCTTTTTTTAATCATGTTTTTCTGACGCCGTATCCGCTTACCTGTTCCATGCGTGGTGCTGTGGGGAAAGCTTTCTGGGAGTTTTGTAGCATTGGCGCCTTGTCGAGCTCTTGAAGTGACTGCCTTTTTATCCAGGGTCTGTAAGAAAATTTCTTTGAATATGTGCCAACACACACGGTTACCAACATATCAAACTGTGTTCTTTTATAGTGCAACTTGTGTACAACTGTACTCTCATATGGACTGATCGAACCACGTGGGGCTTAATACCGACTCGCAAATGGGCTATTCCTTTTTATTTTGACGTTTCATTCATGTTAAGCTACGTATTCAGGAATGCTCTCTCTGATTATACTTTTCGCTGCATTTAGCTTCATTTACCATATACGGAATTTTGCATATTTATTAACGTACAGTAAGGAGCTGTCCATTCGAATTCCATATCTGTAGATTTTAGTTTTTTATTTAATGAATATGAATGCCAAATGCCAGAATGCTTATTGCATCGCTGAATATTTCAGATTCTATGATCCAACAAATGTAGCCAAACAGCTAAATGGTTCTATTTAATATGGCTTAATACGATCTATTTTGACTACAGTGGCCTAACTTACTGATGTTATGAACATTAATGATATATTAACTTTAATAATGCATAAAGTGTGCACAGTAAAATCATAGAATAGATTTTCATGTCGATTAGATATTTTCATATTTGATACGGGTCAAAATTATTGTACGTATTAAATATATTGTAGAGTAAACGAAAAGAGTATTTTATTGATGATTTGTAATATTTGTGCTATTTTTGGGGTTGCAATGTATTTATTGAGATGGTTCTATGTGAATGTAAATTTCATATTGAGATCTTTTATACTTGTGTTTGCACTGTTCGGGAATAAAATAACAATGAGAGATGACATTGAGATTCTGTGTGTTGTTGGTGACAATCAGTGTTTTCGTGGCCGTGGCCTTGACCTTGAATAAGGAGACGTCAGTCCTTGGACTGATTGTGAGAGTTAACGACCTGTGAGTTATGACATTGCATAACCTGGGAAAAACAACTGGGGCAAACAAGGAAGTCAATTTGGTCAATTGAGTCAATTTGGTCAATTGAGTCAATTTGGTAATAATGAATTTAATTTAATTTAATTAAAAAAAATGTTTTTTATTTTATTTTATTTTGGAAAACCACTTTCTTCTCCTACAAACGTCCATGCCTTCCTGCCAGGGTATTTGCATTAGATGATGTGCTTGTATACCGGTATTTGTGTGAAATAAACATCAGTGATTCAGAACATTGAGGCTTTAGGAACTGCCGTAGATCCGGCCTATTGTCCCACTTCTCTTTTCTGCATATTTCCTCAGTTTTCCAACTGAAAGCGATTTCCCATTTACAGGATGTGCCCGTTCCGAAGCATTTTGGGGAACAGGGGAAAACAAAAGAGTCTTATCAAGCTGGCATGTGTAAGCAGCAAATAGACAGGATGTGGCACATCATATTGCCGGAAATAACTGTATTAGAGAAAAACCCATATACACAATCACATCAGGGTGTCGGGATGGATGGACCTTTCTGCATGACAGAGAGAACCACTCTCGTTGCCATAGTTTCTGGTTATTGTGGTCTGCCGAGGTCAAATAATCACTTTTAACTTGCAATAGTGTCAGTCTAAAATTATCCTTCATAGTACAAAACAACCCTCCCATACCCAACAACAGAGGGCAAATAAATGCTGAATGACTGCAAAAGGAATTTCGACCCAAAATGAAAGTTTTGTGATTACTTACTCAACCTCGTTGTTCTAAGCCGGTGTGACTTTTCTGCACTCTTAAGAAATTGTTCTTTATAGATCCTTAAAGGGTGGCTTATTACACAGCTACTTGTCTCAAGTAAATTAGACACACGAAATATTGTCTTGAGATTAAATATTTTATTAGCTCTTACGCAAAGCTTCCTCTAAGAAAAACAGTTCCAAACTGCTTTAAGCCTTTATCTATTGTTGAAAAGATTAGTTTTTACCATATATGTTGAAATAAATGCTGAAAGGGATAGTTCACCCAAAAATTTAAATAAGCCCATGATTTACTCACCCTCAAGTCATCCTAGGTGTATATGACATTCTTCTTTCAGACGAATAAAATCAGAGTTATATTAAAAAAGTCCTGGATAATCCAAGCTTTATAATAGCAGTAGTTGTAGCTCTGTTTTTGAAGTCCATAAAAATTTACATTTCCATCAAATAACGTACTCCACACGGCTCTGGGGGGTTAATAAAGGCCTTCTGAAGCGAAGCCATGCATTTGTGTAAGAAAAATATCCATATTTAAATCTTTATAAAGTAAAGTTCCGGCCGATAGCCTTCCGTGGAAAAAGTATTGAAAGTGCCTCTCGCAATTAAAAATGCGTACGCTACGTCTGACGACCGTAACTAGTAGCATAAGCATTTGAACTGCAGAGGCACTTTCAAAATTTTTCCATAAATTGAATACTGAAGGCGATCGGCCGAAACTTTACTTTATAAAGTTTTAAAAAAACGTCTCAGGTTGCGACTGTAACCATGGTTCCCTGAGAAGGGGAACGAGACATTGCATTTTGGATTGACGCTATGGGGTAATGCCACCAGTGTGACCGGTGTCTGAAGCACATGTGGCAAACACATCAATTTTATTGGCCGACATCAGACCATGACGTCACTAGCGGAGCGCCCATGTGTATAAGGCATGGTAACGAGATACAGTGTCTCGTTCGCCTTCTCAGGGAACCATTGTTACAGTCGTAACCTGAGACGTTCTCTTTCGAAGTGGACCTCAACACTGCGTCTTGGATTGGCGCTATGGGGAAAAAATACCCACTTCGCCATGTTAAGGGAATGCCTGCCTCACTATGTGTGAATATGCAAAAAACATAATGGGCATAGCATAAGTTGACTCTGCAGATTATTTAGCCGGAGTCAGGGCATCAATCAGGGGTGCATCCAAAAATACTCATATAGACTGTCTAGTGGTATCACTCCCTAAGCCACTATCTTCCAAGAAGAAGATACCCAAGCTTCAATGCTCTTATAACAAGGGAAGTCCCAGCCTTTACAACCTTCCTCCCTTGTGAGCCAGGCGTTAGCCTTATGAGGCCCCAAGAGCAGAGCTCTAAGGAAAAAGTAGCTCAGCTATGTCAGCTTCTTTTGTCTTGACACCGCCTTAGGGAGAATCCGCCAAAGGCAGAACTATGACTTTGGATATTACCACTACTTCCAGGGGGAAAATAAAACCTATATTTTCATCTGAAGGGTTGCAAATATGAGAGTAGTAATATCATTGTCAAAGATCTTTGCCATCAAACTCAACCCATAGGAAACTGTATTAGAACATATCACCTTGTTTCCATGGAGCCGGGTCATGCTTGTCACATGCCACATTGCAATAGTGTTGTATGGCAGTTGTATTTTGTTTTTCCTTTTTTATTCAAAATATTCACAAACTTGTTGGCTATGTCATCAACTACCTGATATTACAATTCTCAAATACATGCAAGTGAATGTGTTTTGTTGTTTAAAAACCTTTATAATGATACATGTTAGTTGATCTATAACGCGCAATGGGCACCGCCATGTTGGTTCGCGCTGCAGTTCAGAGAATCGGATCTGTAGGATTTACAACACGTAAATTCATCCACTTCAATACATAAAAGTAAGTGGCCGGTGAAGTGGGAGATGAGTATAGTAAATGTTATATCAATGTGTATCTGATATGAATAAAACACTGTCAATATGTAATTAAATGGATTGTTATAGCTGCTTCCATAGACATCAGTGTGTATTCTACAAACTAAAAATATGTATCGTCTGGCTAGTACTTGTGTACTTGAAACCTAAAATAAACTATATGTGCTTGAAAACACAGAATATTTGTGATATATGACAAGCGCTGAGCGCGTCCGTATCTGGCTCAGCGCCAGTCAATGAGCGAAAGCACATTTGAATTTAGCAGTTGATCGTGATGGACTGAACGTTCAACGGTGTCATCGTACGCGTCAAAGGCTTAAGAAACAATAATAGTTTGGGAGGGAGGTAAACTAAATGGGGAAAACAAATTGTCCAATATTTTAGTTCACCTTACTCAACCCTAAGGGGTATCCTAAAAACCAAAGGGAGCATGCAAGGCACTAAAACATATGTAATTAGCCCTTCAAGCTACAACTTTGATGTTGCCTCTCCTCCAAGGGGGAGCCTACATCATTCACTCACTCATGAAGGAAGGCAAACAAGAGCAGAACATAATTTTGCATTTGTCTAGTAACTCATCTCCCAGGCATTAAAAACCTCAAGGAACTGCAGGGGAGCCAGCCCGATATCACGGCAATTTGTACCACTAACCCACTATGATTTCTTTTTTTTACAAGTTGCCAAATTCGTATGAATGACCTCCCCCTAACCACCTTGTGAAATACGTTCGAATTGGTCGTGAGATAGCATTGGGTGAGTTTAGGTCCTACTTAAAGACCACAATGTAACAGGGGGAGGCAGCTCAACCCTTCCTTGACTAAAAGGCACTCTACCTAAGCCCTGCTATAGCTAGCGTTTTTTCTTTTCTTTTTTTTCCCATCATATGTGATAGATAACAAGGAGTGATGCAAACTTCCTCTACTTTTTAGCATTGTCAAATCAGGGCCATAGTAGAGCCTTCAAAAGGGGAACTATACCCCTACTTCAAGACCTAACAGTAGAGGGAAACTATACGGCCCTACATAACTCCATTCACCTTGCATCAAATCTTAGGGCCATCCAGAGGCAAGATATGTCTCAGACAAGAGAAAGGCAGGCTGCAGTTTGTCAATAGCTCTCATCAACCATACTCTAACCCCAAGGAGGTTCCAGGGGAGCTTAAACTCTTTTATTACACTGTGGGAGAGCAGCTCAACCCTGACTTGAATAAAGGAACTTCATCTAGGACCTGCTATTGTTTTGAACATGGGTCAAACTAGAGAGGCCTATGAAGCATGCAGTCAGAAAGGGAGCATCTCTTCTTTAATACCCAACAGTAGTTGGAGAGTAAGTAAGTAGAGGGAATCTATAGTGCCCTACATAACTCTGTTTGCCCTGCATTGACCCTTAAGGGGGTACTTACCAAGCAACCCATTCACAGTGGAGCACAATTCTACTTAAATCCTAAGATAGGGGAGAATATAGTTCAACCCTTGAAAAAGATACTTCAGGGTATCAGAGTGGAGCAGAAGAGATGCCTTCTTTTTAGACAATCAACCTCCGCCCACTGCTCCTTCCTCAGACATATGTCCGCGTACATAAGCAATCAAGTGTGCAATATAAAACAGGCGACAGAAAGAGCGGTTTTAAATTTCTGTTTTGTCTAACCAAAAACTTCTCTATTCCTGTGCCAATTCGGCAATAGTTGCTCTCAAACCCTCCCTCAGGAGGGGGCCATGAATGATTATATAGAGGAGCAAGCTAAACGGCATTGCTCTAGACTACAAAAGATCGGTTTCAGCGGCTCACACTCTTAGAGATATCTCCTGGAAGCTGTTGTAAGCATCAAGGAAAAAAAAATTTTTTCTCCTATCACAGATGCCTCTCCATGGCAACTATAGTATCCACTGAACTACCAATGCACTGGTCGTGTGCTTTGCGGCATGGATGGCTAGATCTGTGGCTTGCGAAGCTGTACATCTTCCACATTAGTGTGGACAGCAGAAGAGGTGGATTATTAATAACACATGCCTCAACTCTCTCTGCATCCAATTCCTCAGAATTAGACATACCACATTAATCAGTCAGGTTGGAAGCGGCCACAAAATAGCTTCTCGAACTGGCATAAAAGCATCATAGCTAGCTGGAAGCCAGACAGGGGAAGACTTCCTGTCAGAACCGAATTGCGAGGTGTAACTGCTCAATTCTCATCCCTCAAAAGAGAGTTGATTAAGGGTGGAGCTTCTCACAGCGATAGGGAACGATTATTAATAACACCTGCCTCAACTCTCTCTGCATCCAGTTCCTCAGAATTAGACATACCACATTAATCAGTCAGGTTGGAAGTGGCCACAAAATAGCTTCTCGAACTGACATGAAAGCATCAGAGCTAGCAGGAAGCCAGACAGGGAAGAGACTTTCCGTCAGACCCGAATTGCGAGGTGTAGCTGCTCAATTCTCATCCCTCAAGAGAGAGTCAAGCAAGGGTGGAGCTTCTCACAGAGATTGCATCACAAAGAATGCATTCAACTCCCTTGAGAGCCGAATGCACTCTGTTCAAACGCTAGATGCATCATGATGAGCACATCCAGCTTCCTCTGGGAGTCAGATGTGTGCTTAAAAAAGAGCGTCTCCTGAAGACAAATGAGCTGATGACGTGTATTACAGGCGCCCTCTTATACGCACGGGCGTTCAGCGGGTGAAGTCATCGACTGTCGTCGGCCAATAAAATTGGTTGCACATTTGCTACAGACACCGGTCATGCTGATGGCGTTCCCCCATAGTGTCAATCTACGAGGCAGTGTTTCACTTCAAAAGGGAACTAGCTTTTTACCCCAACACTTTTTTTTTTACACTTAAATAATTATATTATTTAAAAATGTTTGTTCTCTTTTTTATCTCACTAAAATAAATTGGTGCATGATGCCCCAACTCGACAACACCTGTGCCCATTCATTTTCATTCTATGGAACAGCATGGCAAATTTTCCATGAGTTTCCATGAGTGTTCAGCTGAAGAAAGAAAGTCATACGGGTTTGAAACAGCAAAAGGGTGAGAAAATGATGACAGAATATATTTTTTTTGTGTGTGTGTGAACCATCCCTGCTGCCACTATGCAGGAGTGAATGCAATTAAATAATCAGCCCTGCCTATTGAACCTATTGTGAGTTAACAAGGAGCTTTGCTTATGGAAAATCTCCAGTCTTTATCCCTTTACTTGCTGTGTAGCTCACATACTGCAGCAGTGTCAGATCAGGCCTGGGCTTGCTTTTCCAGCGCTTAACCAAACCCATTCCTTTCCTCATCTCTCAAATTATAATCTCTGCCCTCCAGCACATCAGCGCTCACAATGACTTTCGTATAAAGATGCTCTCGCTCACTCCCATTTTTCCTCCCATCAAACACCCTGCCAGAACTTGTCTTTTCCCCCTTTTTAACCGTCGGTCCCCTTTTACTGGAAACTGTAAACGGTTTCTGCTAAATGAAGATGTGTGTGTGTGGACCGTGTACATGCTGATGAGTAAGGCATAGGAGTGTTTATTACCTGCGGAGAGGAAATGACTCATGACTTTTTTTATGGCTGACATACCAAGATAAACAGCAGCGCTAACAGGTCATCAGCTTGCACACTTCAAACCCAGCTGCTGTTGAGATCACAACTACACAGTTACTTGATTGGATAAGACAGCCTCAGAGTGGTGCTAATGATCAATTTCCACTTTAAGTTAGCCAACTGAACAATCATGACAAAAAATTTCCGGTGTACAGTACAGGCAATTCATCTGATAATAGAATCCAACGGTGGACCCGAATCTGCAAAAGACTGGATTAATGATGGTTTGTGTGCACTGATGACGTGTTATAGTTTGATTTTACGCAACGTATGGGGTGCTCTTTTTTAAGATCATAAAACACACAAATAAATAATAAAAAACTGTCATAGCGCTGATTGTGTTAATCAGTGTGCAGATTAATGGCTACTGAATGCTGAACACGTATGTAAAATACATGGGTTTTATATGTTGCTATTTGATATTGATAAACTTTTTACCTAACATAAAATTAACCCAGCATGAAAAGTAGCTAGTTTTAAAAATGGGGTTCTTGACTTCTGGCGACTTCTGGCGATTTCACTGTAAGGGGACCCACGGTGTATGTAATAACCGTAATAAAAACATAACGGTTCATTATATAAGGTCTTTATACACCACTGAAAACATAGTTATGTATATTATATTGCATTTCTGTCAATAGATCCTCATAAATACTACACACTGCACCTTTAAAATATGTGAAACAATATTTGATTTATTTATGCTCTGTTCAAACTCAAACTTCAACCTTGTTGCAAAAGTTATTGATAATCAAACAAATGTTTTTCTTAAATTCATGGAAAATGTAAAGTTTATCAATAACAAAAAACAACATATAATTGCAAACTAGTTTATAACCACTGTATATCCTGCACTTGCTGCTGTTGCACTTCTGGTTAGACCTAAACTGCATTTCGTTGCCTTGTACCTGTACTTGTGTAATGACAATAAAGTTGAATCTAATCTAAATCTAATCAAACTTGCTAGTCTCTTCTGAGAAACAGCTTGATTTAGACCAAGGGGCATTTACACAACACCGTTTCCAACTAAAAATGTAAATTTTGGATGTTCATTTACATGACAACTGCGTTTTGGGTTCCTAAAAAACGAAATGATACCTTTATCGTCTCCATGTGAACTACAAAAACATGTAAATGTGAAAACGGTTACATGTACATGCTACATGTTCAGTCTATAGGCGTGTAGTGTTTTTTTATAAAGTGACATCGCCAACTACTGGCCTGACGTGCATAATACAGCGTTTTAGTCATTTTTATGGATCTGTGTGAATGGGGATCATTTTGACGACTTTGTTGCGAAAACTGCGAAAAAAAACTATGAAAAATGCAAAGAAAAAACCCTGTTAAAAGAAACATGCTGACTTTTTGGGACTTTAGCTTATTCACCGTATCCCCCAGAGTTAGATAAGTCCATACATACCATTCTTATCTCTGTGCGTGCCATAACTCTGTCTGACGCACCCACCGCTAGCCTAGCTTAGCACAAAGACTGGAGGTAAACGGCTCCATCTAGCCTACTGCTCAATAAGTGACAAAATAACGCCAACATTTTCCTATTTACATGTTGTGATGTGTATAGTTACATCGTGTACTAAGACTGACGGAAAATGAAAAGGTGCAATTTTCTAGACCGATATGGCTAGGGACTATACTCTCATTCCTGCGTAATAATCAAGGAACTTTGCTGCCGTACCATGGGTGCAGTGGCGCAATGATATTACGCAGCACCTGAAAATAGGCTAACTTCCGTCAACATAACCAACGTGACAACCTGCTTGCACAGAGAGTGTGCTGGGGACTATTTTCAGGCGCCGCGTGAAAGCTAAAGTCCCAAAAAGTCGCCGTATTCCTTTAACTCATTCTAGCATATTTTTAAAAAAATTGTAAAGGCTTTTTATTTAGTTTTTATTTAAGTTTTTTTTGTTTGTTTGTTTATTGCTATAACGTTGTTTTGAGAAAAGAAAAAAAAATCACACAAATCAAGGTTTTGGACATAAAAATGTTGGTAACAGGGTTGAAAAAAAATCACTTAAAGGCCAGCCTTTTCTGAAAGTGAAGCACCTACTTTTACAGACCATTTGTTAAAAAAATTTTTTATTTTTTTCCTTTTTGTTAAAAGTGCCACACATTCCAGTTTGCCCTCAGAAACACAATGAAGCCTTTCGTCAGTGTCTCCTTGATAAAATATGCAATCTGCATCATCAATCACACTCTCAAACAATGAAATTCAGTTGCAAGGATTAACAAGCTCAAACTTGGCAACATGATATATACCAAAATAGCAGCGAAACAGACTCCACCATTCATTTCACAATATGATGAGTTTGGCACAGCAGGTCGCAATGTAATGGGCTTTTGGCAGATCATCATACACTATTTGCCACCAACAAAAAGCATGACTCATCAGTATAATAATTAAATTTAAGTATTAGCTATAAGACGTTTAGTTGTAAGATTTCACTGAGGCAGGTGATCAGGAATAATCAGAGAACTATGTGGCACAAAAGGTAATTGTCATCTAAATGGAATGTTTCATGAGGATCGCTGCAATAAATATGAAGAAATGTCATTCTTTATACTAAAGTCAGAGCTTGCTAACATGTAGTAGGTATTTTTACAGGTGGGTAAAGCATGGACTCACCAGCAGCGTGTCTCCAACAAACTCCCCTGGGAGGAGGAGAAGTATTTGGGCTGGGTGCTCCAGCACGGCGGATTCTCCATCACAGCCTGTGAGCCAGAGGCAGCCACAAGTCTGTCCCAGAGCTGGCTAACATCAGAGTCCTGGAGTCTATGCGCACTGCTCAGTCCATCCCAGAGCCAGGAGCAGATCTCTCCCTTATAGATCTGTGGTCTACGAATCCAGTTCTCTGCTGGTCCCGTCTGGCTATCTGAATGCTCCGGTCCCATCCAGAGATCTTCCTTCTCCCATGTTCCCGCACAATTTCTTGGTCCCATCTCCTCCACTGGTTATGTCCAGTCCCTGGACCAGTCGGCTCCACTGGTGTCATCCTGCCCCCACCGCAAACTATGTACAGCTCTTTGGCTTCACCTCAGACTTCCTGGTCAACAGCTCGGCAAAGGGATGTGGATTCTTCTGCCTCACCTCAAGCCTCCAGGCCCACATCTCCACCTCGGCCTGTCAGCTCATCGGCTCTGCGCTCTCTCGGCTCCACCAGACTCCTCCATGCTCCCTCATCCCTTCGTCTCAGCCTCAGTCAATCGTCACTCTGCCTCCAACATGGACTTCCGGGTCTCTGGATGTGCCTTGACCCTCCACCCCTTCAGCTCCACCGGTCTTCTCCTTCCTTACGGCTTCCCCGTGATCCTCACTCCCTCTGTCGTCGCCCTGGTCTGCCGAGCCCCCTTCTCCTCCTCAGTCCCGCAAGCAAACAGCTCCACCTTGGGCTTATGGCCCGTAGATGTCGCCCTGGCCCGTTGGCCTCTTTGCTCCACCGGTTCCTCCACGCATCCTGGCTATGCCTCCATCAGTCTGTCTCAAGGTTCCAGCCAGGCATTCAGCCAAAGCTCCACCCTGGCTCCTCCTGCCGTTGGCTCCACCATGGTGTCTCTCTCCACGACTCCTCCTCATTCCAATCCATCACCAGCTCCACACCCCCCTCCAAAGCCCTCTTCCTCCACACTTGAACTATCAGTTACTGCACTGGTCTGTCTTTAGTTCCTGTTTCCCTGCTGTTTAGTTTTGGTTTAGGGAGATAATTTTCTGATTATCTCCCTGTTTGTTTCTGTGATTAATTAGCATCAGTCATATCTTATTCAGCCCCTGATTATCCTCTGCATATATACTCTCTGTTCAGTTTAGTCCTTTGTCAGTTATAGTTTATGTTTGTAGTTGTGTTTTCAATGTATATCTGATTAAAGATCATTCTAGTTTATTACAGCCACCATTACAATTACACAATCACAGATTATGTGAGTTAATGCCAAATACAAAGTAAAGTCAAGTCAACTTTATTTATATAGTGCTTTTTACAATGCAGATGGTTTCAAAGCAGCTTCACAGTGTTAAACAGGAAAATAATGCCATTTTAGTACAGTGAACTCATTGTCATGTTCATGACATGGTCCATTATCCTGCTGGAAGTAGCCATCAGAGGATGGGTACATGGTGGTCATAAAGGGATTGACATGGTCAGAAACAATGCTCAGGTAGGCCGTGGCATTTAAACGATGCCCAATTGGCACTAAGGGGCCTAAAGTGTGCCAAGAACACATCCCCCACACCATTACACCACCACCACCAGCCTGCACAGTGGTAACAAGGCATGATGGATTCATGTTCTCATTCTGTTTACGCCAAATTCTGACTCTACCATCTGAATGTCTCAACAGAAATCGAGACTCATCAGACCAGGCAACATTTTTCCAGTCTTCAACTGTCCAATTTTGGTGAGCTTGTGCAAATTGTAGCCTCTTTTTCCTATTTGTAGTGGAGATGAGTGGTACCCGGGGGGGTCTTCTGCTGTTGTAGCCCAGCCGCCTCAAGGTTGTGCGTGTTGTGGCTTCACAAATGCTTTGCTGCATACCTCGGTTGTAACGAGTGGTTATTTCAGTCAAAGTTGCTCTTCTATCAGCTTGAATCAGTCGGCCTATTCTCCTCTGACCTCTAGCATCAACAAGGCATTTTCGCCCACAGGACTGCCGCATACTGGATGTTTTTCCCTTTTCACACCATTCTTTGTAAACTCTAGAAATGGTTGTGCGTGAAAATCCCAGTAACTGAGCAGATTGTGAAATACTCAGACCGGCCCGTCTGGCACCAACAACCATGCCACGCTCAAAATTGCTTAAATCACCTTTCTTTCCCATTCTGACATTCAGTTTGGAGTTCAGGAGATTGTCTTGACCAGGACCACACCCCTAAATGCATTGAAGCAGCTGCCATGTGATTGGTTGATTAGATAATTGCATTAATGAGAAATTGAACAGGTGTTCCTAATAATCCTTTAGGTGAGTGTATATTCAAGTAATGTAGTTGACATAGTTAATTTAGTTTAGTAATTAAATTTATTTGGATATTTATTTAAAAATAATTATTTGAGCAAGCCAAGCCAAAGGCGACAGTGGCAAGGAACCAAAACTCCATCAGGTGGCATAATGGAGAAAAATAAACCTTGGGAGAAACCAGGCTCAGTCGGGGTGCCAGCTCTCCTCTGGCTAAAAGAGTTCTGTTAGCTGGGGATAGATGTAACAATGAGAGGGAATTTGCTGAAATAAGATTTACCCAAGAACTTTATTGAAGAACAAATAATTTTTGAACAATTTAAAGTGACAAAACATATTTTGTGACAACATAACCTATATTGTATTTTTTAGGACTTTAAATTTAGCACAAAAAAGTTGCCGTGTGTGAGTGTTCCTGTGTGTACTGTATTCCTGTCACATCAGGGTTCAGTAATAGCTATGTTGCTGGATGGAAATGCCAAGATGCACATCAATTATAAAAATGAGCACAAAACCACATATGTGCTCATTTGAGGTAGTTAATGTTTTTATCCAACAACAAGACGTGCATAAACTATGATTGAAGCATAAATCTCTTGATGCGCAACAAAAAACTCACAGAGGATGTGATTGGATAACTGGACTCATTGGAATCATCATAAGGGGGTTGGTTGTAACATTTTTAATGAACAGCTAACTATTGAAGCATGAATGCAAAGCATCAAATTAAACAAGGGAAACAGGTACTTTAGGTTATGTAAGTCAAATAATTGTATCTACAATACAATGATTGCAAAAAAATTATCTTGATTAAATTTTTTGTTAAAAATCATAAAATCCACAATGTTGTCAAACTGACAGTGTTGCAACTGATGTATTAATAATGTAACTGACGTATTAACAACTGACAAATAATGCCAGTTCCACAAATGTTCCTAAAAAATCACTGCAGAAAATGCTATAGACATATAGCGCAGTACAAAAACTTAAGATAGTAAGAATTTTTTAGAGAAATTAATACTTTTATTCAGCAACTGTTTTCAACATTGATAATTAATAATAATAAATGTTTCTTGAGCAACAAATTCGCATTTTAGAATGATTTATGAAGATGATGCTGGAAATTCAGCTTTGACATCACAGGAATTAATTATATTTTAAAATATATTAAAATAGAAAACAGTCTTGATGAGCACAAGAGACTTACTTTATAATTTTTTTTTTAAAAAAACCTTACCAACCCCAAACTTTTTAATGGTAATAAATATGAATATCTTTTCAATGGTAATGGATATGTTCGTTCTGCGTCATGCAGCTTACATTCCACAGGAGTGGCACAACTCTGACGTGTCTACATAATTGTATTGCACTGCAGGTTATTTAAATTCTGTCAGGTTTAATGAGTGATTTGTAACATGGTAAAGAAGTCAAAAGTCAAGCATTACAACATCTCTGGTGAAGACACAATAACATGTGGATTTGGCCGCGGTGTACTGACATAGACAAACTCCTGCAAGTGAGAGTGTGTGTGTGTCAGTCTATGTATATAAATGAGTGTTAGATATGCCTGGACTTTACCGTTGGCCAAATAAACACCTCTCGTTTGGCCATTCCAATGCTGGCTGGAGAGACGGGCCAGAGGAAGCCACACACAATGGAGGCCTGCACATGAGAGCGTGTAAAAGAAAGTTTTCCCAGACACACTTGCACACACACACACACACACATAAAATAATTTTGACACATTGACTTCTATGCATTACGTACACGTAACCACAAGTAAACACTACATCCAAACCAATAATGGAGTCAAACTACTGCGGTTCATTTACAGACCACAACAATTTCCAGAAGTACATAGTGTACGTAACATTAACCACCAAGGAAGAAGGAAATTCTTCAGGTCCAGCGAGGTAAGAGTCATCCTATATGTGTGTGTACATCTCGGGAATAAAGGCTTGCATGAGAATTGATGGAAATGCATGCTGTGACAGGAGTTCTGGCACCGGGAGCAGCTGCTTCTTTAAACAACAAACATGTGTGGTCACACCCACAATCATCTATGATATTTCTGATCCAAAGTCATGTATTCATAACCAGCAAACATTTTATTCAACTCTTGGTGGACAATGTGGGTTAAAGGTGGCGCATATGACATAGTGTGTGTGTACATGTGAGCTTGTGCATGTCATTTCTTTCATCTTACATTTCAGTTCAAATGATATGTACAGCGGGAAGCTCAGAGTTCTCTGACTAAACTGATTGATCTTTGTGCATGTGTGTGTTGCACAGACATCTGAAAGGATTTAGGATACACTAATCACTAGATTATCATTAGCCATGACTGACCCTGAAGAACATTCCACAATCATGCTTTCCAGCAGCAGGAATGGGGAAAAATGTTGAGTTTTCACGCATGTTACCTTACTTAGGATTTCTGGTACACACAAAAAAAAGGTTCTTCAGGTGCTATATAGCACTGCTACCGTATAAAGAACCTGTTAAGCCCAGTGTGGTTCTTCAGCAGTTCTTTGGGGTGGTTAAGGTGCTATATAGCACCACTGCCATATAAAGAACCCGTTAAGCCCCTGTATAGTTCTTTAAAGGTTCTCGAACTCTCTCTTTGTCTCTATAGTTTAGTTGGGGAAACGATTAAAACAACATTAAAATACAGTGTATATATAATGTGGTTTTTGCCTCGAAGGCCCCCCTATAAGGAAATATTTCAGGGCCCCCACACAAGACTCTTTGACCTCAGAAAAGCATAGAAGTGATTAAAAACAGCTTTTGCCATTGTTGTAAATTCCTATTCATAGCAAACATATGAGAGGGGAGTAACATATCTAAAATGTAAGGAGGAGAATGGGGTGGTGGAAGGATGCAACAAGACAGTTTGGATACTGAGAGCTGTCAGTTGCAGTTTAAATTATGTGGAAGAAGGAATACAATTGGAGGATGCGAGAAAGATAAGACATGGTGATTGGCTGTAGTCTTGGAATGAATGTACCTCTTATGGCTCTACATATATAGCACCATTTGACAAAGGTTCTGTATAGCCCCTTTAAAGATAGGTGCTATATAGCACTTAAAGTGGTTCCCCTATGATTAGAAGCCAATGAACCACTTTTATTGTTATTTAGCAACATTTTTATTTAGAGTGTAGAGTGAGAATGGCATATTGATGGAGGTTTTGTTTATTATTTAATACTCTATTATCCTGATGTTTTTAATACCCTTGTGATGCACTGCAACTAAAGAGACAAACACAGACTCATTGGCTAAACGTGCCTCTAGCTACATTTTTCAAAAAAAAAAGTACCAATATATACAAATCACTACAGTTTCCAGCTTAAAAAAGCACCAATAACTTTTAATCTGTATCACACAAAATATGATTACATGGCCAGATTATAAATGAATAAAGACTTATTTTTGTGCAGTTCCTTACACTTTTAGTGCATGATTTATAAACGAATACAATATGTTTTGCACCACATAACCAGTAAACTTGCTCGGTAGCTCACCTGGTACAGTGTTGCAATTACAATGTAGAGCGCTCGGTTCCGATGAAACACGGGTCATGAAGCTTGGATAAATGAGCTCAAAGACTTGTAGAAGCAAGCTAAAATGCATGATTGTGCTTCAGCAAATGAGTTTTTATCTCGCGTTTGCTTTTGTTAACACTATCGGTTACGTTTAAGGTAGGGTGGTACATTATTTTCAAATGCAATAGCGTATTAACATTTTAGCGCCACTCACTGAACATTTCATTTAAATAAAATCATACTAGATTGATGTTCGTCTGCTTTGGATAAAACTATGCACTTTTAGCATTACACTGGACATTTCACTTTCAAAGTGTCCAAAACTTGTAAGCAGCAGCTCATTTGCATTTAAAGATACACCTTCCACTCAAAAATGTGCATTTACAACATGGTATAATAAATTATCTGTGGGGTATTTTATGCTGAAACTTCACAGACACATACTGGGGACAGCTGAGACTTATATTACTTATATCTTGTAAAAAGTGACATATGTCCCCTTTAATATATAGTGCATATTGGTACTTTATAATACACAGCAAATTTATAATGGCTGTCAAATGAGAAAGATGCTTTTGGGTATTGTAATTACAACACCCACCACTAGGGGCTAACCTGCCATGCTAACCAGCTAAACCTTCACCCCTTGATCACAAAAGAGAGAATTATGGCAAATACAGAGGCAAAGACTATAAGCTAAGATAAAAAAATAAAAAAAGACTAGAATGTATGCACTGCATCCAAGTGTACTTTCTGTGTCAAATCAAGGTTTTTTTTTTTTTTTATTCTGGACAATAAAGTGGTGCCACTTCACTTATATGATGCTTTACTAACAAAGTTCGGGAGGAACGCATTCAAATGATCTATCCAATCAAGACGAGAGGAGGCCTGTAAACAGTGCCCTCCACTAATATTGGCACCCTTGGTTAACATGAGGTGGCTGTAAAAATAAATCTGCATTGTTTATCCTTTTGATCTTTCATTAAAAAAAATTCTAACCCTTCATTGAAGTAAAACAATTGAAAGTGGGGGAAAATCACATTTTCAATATCATTTTCCTCCAATGCATGTTGGCCACAATTATTGGCACCCAATTATTGCGACATCCTTTTCCCAAGATAACAGCTCTGAGTCTTCTTCTATAATGCCTGATGAGTTTAGAGAACACCTGACAAGAGATCAGAGACCATTCCTTCATACAGAATCTCTCCAGATCCTTCAGATTCACAGCTCCATGTTGGTGCTTCTTCTCTTCAGTTCAGAACTTCAGAAGCTTTATTTTGTGCTCAGTGACACATTTCTGTGTTGATTTTGATGTTTGATTTGGATCATTGTCCTGATGGAAGATCCAACCACAGCTCATAAGATTTCTAGCAGAAGTGGTCAGGTTTAGATTTTTTTATCTGTTGGTATTTGCTAGAATCCATAGATATTTTGAAAAGTATGGAAATATTTGGTTCAGATCTCTCAAACCACATATGGAAATCGAAGAGTCTCCAGCAAAAAAAGGTGGAAAAGTTTGGAACTGCGCACAAAAAAATCTTACTGAAAGTTCTTTTTTGAGATATCAACCTAAAATTTTGCACAGAATGTATATTTTATATAAAATATAAAAATATGTATTTTATTTATTTTACATTTTCATAAACTTAAACTTCTATAACTCTTTTTAAACTTTACTTTTACAACTTTCACTTCTACAATAATCTGTGAAGTGTTCCCTTTAAAAAGATACCAAACTTAAAGGTGCACTATGTAACTTTTCTGTTCGCTAGAGGTCGCCTATTCAAAACAAAGGCGTAGTTTGATGACGGCAAGTTTGAGCGCAGAATCTTGTGCTCTTCACCTCACAGCCGGTGGAAAAGAATCGGGATAGGACTCAGGCAGAAATCATGTTCATGGATGCGATTATTAACGTTACTGTAGTATGAAGCAGTGCAGGACCGAGTGTTGTGGGAGCTAAGCAAGGCCGCTGGAACGATTGCGCAACACACACCTCACGAGCGGCGGGACTTTTATTATGCCACAGTCGCCGGCGCCATTTCCGCTTTTCCGATCATGAGTATGAGGTAACGCAGCTCTGTTTATCATATTTGATACATTTGAGTGTGTTGAAAATGATGTTATGACGTTAATCTGTGCGTTCGCTCGGCGGCTGCTATGACACTTGTTGCACACTGCAGTAAGAGTAAAGCGTTTCTGCTAAATAAAACCGGAAACCGAGGGTAACGCAGATATGATGTCATTGACAGGCGACTCCCTCACACGATTCCTTGGTTAAAATAGCAATTTTCTCACGATTTACAAATAGTTGGAAACATTTGGGATATTGTAAGTACTCAACTGAGGAAAATATAAAACACTGGCATAGTGGTTTTGGGATATTTTACTGAAAAAATGTTACAGTGTTATATGTTTTTAATAACAAGAACAAATGTTATAGTGCGCCTTTACGTCTGTGCTCTGAAGTATTCAAGATTTTTAACAATTTAACTTGGGAAAAGTCATATTCACTCACTCAAAAAGTGGGACAGACAGTTAACAGGTAAAACAACTTTTTATTTTCACAAACTTTGAAAATAAAAAGTTGTTAAACTCAGCAAGACACTGGCACTTCAGGACTAGAGTTGAAGAGCTCTGACATACAACACATTGTTTGTACTATTTTCTGTCTGTACAGTTGCTTTTAAATAGCTGTCTATATGGGTCAAATTAACCCATGAACAGTTTCTGTATGCACATTTCTCAACGCATCAGCATGTTGAAACTTAGCATGCATGTTCATGACGCTAAATGAGAAAAAGTCACAAAATTTCAAGAAAAACAATGTAGGTTAGATAGTATTTAAGATAGATTGAAACCATTTGTGGCATACAAAAATATTTCTGTATTGAAATAAGTGGGGAAAAGCTCATTTTTTTAGCTTCATAGGTTAGTAAAAAACTAAAATAACAAAATATAAGCAAGAAATGTTATTATTTTGGGTCTACAGTTGCCTTAGAACATTAAAATGTGTCAAATTGACCCGCGAACATCACAAACGTAACAGTAATTTTGTGTGTACATGTCAAAACACATCAGCGTTTTGAAACTTTGCATGCATTTTCATGACCCTAAATGAGAAAAAGTCACAAAATTTCAAGAAAAAAAACATAGATTAACTGATATTTCTGACAACTTAAAAATCAAAGCGGGTCAAATTGACCCGCAACATAACACGAGGGTTAAATGCGGATGCTTGTCCATTTTTGTTTTCTCTTTGATGGCTTTTTTTGGAGTTAAACATAAGATTTTTGCAATGTACATGACCTTTTATGTCCTGCTATTTATGTTGTTTCTGCTGATGTCATTGTGACAGTGCATGTTGTTTCTGCTTCTTTCTAAGTCGGTCTGGCCCTGACCCTAAATGACACTGTTTTGATGACTCTTTTTCTGTTTTTTTCAGTCTCTTTGATGTCAAAGTTGAGAATGTGTCAATGATATCAGCCTCCCGAGATCCTCGAGACAAGCTGTCCAAATGGCATTACTTCATTAAGCAAAATATATTCAAGAATCTGAGGATATTCAGCACTCACTCCCACAAGGCTTAACACACTTCCACACTTCCACTTCCTTTATTCGAGGTCATTTGGTTAGGTTGTTAATAAAGGTGGGCTTGTTGGGGGCGGAGTGATTATTTAAGGACATGGGCCTGATGTTTTCATCATTTTATTGCCTCAAAGAGGTTACATTTTTTTAAGTTAAATGTCCGACTGGTTTGTTTTTGTCTAATTTGAGCTGAAAACACAAACACAGAAGCCCCTCTGTGAATGGAAACATAGATGCACATGGCTTCTGCTGGACAATAAAACTACCACCTGTCATACTACAGCAGAAACACCACTTGTTATTTAGTGACATGCACAAGTGCATGCTTGTTTAAGTCACATGCAATGTAAACATGACCCCAGCTCTATCCAATAACTAGAAATTTATTTTTCTTAGCAATTTAAAAACAAAAATCAAATATAAGGAGTTTTACTGTGTGGGTTAACAAAGATCAAATAATTTACGAAATAAGTAATACTTCTACGAAAATTCTCATATCATGGCATACCTTTTAAAACACCAATGTGCTAAAACTGTGAATAATAACAAGAATTGTGAACTAAAAATGGGATGTAAATACTTTTAACTTATATGGAAGCCCTAAGAGGTCTTGCATTGAAATCTGATCAACTAGTATTTTTTTTCCGAGATCTTGACTGTATTTTTTGTTAACTTTGACAGAACAAAAGTAGTTTTCCTGATATCTCAACTTGTTTTTTTTGGGGGGTGGGGTGGGGGGGGTATCAAAATCTGGAGGTATCAAAATAATTTCTAGGCACACGTTGGATTTCCATGTTTTATGGGCACTTTCCATAGACATAATGATTTTTATACTGTACAAATTGTATATTCTGTCCTCTAACCCTAAACCTACCCATCAGACCAATTTTCTAATTTTTACATTTTCAAAGTAGATAATTCTGTTTGATTTACAAGCTTGTTTCCTCATAGTGACCAAAAAATGTCAACATTTACTGGTATTACTATACTTGTGGGGACATTTGGTCCCCATAACGTAGGGAATACCAGGACACACACACGGTATTGTGCTGATATATTGATGAGCAAACGTGTTTTTACTCTTAAGCAAAATAGCTCTATGTCTGTCAGTGATAGAGCACTTCCAAATCAGGCTAAGACTTTATCATAGTAGACATTATGATGCTAACCGCCAACATGAGAAAGGAAGGAAACAAAAATTAGTTTTTGGACATCAGGGTGATACTAGCTGGAGACTAGCTGTTTATTCAGTATTCAGTGTGTGTACAGGTTTATATTACATTGTGGGGACCAAATGTCCCCACAATGATAGTAAAAACTGAGATCACCAACATTGCTACATTGTGGTAACCAGCCAGCTGTCCACATGAGGGAATGGGTTAATAAATGTTTTTTCAAACTGTAAAAATGCAGAAAGTTTTGTGTGATGGGTAGGTTTAGGGGTAGGGTTAGTGTGAGGGGATAGTGGAATATAGAGTTTGTACAGTATAAAAGTCATATAGACCCTACGTCTATGAAGAGTCCCCACAAAGATAGCTAATATGTGTGTGTGTCACTGTAACACATTCTCCAACATTTAGAATTCCAGATTATTAATCCCAAATTGCAATGTTTTTTGGCATTCATGTCTGAGGATAGAGGAGCAGAGTACTGTTACCGGTATGACGCTCGTGCTGCTTTATCTCTGTCAGCATATAATCGAGTTTCCACACGCGCGTGAACGGACAACTCTGTCACGTGACACGCAGAGAAACTCTCCACGAGCTGAAGAAAAAAAAATGATGCAACACCGTAAAACAATTGCGTGGATCATGTGATCTCACAAAACTGCCTCCAGAGACATTGAAGAGCTCAGCGGTTGACACATTATTAAAGCGCCCTTCCCCAGCTGAGTGTCACATCCTGTAGCCCATTCATAAACTCCGCGGCTAGGCCACGACAAAAGGCATCGCGACGCACGTCGAGGATAGGAGAGGAGGAGACGTGTAGTTAATCATGTCGTTGCCCCGCGCGGCTATTATCCAGGGAAATGGGCAATGACAATAGCGGCAGTCGCGAGCTTTCCAAAACGGGGTCCCGTCCTGACCTGAGTGAGGTCACGTACCACAGTGCGAGTGCACGCGGTGCCACAGAGATGGAGCAGCGCGCGCTCTCTCTCACCTCATTATGGGCGCCAAATAAACGCGTCAAATGAATGCCAGACCAAAGGACTGGGACGCGACAATTTGGCATTCTAAATTGGTTGTATAAGAGTTTTCAAGGGGGAACTTAATGAATGAGGAGCTTTGCTCGTCCCGTCCTAAAATAAATCACAAATTACAAACCTATAGCCTAACATGAAGTTTAGTCAATTAAAAACTGCAAGGAAAATTAGATTTGCAGAGAGAGCTACAAATAGGCATGCTTTCTCTTTTTATTGCAGTGAATGAATGGCACAAGATCCAGAATGAAATTGCAGAATATAGTTCAAATGAGTTCAAACTAATTACTGTCAATGTAGGCTACTGCCTGGTTTAACTCTCTAAGACCATATACAACAATATCAATATATATAATAATATTGAAACTGTTATTTTGAAAGGATCACCCTGAAACGTATATATATATATATATATATATATATATATATATATATATATATATATATATATATATATATAATCTTGTTGTAAATACAAAAAGTTTCAGGGCGATCATTTCAAAATAACAGTTTATTTAGCCTATGTACATTCCTGCTGAGTTGCTTGATTGAATCTATTGAATTATTATTGTTCATTCAGATATTATTCTTCTGGGGTAGTAAGCACACGTTTTTCCACCATTACACACATTATGTTCTGATATAAACAGTGACGCATTTTACGCGCTGTGTTCAAGGAAACACCTCGGACTGGATCTCCACCAGCCAATAGGAGTAGAGGGGGATCATTTAAGAAATCATTGCTATTGCCAATGCGTCAAACACGAGCGTGTCAGCGGGACCCGGTGCGCGTATAAATACCGCGAGGCGACCCGGAGAGAGCTAGTCATTTTGAAGAGCGCGCAAAGACAGCGAGGAACTCCTCATTACACTTCAGCCGATATTTATTTATTTATCTATTTATTCTGAGCCTTGCTTTGGGATGAACAGACTGCTTCTGAACTTTTTCTGGGTGGCAGCATTCAGCGCACTCCTTTCAGCGCCGGGGCTCCGGGCTTCTCCAGTGGTTGGACAGGAACCTATTCGCTGCGCCCCGTGCTCCCCGGAGCGGCTGGCCGAGTGTCCTGCGGTGGATGCCGCCTGTGAGGAGGTGCTTCGAGAGCCAGGCTGCGGCTGCTGCCTCGCCTGCGCGTTGAAGAGAAGTGACCCGTGCGGGATCTACACTGCGCCCTGCGGCTCGGGGCTCCGCTGCTTGCCGAAACCCGGAGAAGCCCGACCCCTGCACGCACTCACCCGAGGACAGGCGGTGTGCACTGAGATCCCCGAGCCTGATCAGAGCCAAAGCGACCCAACGCCAGGTAGGCTACCAGCGTCTAATAAGACTGCACTATAGCCGTTCATCCAAATAGTAGCTCATAATTGCAGCTGTCGATCACATGCCACCTCGATGATATTCAACCACTGACGAGATTTCATCAGCGCTAACAAATCAGTTGGATGCTTCAGATATGTAGATATGCATTACATATTATTTCAGCGAATAAATAGCTCCTTTCAAAAGGTCGACTATTCTAGCTTTTAAAACATAGCTACAATTTAAATGTCTGCAACATTAGATAAGAAATATAAGGCGCGCGATCTGTCTAGCAAACCTCAATTATCTTATTAAAAAAGTTTTTATGATATGTAAATCTATAAAGAAAATTATAAGGCTACAAATGACTTGCCGCCCGAATCTAATCGGAATAGAAAGCGCGTGAGCTACGTTCCGTTGTTATGGTTACCTCATCTGCTCTGGCGAACTCGAGTCAGCGACTCCTGTTCCTTTAGCGCCTATTTGGAGACAGGTGAACATATACGCTCTGACTAATTTATCAGCTTTTATCATTATCGAAACGTTCCACAAACCCAGTTAAAACATGAATGTAACTGTATTGTAACAATTGAAATGCAAAACAACTTTTACCAATACCGCACCAATAATTCTCACCATGCTTTTCCCTCCAGATCATCTTGAGTCTCACAACGGGGCAACGGCAGTGAATGAAGGCAGCTCAACGGTCTTTGTGTCCGGGCACGGCAAGCCCTTCGACCCGAGGGTCATCACTGCTAAAGAGAGCATGAAGGCCAAAGTCAACGCAATACGCAAGAAACTGGTGGAGCAGGTGAGCTTCAGGCACCTCAGTTTTATACATGTAATAAAGAAATGCGTAAGGGTTTAGTTAGCTAGATATAAAATGAGACTCCGGTACCATGTGCGGCCACAAGAGGGCAGTATAATGTTTCTTGAACTTCTCTTACAGGCTACATGGGGCAAGAACCTGAGTCTGTATATTTGGGATGCATGGCTTGATGCATTCAGAGCTAATAAAAATATTACTTAAAAAGCTTATTATAAGTAGTAGTAGTTGTAATAATAATAATAATAATTGCTTAAATATGTGAAACAATGTTGTTGTGAAATATGAATAACCACCAAATAAAAGTTTAGAAATATTTATTTATTTGAAAAATGTCTCTAAATAACCATATTTTATCTCTCTAGGGTCCTTGTCATATTGAACTGCAGACAGCCCTTGACAAGATCACTAAATCACAGCAGAAACTGGGAGACAAAATGACCAGATTCTACCTTCCAAACTGTGACAAACATGGCCTATATAAAGTCAAACAGGTAAGCAGAGTCTTGTGTGCAAGTATTACAGAAAACAACCAACGAGTCCTGATTTCACATTGCGAGTTTGTGTGGTGGTATATAAAGCTTAATGTGTGATATTCAACAACACGATGATATACGTGTGATGGCCGAGTGTTAGAACCACACTCGACTGAGAACTAGGCTGTGCATGCAAGCTTGTGTTTCTAGAGAATGAAATGACCCGTCTCACTCTCTCTCCCTCTGTCTCGTTTTCCCTGCAGTGTGAATCGTCTCTGGATGGTCAGAGGGGGAAGTGTTGGTGTGTGTCATCCTGGAATGGGAAGAAGATTCCTGGATCAAGTGACCTGCCAGCAGATGCCGAGTGCCCTGAGGAACTCAACCACTGATCTGACACACACAAACACACACTGGGGGATCTAAAGAGCTCAACCACTGATCTCTCTCTCATACACATACACACACACATGTAATACCACTGAATTTTATCATTATGTTTTTAAAAAAATATCTTAGTATTTATTTATTGTTAGTGGTGATATTTAATTCAGGTACACTGTTGTAAATGATTGGTAAATTCCCTGAACTCTCAAAAAAAAAAAAAAAAGGAAAAGAAAATCTATTTTTCTGTAAAGAAAATATGTATTTTACATGAAGTACCCATACTTATTTATTTAAACTGAATGTATTCATTTCGATATCTGGATAAGAATATTTATTCCTTATGCCTTATACATATTTTTGTATGGTGTAAATCTGTATATTTGATGTATATAGATTACTGTGTCTCTTGTCTTAAACTTCCTTCAGGCTTGCTTTGTTGGAAAGGAATGAAATGGAAAAAAGCACTGCATGACCAAACCATACATTGCCATATTTTTATATTGTGTGTTTTTTTTTTTGTTTAATTATTATATTTTACTAATGAATTGTCATTGTTTTTGTTTAAAATGGTTGAGATGGGCATGAAAGTGGGAAGCTTTCCCCCCCAGGACTCTTGTGTTTTATACATTCAAAAGTATTGATCTTCACAGCTTTTGAAACGGGTAACTGCCTGTTCCTACCTCCGGCTTTTTAGTTAAGAGCTCTTTTTCTTGCTTTTTTTTAATGAAGTGGGCTATTTTTATGTTTGTAAAATACTTGCCTGTATAATCAAAGTGATATTGCAGTCTTATTGTATTTGTCAATCATATTTGTGTTGTCTACATACTGTGGTCCATTTATTTTTATTTTTATTTTTCTTACGATGCAATGTCTACACTGAGGAAAAGAGAAAGACGTTGCTTCACTCCAAAGCATTTGCTCATGTGTGTATAACATATTTTTCATGGTTTGTAATTGTAAGTCATTGTGGGTAAAAAAAGAGCTATTTAATAAATCATCTTTACAAGCACCACAGTGTCTGTCATTTTAACTAGCCCTTGGGTCAGACGAGAAGCTGTGGTGAACTAGGAAGCAAAACCTAATCAAACTCAATTAGCAATGTCAGGACAAAACAACAACACCTGAACATAATGGGAAACCTGTTAACACAAACCGCAAAGTGCAAAAAATCTCTCGATTTCTCATGCCAAGCTTGATTATGTTCAGTCTTGTCTATATTTAAAACTGCCTGGAGACAGAACCGTGTATGTGTGTCCTTATCATGGTAATCTCAAACGGAGCAGACTAACTTTAGCTTTGTATTTTGGGGAACCGGGCTTCACTCTCTACGGTGCCTTTGACCTGTGCTGTGTTTGTGCTGGGCGGCCAGTGGTAAGCCCTCCCCTTTTGCCTGATGACCAGCCTCTGTGGCACCACCCTTTACACCTTTATCTAATTTTTGTAAACCGCAGGAGACAACATTTTGTTGCTCCATTGGAAATACACAACCCCACTTGACTAAATGTTTTGACTGGCACCAAACAAACACAATATGCAAGTAATGCTGCATTGCAACACCTTGCTTGTGGTTTTACAGTTAGTATTTTCATGGCATCACGAATGTTCTAGAATTCATTATGGGCACTGTAAATTAAATTAGTAAAAAAAAGTACCGTCTTTGAGCAATTTCATTTCGTGAATTGTGGCATCGCAGCTTCTTTTTTGAGAATTGGCTGCGCTGACATGGCTCAGACAAGTGAATAACTATGCTAATGTGAATGGGGTCTCTGTGTGTAGATTTGAGGAGTAATGACCTGTGTGGGGCTCAAGCTAGAGTGTGAAATGAAGCGGTTCAAAGATGTTGACCCTGTTACACACATGAGATTTTAAATCTCCATTGCCCCCGGCACTCTGCTATACTAATGACAAAATTACTATAGCTAATGTGAAAGAACCATTGTTTTGAAACCCTTAAGGGTGACACTAGCCACCTTATCTAAATGAATGAATAATACTAAAAGCAAACCAGACATATGCTCTTTCCTGGTTGGAATCTTAAAGGTTTAGTTCACCCAAAAATAAAAATTCTGTAATTTACTCACCCTCATGGCGTTCCAAATCTGTATATTCTGGATCTCAATGGATAAAATAAAAAATATGGCAGAATTTTCATTTTAAACTGAACAATCCCAATGAATTTGTAGAAGCTGTGAAACTACAATCTGTCATCGTGTAAATAAAAATAGTGTTTACATTTTTTATTCAAAAAAGAAGGCATTAAATACAAATTATATTTGAACAAAAACATTTCCTTTCTTGAAGAAAGTGATAGCTGTATAATTTCTAGTTTAGTAACATAAAAAGCTTTTTAAAGAATCAAAATTATTTCAAATGAAAAAAAAAAAAAGCAAATACCCGTGAACGGAGGGATCTTTAAAAGTGACTTGCGGGTGAATGACCCTGGCATTGCACAGAATGAGGGTGGCAAGCTTTCTTGAAGATCAACTAGCTTGAACATTGACCTTGATGTTCTTTGAAACACAAGCTTGGCCTCAGCTTTACTTAATCTTAGCGTTCACTTTACTTTAGTTTAGCTTAGGTTCGCTAAAGCTAAGCTTAGATTTAGATTAATTCATACCATAGAAGGCCTACACATAACCTGAAGATATAAACTAGAGTTTTACAGAAAACGATTTGAGGACAGCGTCTTTGCTTAGCTAACAAAAGACACCGGTTACTCCGAACTGTAGATAAACAACAAATCTAAAACAAAAATCAAAGACTTTAGTGATTATATTCCCAAAAATATGCTGAGTTCTATGTTTTCACTACTGTGCAATCAACGGGTCACTGAATTGTTCTCAAAGACATATAGTTTGGATCAGCTTATATTTCTTTTTTGGATAAATAATCTTTTTAGCATAAAGTTCACATGCCTTTTAGACATTTAGCTGGCCTGAAACAAAATATATATTCATATAAAAAAATTACAAGACACAATTACAAGTTAAGGAAGGGCTAATAGCTTAGCATACTCGTATGCTCTTTCCCCGTAATCAAGTCAGATAAGGTGTAGCACCAAACATTTTTGTTTGTCTTTTGTTTAGCTTTTTGTCAGGGGGGTGAGCTTTCTTCCAACGCTATGCTAATAAGCTAACGTGTGGGCTACCTCTCTGGCACCCTCCACCTTTCAAGTCTTTTCTCAGGAGGTCAGTTTTGAGACAACAACACAAGCCCTGGTTGTCTAACATGGCCGCTATGTTAGCCTGTAGCTACTGGGGTTGAATATTTAGAGAGACAGAGAGCGAAACAACCCGTACCATAAAACAACACATTTCCGCACGGGTTTCGTTAAGGCATTGATTTCAAAAACTGCCATAGCTACAGCGATTTCGGTAATTCAGGGCACTGTAGCGTTACGGTTACATTCAAACCCGTAAGAAAATACGTCGCGCTAGATACATGCTTTCAGCAAATGCCTAGAAATGTGAAAGACGATGATAAGCGTTTGGAGCAACAATCTTATATTCAAAGTGCTTCATGATGTTTTGAAAGTGAGATAATGCCCGTGTGGATAAATTTTAGGGGCATATCAATGCTGTCCTGACAATACAAGCTAACAGCTCTGCGTCCCATGTAAGATAATATATACTTTTTAAAAGGGCATTCATCTAAGTATGTCCTGGTATAGAATTGTTTACAATTGGTCAAATAGTTTTTATCGTATAATCAAACTGTTGGCCATACTAACAGGCTAGAGTACGTGTTCAGGAGGGGCCAAAGTGCATGAAGTGCTTGTGCTTCAGATGGAGTCTATGGCTAGAGCCGCCTAGTGCCACTGAGCATGCCCAGTTTAAACGACCCTACACCAGGAGGGCGGAAACAGGAAGTGTGACTAAGAGAGAGTCGCTGATAGTCATAGCAGAGATCAATACACGCTATAGCAGAAGAGAGAGACTACCTATGCACACAGAACAAGTACACAATGTCCCTCACATACACAAGAGTACATATGTTCAGACTTAGCGTGCGTTACTGAAATTTGCTTGATTATTTTCACACTTCCCTCTCGGGATACAGTCCAAAACAGAAGACATGACACTCTCTCTGTCTCCTCCTCTCGTTCTCCCCACTCTCCTGAAGTGTAAAGTGAGTTGCTGGTCACGTGAGTCCATGCCTCAGCATACAAGTGGGAGGTCAGCTTTGGGACAGCACTTTTGAATCTGTATTCATGTAGTTCTTCAGGGGAGATATCCCTCTTTGTCTCCCCGTTTCCACCGCTCTGCCTCTCTCTCCCCTTCACTTCGTCTCCATGTTATAGCAGTGGACTTTCTCCTTTCCTTCATAGCCGGGTATAGACTGTCCGTACTTGTCCACGCACCAGCAGTGACCTCTTCTGCGCCCCTTGGATGGACTGCACTGCAGAGAGAGTGGGTGAGACAGGAAGAGAAATGCATAACCATATGATATTTGGACGGGTATATGCAAAACAGACAACATGCTCCAAATGGAAGAGACAGTGGCATAAACACACATTTCTCAATGCATCACACTTAGGTGAGAGAGAGTAACACGAATACTAGAGCCAGAGAGAGAAAGGGGGAGAGAGATTGTGGTAAAAGAATGCCAGAGGGGATTCAAGGGGAAGTATATAAGGAGTAGAGAGACAGAGCAAATGAAATCTTTTGAAATACTTCATTTCTTTTGTAATTTATATTTTTTGCCATTTATCCTGCACTGATGAATCCTATTACATTTATTTTGCAGTGTGCAAATGATTTAATGACTTAAAATTGGTTTAGTTTTTTTTCCTTGAAACTCAAATGACATTTGCTGTATTTAGTCTGATGATAATACATTTTTAACTCATATCACATTACATTAAAGAAGCTTTAATGAAGTTTTCAGTTTGCCTTCAGTTAGCAAGCTACCAGCTTAAGCCCAAAGCATTTTTCAGTATTTATGCGTATGCTAGGGTGTGCAACATAAATTAGAATGAACTTGATCCCAGGCAGAACAAGAGACAGAACAAGACAGAACCCGCCATTGCAACTCTAGTTGCAAGTACAAAGACATTTATTTTTTCGCTCATAACTTCTTGAGAGAAATAACAGACACTGGACAAGGATGGAACTTTCTAGTGAGCATGTGTTGAGCTCCTGTGTTCACACACAATATCAAATTGAGTACACTTTGAAAGGCAATGGTTGTGTCCGAAATTGCATACCCTCTTGAGTAGGTACATATTTTGAATAAGTAATTACTTCACGACCACTAAAAAAGTATGTTCTATATAGTATGAATGTATTTCGTATGAGTGTAATCCGGACGCACTATATTCGCCATGTTGTCATTATCATGTGACCTACTAGCGTCAGTTATGTTGCTTCACTGCCATTCATAAATCCTCTAACGTGGCCTCATGGAATGGTAAAGAGTCCATCACATGCACACTTCAGAGTCTAGCCAGAAGTATTGGATCATCCGGGTACTTTTTGCCTACTCTTTTATGAGTACTGTGAATTTGGACATACTTCTTTTGTCACATATTGTTTTTCGCCTACTATATAGTAGGGAAGTATGTGTGTTCGGCTGTATGTAATGTATACGCTAAGAGTTTGCATCAAAACTTAAGTATGCTTTGGGTTATCATAGCAATACTTAGTATAGCAATAACTAGTTAAGAAAAGCTCTTTTGATTAGATACAATAAGATATCCTGATAACACGCTACATTTTTTAACAGCCATGGAGATTTGAGCGACACCGTGCCTAACACAGTTAACTACCTGTCAAATCTCTTCAAGACATTTTAAACAAAAAACTAAAGATTTTTGTTAGTTGTGATGAGCACTTTTGTAAATGTACTAGCTGATATGGATCGGAAAGCCCTTAAGCATTTCCCTAAATGTAACTTCAATTAATAGGGTATAACCATTAAAGGTTTTACAATTACAATAACTAACAATGCATTTCATGTTGAAAATCAAAACATGCTTATCCTATGAGTGAGTATAGTTATGTCTCTGTCTCTGTCTCTCTTGCTGTCTTTCTCTGCTTTGGCAGTGAGTTGGAGACATGTGCAAGTCAAACATCACATCTAAGTTGGAAGAATGCACGCCTGCCATTCACAGTGAGTGTGTGTTTATGAGAAATAGAAAAATCAATGTATCAAAAAATTGTCTTCTGTGTTTCAGGGGTATTTAATGGACACAGTGAGGTGTATACACACACGTACAGTAATGAAAAATGTTCAGCAGTGTGTACTTCCCTTGTTTGCATTTGCTGATTATTTACATGCAAGTTTTGACAACTTGTGAATATCGAAATTCATAAACATAAAGATACATACACAACCCAGTTTTGCTTTTATGAGAGGCTTATATGCCTCTGTCAGCCTGCTGCTGATGGAACTGTGATTTTGAGTTGAAAACAGTTGAAAGTGAGAAGGTAAATTTGACCATGCTAAAATATTTGACATGGACCGTTAAAGAGCTGCTAGGACTATTTTAGGAAACTGGCATCGACTCAAAGTCATCTGGAGCTTATTATACTACACAGGCAAAACAAATACACACCACACAAACAAACACGCGCACACACACACACACATCCTCGTGTGGTACATTCATCAGTAAAAATCTATTCTTTCAGACATGAGGGAAAAAAAAGGAGGTGACAAACAAGAAATAAAGAAATAAGGAAAGAACTATGGAAAGACAGCTAAAAAGACTGTGCAAGAAAGGAGTGGATGAGTCAGAAAGAGAGAGAGAGAAAGAGAGAGAAAGAGAGAGAGAGTGAAAGAGAGATCAAAAGCGTTTTTTATTGAAAGAGTACCAAATTAAAATACCTCAAGCAGAACAAGAGAAGTCTGGGAATGAAACCTGGCCTCTATAAGGGGCTGCTTCAAATGTTTCACTCATCCTTTCAATTTCAATGCTCTCTGCACCCACTTCATGGTTTTGCTATAACAAATATTTGTATTTTCCTAAATAAGTAACATATCACTTTCAAAAGACTTTTTAATTGTTTAGTTATGAGTTTATGTCTGAGCGAAATAGGAAGAATGAGTGTACAGGAAACCAGTGCTTAATTTGTAAATTATGAAGTCCTGGAATAAAAACCGGTGATGGATCTGTCATGTTTGAGGGGCTGTGCTCACGGAATACAAATTAAAAAAGTGCATAACGCTTGCTTATAAATGTATATTGGGTATAAGGTAAATTTACTAATAACTAATAAACATATAATAACTAATATAATATATTGTTTTTTATATCGACCACGATTATTCATTAAACATATGGTCATTAAATACATTTTTTGCAGGGGCGTATGTGGTGGGGGGATTCACTAAAATAGGTGCTGGATCCAATTCCAGAGGAGGTGGATCCGGATCCTGCTTGTTCCGGCACAAATTAAGCCCTGCAGGAAACTACTCTGTGCTGAGCTGCTATGTATTATGGGAATGTTCCATTCAGACTGTACAGGCACATGAGATGCTTTCTGTCTAATGTAAGAGGGACTAACAATGACTAAGGCAATGTATTTCATTGTACCACATTGTCCTAACCAGGCAATAAAAGTGATATATTCAATGTAAATCAATGTTTTTGTCCAAACCAGACAATTTGTTGGGCACTCAGTTTCTATTTATTTGCTAGCCCCACCCCGAATGAAATCTCATTAGTCCCAAATCTCTTTCTATATAAACATAATAACGAAATATATTCTGATTGGCTGTGATTGCGTCATGTCACATTTTCACTTTCAATGTGAACTTAAATGTTGGAAACTTCACACCTAATTAAGACGTAATAGAGATGTAATACTCTAACCGGTAAGACCCAAAAGTCATTCCGATACACTCAAAACACACAGCGGCTTTATTGATGATTGATTTCTTTATGTCTACAGATGTGTGTGTGTGTATGTGTTTGTATCAGAGAAAGACAGAGGTATATTTAGGGGGCGTGGAGCACACCCCTGTCAGCGTGGCGATTTTTGGAGGCTGCAACACAACGAACCTGTGTGAGTGTGTATGTGTATGTGAGAGAGGGAGAAAGAGAGCATGTGTATGTGTGTTTGTCTGACTGCGTATGCATATATATATATATATATATATATATATATATATATATATACATGTGTGTGTGTGTGTGTGTGTGTGTCACAAAGCAAGCCTCAGTCAGCGCTGGCCCATAATGATGCCCTTATGGGCAGCAGGAAGGCGGAAGGGCATTAAAAGCAGCCACAGGGTAAACACAGACTCATAAAACACACACACAAACACACACACACACATACAATATGTGAATGCAACAACTGCATGTGAATAAGAACGGTGGTTGTTTTCTTTGCCAGACTACGAGCAGTGTGTGCGTGTGTTTTTGTGTCTGTTAGGTAGTATGTCGTTTGGGACAGACGCTGCCACTGAAGTACATGATCATTATATAGTCATGTTGGTGCAACTGCAAGTGTAGAGACTAGACAAATAGCAAGTATGAATATATATATCGACGTAGCCTCAAGTCAGAATGAAAGGGAATTGATAGGCCTATCTTGGAAAAGTCTACATCTTTGTGAAACATAAATATATGTATTTGTATTTGGTCTATGGGTGACCGTATCTGTGTATTGGTATTTGAGTGAGAGCGTGTGCACTCTGGATCATTCCCAGCATGCCTGGCATTCTCTTCTAGTCTCTCACCCCGCATCACTGAGATCCTATTCAGCGTGAGAGCTTAAGTGGACTGCCTGGCCCTGGGAGAGCCAGGAGAGCCAGCAAATCAGGGGGCCGAGCAAAGCTTCAGTACAGTAACATGGGTGAGAGATGCGTCTGGATTGGGAAGAGTGGAGGGGGGTGAGGTTGGTGGCACTGGGGCCGGCATGCCTGGCCTCTGCTAACACACTGAGCCAATTCATATAATCAAGGCTAAAATTAGCATGGATTGGACTCTGCCCTCCACGAGAACGGCCTTCAGACACACATACCCCCACATACATACACAAACGCTCCCATTACAGATCTTATTCCGGGGAGTGCAGGGACCCCTAGGCACCCAGGACATCTACAGTTCACTTGTGTGAGTATGTATGCACAGGGGTATGTGCATGTTTGTTTTTGATGCCAAAATAAAAAATTAATGACTGCGATCTCAGGGTTGACCAAGACTCAGGCTTCGGCTCAAACCACCATGATGGTAGCAAAGCAATTTCAGTTGGAGTCAATAGGAGGGCAATCTGATCAGCTTGATCTTCATCAGGCGCAGTCTCATGTGTGGACGCGGCCTGTCATGCAGATGTTCCTCTGTTATTACCAGAGATCCAAGCGAAGGGGTTTGATCTTACCAAATAAACTAGGCTATATTTATGCATGCCAGATACAGGAGAGGATGTGGCATGGTTTAGATTTATTATGTTTGTGCTCAAGTATACGGTTTGTCTTTTGCTGGTTTGTTATGTCTCCTGCTGGCGCTGTAAAACCAACTGATGGACATCGATTACTTGATTTGTTAACCTGTCATTCTCCTTTATTTCAAACATACATTTTAAATGCTCACAGGATAGTCATGTACAGAGGGCAGGAACCAGATTGGAAAATGTCACAAGCCAGATTTGCACTTACACGGTCTCCAAAAATTTTATTTGTTACAGGTGCCACTATGAACCTCTCTTAGATACTCATGCAAACCATCTGCAAGACCCTTTTCTCTCACTTTGAGGGTTTGCTGAACATGTTTCTTAAAATATTCAACCTGAACCTGTTATTACTTTTTCTCCTTTCTGAGATTCCAGCCTTAGAGCTTAGCCGTTTTTCCCACCCCAAAAAACCCAGGGTCCTTTCAATGGCTCACATGTTCAACTGAACCCCCTCCCACTAAGCATATGTGCAGGTGTATGTGTGCATACCAGTGCACTCTTACAAAGGTAGACTCCATACCCTGCAGTTTCAGCATGAAGCAGCTCCTTAGCAACATGTGCTTTACATTCAATTTTCATCTTTTCGAAACCTTTCCTTCTTTATCTATACCTTGTACAGTGGCCACTAGACCTTCATGGTCACTGTGGTATCCGCCAGAGAGGTTTTCCATTTTGAAAAACCAACAAATAATCTGTTTGCCCCAATTTCACCCAAACTCATTAGGGCCATTCAGACAAGGCCCTTTGACTCATGCTCTTAATAGGGGAGTTGCGGGTGACTCACAAATTTCCAAGAATTGCATTTGCCCCCACCAACTACCTTCTCTTGTTCATATTCACTGATGCACCCCGTCAACTGAAGAAACAACACGCACTTTCAAGAACCAGCATGCACATATAATTAGGCCCCCACCCAAGTTTCCAATACTGTTGTGACAGTTGCCATGACAGTTACTTATTGTCATGTACAGGGATGGTGGTAGAATAATAGTTAAAGAATCTGGGCTGATTACACAAAGGTTGCATGTTTGATCCTAGGTAAGGATGTCCTAAAAATAGAATCCCTACTTCCCCTTTGAGCAAGGTACTTAGCTACATATGGGATAGGCCCTGTAATTGGTGCAATGTAAGTGACTTTAAATAAAAAGCATCTGCAGAAGAGAAGTTAAGGCACTTGGGTAAAAGGTAATTACCTGTTTTTTCTTGTAGAAACCCTTTTGGTCACAGTTTGGAATGCGGAAGCCTCTTGCGTTCAGCACATCTGTGATCTTAAATATCTTTATAACACTCTCCATCTCCCGACGACACGGACCCTGAACAAACACACACAGAGAACACAAGAGTTACAGGAAATATCCTACTTACGGACATGTCAGGAGATTGGAGACACAAACAAGGAGAATGGGAATAGAATGCACTCTACTCCAATACATGCTTTGTCTTAGAAATACATTCTGATGGAAGTGCAGCCAGTGCTTACATATTCAGTTTCTCTCTTTGACTCCAGACTGAAGTTGTGAATATCTGTATGGACCTCGCTGGAAATTTGATCCACTTTATAGCTCTGGGTTTTCTTGATTTGATCTTTTTGCATCACCGCCAGTTTATTGGGGTGTAGCGCAGGATCTTTGGGCTCTAATGGTGTCCTCAGACCTCCCTGCGTGTCCCCGGAAACAACTGTCGTGTGCTGGATCATCTCAGTCCCCCCGACGCCTGTTGCCCTGGTACTGTTGGAGATATGTTCCTCTCCTTCCTCTTTAGGGTTATCTGAATCAAAACAGAAGTGTGTTAATATGCATGTAAGATCGGACAAATAGAAGCATTCATACTACTGCATTTTTTTAAATTAAACAGAATAGCACAGGGGGGGGGGGTCCAATCCCGCTCCTGGAGGACCAACATCCTGCAGAGTTTAGCTCCAACCTGCCCCAACACACTTACCTGGAAGTTTCTAGTAATCTTGAGGACCTTGATTAGCTGATTCAAATGCGTTTAATGAGGATTGGCCCTCCAGAACAGGATTTGACACCCTTGAACCATAGCATGAACCATAAACATCTATATTTCCTATAGATTGGGTTTTTAGCATAGTGGTTTTCGAGTTATAAATAAGGTTTGATTTATGAATAATGTGGCTAACACTACTAACTATGACTTCTTGAGTCATACTTAAAAGCTTAAAATTGTATTTGCTACATATAAGGCTACAACAGTTATCTGATTTGTCAAACCTGTGGTACTTATTTTTTAAAATAAAAAAATAAAAAGCAGAGAAACTTCAAAATTTTGATTTGAGCTATGACTGTATAATTTATGTTGTAGAACAAAATGTGAAAGTTTCTTCGAGCAACGTTTACCACAGACCTTATTTCACTCATAAATCGAAAAACCGCAATTCTAAAAATCCATTGGAAATTCCAGAGGGAACCCATGGCAAGAAAATGCGAATTCTCTTCCAGGTTTTAGGACTACATACCAAACAGCTCTATTCTAAGATTCTTCCCTTCCGAATAGGCTTTCAACTTGCTTTTACAAGCAAACATGAGATATAAGATGACACCTCACCAACTAAAAGTGTAAAAGCTCATATATACTGTCACAGAGAACAGAAAGACACAGAGAAAAAAAGCAGCAGAAGAGAAAGAGATATAGAAAGGGGGATGGGGAAGTGAAGGACTGAGAGTATTTATAGTGCCCTAAGTTACAATCGTTATAGGCAGAGGACAGACCACCTGACCCGAAACCCAGAAACCAAATACGGCTGCAGGACGGAACGTTTGCCTGCCTTCACTAACATGGTCTGGTAGGATGTCTAACCAACAAACATCACATGCTTTCCTCTCTGTTCCCAGCAGAAGCTTTGCTGTGGGTGCTCACAAGATCTATTCAATGCAAACGTGGTTTCATTGTGGTTTAAATGTCCTTTTCTCTAATCCCACACCATTCCTCAATTTGTGAACCCTATACTTATCCTACTAAATAACATTAAAGATGTATTTTTAGTGCATTTGTATCAACATCACAATTTCACTTAATTATTATTTACTCTTAACTACAAGATCCATTACAAGAAAAGTTCGCTCAAGCTCTGTCATCATCTACTCATCCTCATGTCATGTATTTTTTCCATGGAACACAAATTGAGAAAAATGTTCAGGCTGCTCTTTTCCATACAATGAAAGTGGATGGTGACTAGTGACTGTCAAATTAAAAACGTGATCACACTTTGTGTGATGTTTTAGTCTGTTTAGACAGCATAGAAGAACTTCTTTGCTTGTGTACAGTCGAAAGCATAGCACACTTTACACCACATAAGAAGCGGATAAAAGGACAATTTCCACTGGTCCTTACATGTACAGTATCATGAAGGTGCAAAGTTGGAACGTGCAAAAACATGAACAGGATTTGAAAGCTTTGGTAAAGCAAACAGCAAGTTAAATGTGGTTCTGTTCCTCCCAGAAGACTGTGTATGCCTTTTTATGCACATTTTAAGTCATATATACTACTTTTATTGCACATGACCTTGAATTCTCCCAGACAAAATATTTGCACTGTATGTCACTTTGATAAGAAAACATCTGCCAATAAGCTAAATGTAGAGAGCTAGCCACTGGACAATGATTTTGCAGGACAACTTCATCACTTTTTCGCATGTGCCTTTAAGCAGCCATTTATAGTGGACAAAATGTGAGCAAGAGACACAATGTCCCAAATTGCACTCTAATCTGTTTTCACTAACTGCACGGTAATTTCTCAAATGCAAGCAAAAGCGGTTGACCAGTAAAGGGTCCAGTGAGGAGTGCATTTGTCAGCTTCAACAAATGTCTGGCGAGAGTGCTGGGCGAAGATGAATTATGGCATTGTTTAAACATGTTGTCCTCTTGGGGTTTTACAGCTCTTGTCTGTTGAATAAATATTCAGTCTCTGGCTGTACAAAACAAAGCAGAGCTCTAGAAGGAACGAGAGACTAATAAACAGCTGGAGCAAAAGAGAAAGAGATATTTAGAAATAAAGACAAAACGGGCCATTAAATATGGAAAGTGAGAGAGAAAAACTAGGAGAGAAGACTGGCATCGGGAGATAGACGAAGGTGCACTGCACGAGTCAAAAAGATTTGAACATTTTGAAGAACTGTAGAGATAGTGGACAGCAGAGAGGAAGAGTTAAGTGAAAACAGATTTTCTGTGTGTGTATGTGCGCACTTGTGGCACACCAAACACTCCTCTGTAGCCATGGAAGCTGCACTCCAAACCAGAATTAAGCTATGTCTTCGCTGATTATGACATAACAACAACAACATCAACAACAACAACATCAACAATAACAGCAACTTCTTCAACATAACTCGAACAAGGTAAGTAATTGTAATGACCACATATAATGACAGCAAACAACATGTGCAACAAGTTGCAGCCTGCTTCCCTTGCATGACCCACCATACCACTCACATAAACAAATCCAGGACAGAGGAAGAGAATGGAGGGCCATCTAATTCAGGAACTTGGAAAACATCAATATTTAACCCCAATGTAAACTTTTAGAACTTTTTGTGACTTTTCCCAGCACCTAGTGGCCCATTTTGAGTCACTCAACCTCATGTATTTGTATAATCCCAAATGAGCAAACAATTTATCACTCTGGCGAAATGGGCAGAGTGTGAATGAGAGGGTAAAAAAGACGCAGGGTTTTTTTCTTGAAAGTAAAAGTGAGTGCGACTGGGCACACGGCAGGTAAACTTCACTGTCGAGGCTGAATCCGCCTCTTCTGAGAAAGCCGCATGATTAAGTATATAACTGCACACGCACCAACAACGTCAGAACTCATAACCTCATAATCTGTTATTCCTCTTGCTCCGCCACTGTTCCCACCCAGAATCACGCTGGGCCACACTGCTACCAGACCAATCAAGCCCTGCAAAAATATCATAATTCATGTGTGGCAGAGCCATGGGGTGGAGCCACGCACACCATGGCAATGGAGCCCTGCTCTCTGGTTGGCCAAAGTGTGTAATTACCATAAAGTGTGGTATGATGGGAAAGGAGCACTGAAAAGCAGCATGGGCTCAAATGAAAGGGCAGCAGAGGGAGAAAACATGAGGTAAGGCACTACTGTAAAACAGTTGGCGCCCCCAAACTGCTTTTTAAAAGTGACTCTGGGTCCTAACAATAGCCTTTGTGTGTGTGACAATGTCATGGTTGATTGCTTCAACACACCACTGCGGCTCTGACAAATAACTAGAGAGGGTAAAAACAAATTCAGTCGGGTAGCTTGACGTCAGTTATGACCAAGAACGCCACTAATTTTGGTTGCGCAGGTCCGCAGCCTTCCCTCTCTCAAGGAATTTACTTGGATGAACGCGCTTGGCTAGGCGTAAGCTGATAAATGCATGGCACAATAAAAGCTTTGACACAGGTGGTGCTAGGTACTCATCTCGCTCTCCAAGAAAAGAATTTGCTAGAAATTCTGAAAAACCCCAGGAACGCTTTGTTAGATATGCCAATTATTGCCATTTCACTTGTATCTTGAAGCTCTCAATGGAGAGCTCAGGAGTCCCTGAGCCAGTAAACAGCCAGAGAGCATCATTCACAAAACGGTGATCTCCGCTCTTCTGCAGGGCCTATATATAAACGAATGTGGCATTCTTAACGATTGGGTTGGTGAAGCCAAATTTTAGTGCACACACAAAGATACACAGAGCTGTTTCTCTCTCCATCTCTGGCTCTCTCTCACACACACACACATACACACCACACACATAAAACGGCATAGAGAAGCTGCTGTAGCGCTGAACCTCGAGAACAACGGCGGTAGTGTGGGGCCGCCTCACGGTGGCTGGACTTCACGACGACTGCCTGTTAACGGAGGTCGCTGCGTCATGCCGGTGTTCTGAAACTCTGACCTACCTGCTCAGGATGACCTACCAGTGATTAAAACTGTCATGTTTAAAATTACAATATCTCGTCAGGCAGAAAATAACCTGTTGGGATGTATTACCAGTGTAATGTGTTAACAACACTGCAGAAAATACATATCGGGATTGTCAACAAGGTTATATCTTGTTTGTCTGGTGTAACCCACAACCATTAAACCCATTAAACCGTCAGATTTTTAGACTATGAAGGTGCTAATGTCTAAAGAATAGGCATATAGTGGCACGAGTGCAGTGAAGCTGTGCTACATCTTATGGGCTGTCAAAGGAGAAAGCTCCCCAACCCCTACAGTGAGAGAAAGGCAGACTATGAGCGCAGCAGCAATCCCTGAACATATTAACCATGTTACGCACAGCAGAGTAAACTTGCACTGATACGTAACTGGGCACAGAAGCCATTCGCCCCAACAGTGTGGACAATGCTTGTTGGGATGTAGAAGACACCACACATAAACAGGCTGTAAATTATGGGGGCTTTGGGTGTCTGACCCCACTAATTAAAGCTTCACTTCGGAAAAAAAAATATCCTAAGAAGTTTTAGTCTTACCTGGTCTCCCATTCTGGCTAAGGCTGGGTATATCTAACCCTGACCAAGCTCTGGGACTAGCTAAGACCAGCAAACGCTGTTTTAAGCGTTTTTTTTGTTTAACTCCGCCAAAGTATTCAAATACATGTGTTTTGGGGTTTACTTAGTTGAATGTATAAATGTTTACAAACAAAAAACAAAAAAGTTAGATTACAAGTGAGAATGCACTTAAATAGATGTTCGCTAAGAAATCGCCGGAGGTAACCATAGCAACAGTAGGCTGCTCGAGAGCTTATCGGACGCTACATCGACGTCCTGTCATAATTTATCATTTTATTAAACGTATAAAATCGTAAGTATATATCACAAAAACTTTTGTTGTCTTTATTTTGGCAAATTATACTTACAGAAATTCCGACCCCGTTGAATAAATATAACTGCTGCGCATATACACTAGCAGACAGTGTCACGCGGAGAGTGAGTGCTGTACATTATTCACACACAGACTGTGCGCTTACCGTGTCCAAGCGTTGGATTGCCGCTTTGCTTTTTGTCCGGTGCCTTCGCACACACGCCTCGTCCCTCCAGCAGAGCTTGCAGAGGTTTGCTCTCCCCGGGGCGATGTTGACAGCTCAGCCCGGTACCGCAGCGCCCCGTGTACACTCCGCACGCCTGGCCCTCGGTCAGCGGGCAAGTCATGCAGCACCCGCAGCCCGGCTCCTTTACCGGCTCGGCGCAGTCCCGAGGCAACGGTTTGCACAGCACCATCGCCCCGTCGTCGCACGGCTCGCATCGGACCACAGGACTGACGCTTTCAGCCAGCCGGGCGAATGCTGCGAGCAGCGCGGTCAGGCAGAGCGCACACAGTCCCGTCATGGAGCCGAAGGGCTGAATGCGCGCACGGGGGTAGATGCGTGGGAGAGAGAAAAACCGCGCGTCAGATCACCTCACCTGGATATATTATTACTCTAAAGCCTGAGCTCTCAGCATATGCATTAGGAAAGTAGCGACGCTTTGTGTTATGCTGCAGTCACGTCGGTTTGACTAGACTGGGAACTAAGCGGCTGGGTCTCTCCATCTGTAAGTGAGTTTAAGTGGAACTTCAGGTTTTATACAGGCAGGAAAAGCACGGGCACTAAGTCACTCCCCCCGGTATGAATTATGTAGTCACCGGTCTCGGTCTTAAGGGACCGCGCGCATCCTTAATGAAATCCTTCAACACAAGAGACATGGGTAAAATAGGCAACAATTCTACTGGCATTTAAAAAAACTAAAAAAAGGTCGCGGTACAAAGACCCGTTTACGCCGCAAAGATAATGTAACTAAATGATCACAGGCATCCTAAAGACATTTAACTCATTAAATTCCTTTTAAAAAAAATTGAACATTCTATTGCTTAATGTCAAAAATAAATAAATAAATAAACTATACGAGTTATTTCTGGTCACAAGTTACTGGTGAAACTACAGTGTCTAAAATAGCTCAAAATTGAATATATTACGATAATATTAAAAGTGTGAGTTCACTTAAAAAAATTACTTTAGATACATTTATATTGCCAAAAGTATTGGGACACCCCTCCAAATCATTGAATTCAGGTGTTCCAATCACTTCCATGGCCTATAAAAGGTCTATAAAATCAAGCACCTGGCATGCAGACTGCTTCTACAAAAAAATGTTGTTTGAAGAATGGGTCGCTCTCAGGAGCTCAGTGAATTCAAGCGTGGTATTGTGATAGGTTGCCACCTGTGCAATAATTCCATTTGTGAAATTTCCTCACTACTAAATATTTTACGGTCAACTGTTAGTGGTATTATAACAAAGTGGAAGCAATTGGGAACAACAGCAACTCATCCATGAAGTGGTAGACCACATAAAATCAGAGTGGGGCCAGCGCATGCTGAGGCGCACAGTGCGCAGAAGTTGCCAACTTTCTGCAGAGTCAATAGCTACAGACCTCCAAACTTTGTGTGGCCTTCAGATTAGCTCAAGAACAGAGAGCTTCATGGAATGGGTTCATCCAAGGCTTACATCACCAAGTGCAATGCAAAGTGTCGGATGCTGTGGTGTAAAGCACGCCGCCACTGGACTCTAGAGCAGTGGAGACGTGTTCTCTGGAGTGACGAATCATGCTTCCCTATCTGGCAATCCGATGGACGAGTCTGGGTTTGGTGGTTGCCAGGAGAACGGTACTTGCCTGACTGCATTGTGCCAAGTGTAAAGTTTGGTGGATGCATTATGGTGTGGGGTTGTTTTTCAGGGGTTGGGCTTGGCCCCTTAGTTCCAGTGAAAGGAACTCTTAATGCTTCAGCATACCAAGACATTTTGGACATTTTCATGCTCCCAACTTTGTGGATGGCCCCTTCCTGTTCTAACATGACTGTGCACCAGTGCACAAAAAAAGGTCCATAAAGACATGGATGAGCGAGTTTGGTGTGGAGGAACTTGACTGGCCTGCCTCAACCTGATAGAACACCTTTGGGATGATTTAGAGCGGAGACTACGAGCCAGGCCTTCTCGTCCAACATCAGTGCCTCACCTCACAAATGCCCTTCTAGAAGAATGGTCAAAAATTCCCATAAACACACTCCTATTTGTTAACAATAGAGCAATAGAAATATCTACTCAATATTTGGGAAAAAAAGACAAGCAAATAAGATGTTTGCAAAATGTTTGAATTTAAACGAACACTTAATTACACAATATACACTCACCTAAAGGATTATTAGGAACACCATACTAATACTGTGTTTGACCCCCTTTCGCTTTCAGAACTGCCTTAATTCTACGTGGCATTGATTCAACAAGGTGCTGAAAGCATTCTTTAGAAATGTTGGCCCATATTGATAGGATAGCATCTTGCAGTTGATGGAGATTTGTGGGATGCACAATTAAGGGCACGAAGGGCACATCCCAAAGATGCTCTATTGGGTTGAGATCTGGTGACTGTGGGGGCCATTTTAGTACAGTGAACTCATTGTCATGTTCAAGAAACCAATTTGAAATGATTCGAGCTTTGTAAAATGGTGTATTATTCTGCTGGAAGTAGCCATCAGAGGATGGGTACATGGTGGTCATAAAGGGATGGACATGGTCAGAAACAATGCTCAGGTAGGCCGTGGCATTTAAACGATGCCCAATTGGCACTAAGGGGCCTAAAGTGTGCCAAGAAAACATCCCCCACACCATTACACCACCACCACCAGCCTGCACAGTGGTAACAAGGCATGATGGATCCATGTTCTCATTCTGTTTACGCCAAATTCTGACTCTACCATCTGAATGTCTCAACAGAAATCGAGACTCATCAGACCAGGCAACATTTTTCCAGTCTTCAACTGTCACATTTTGGTGAGCTCGTGCAAATTGTAGCCTCTTTTTCCTATTTGTAGTGGAGATGAGTGGTACCCGGTAGGGTCTTCTGCTGTTGTAGCCCATCCGCCTCAAGGTTGTGCGTGTTGTGGCTTCACAAATGCTTTGCTGCATACCTCGGTTGTAACGAGTGGTTATTTCAGTCAAAGTTGCTCTTCTATCAGCTTGAATCAGTCGGCCCATTCTTCTCTGACCTCTAGCATCAACAAGGCATTTTCGCCCACAGGACTGCCGCATACTGGATGTTTTTCCCTTTTCACACCATTCTTTGTAAACTCTAGAAATGGTTGTGCGTGAAAATCCCAGTAACTGAGCAGATTGTGAAATACTCAGACCGGCCCGTCTGGCACCAACAACCATGGAACGCTCAAAATTGCTTAAATCACCTTTCTTTCCCATTCTGACATTCAGTTTGGAGTTCAGGAGATTGTCTTGACCAGGACCACACCCCTAAATGCATTGAAGCAACTGCCATGTGATTAGTTGATTAGATAATTGCATTAATGAGAAATTGAACAGGTGTTCCTAATAATCCTTTAGGTGAGTGTATATTTAAAACTACTAATATATACAGTAGATTATATTTTGGACCTGCCTCAAAAAAGTCAATTTTTTTTAAATTAAATGGCCTGGATATATACGTCTATCTATTACGCAAAAAAAAAATACCATTGAAACCTAATACAACAGTGTTAGTGACCTATAGTAAGGTTTGTTCCAATCTAAACACCCAAAACACTTAAAAAGCAGTCTAGACCAATTTTCACTTATGAATATTTGAGGAACACTGCAGAATAATGCGGAAAATGCAAGTTGGGTGGTCGGGCATTAGCAGTCTCATGACACCTGCTTTACTAAGATCAGTCCATTCATCCATACAGAATCTTCAATGATCATTTGCAACTTTTCACCATACATCCATCCATTCAGGACTGCCATTGGGGGAACAACTAGGAACCTTGACCCTGTGCCTACTTGTTGCCCCTGGGGGAGAAAAATTCTGACCTGTGAATTTTCACGAGCCTGCATCCGTCCACCCTTCTTTCTCTTTTTCTGTCTATCTCTCCTTCTCACTGGGTGGTAAGAGATGATTAGAGTGTGGGTTGGATGTTGGATTGTGCTGCTTCAGCGCTGAACACCCCTCCTGCCTCTGCTCTGTAATAACACAAAGTCTGTACAGGCTGTACAGCTCGGTGGCTCCAGCTTTGGGAAAATAAAGCCCTACAGGCCTGCCTGCAGACCCCAGTGTTGAGACTGGCCCACTGAAAACAAGCAGAGGGGGTAAGGAAATACCCCCCAGCACACACAACCCCACTAACAGCACCCTCTGCTACTAAGATTAGTTTTCTTATGACTATGCATATTTCTCCCTCGGTCTCCCACTCTTGATTTCTTATTGTCTGTCTGTCTGTATACCTCAGGAATTCCTCCCGTTTTGGGATTCTGAACGTGAGGGCTCTCCTCTGGTCTCCAGGAGCATTCTGGGAATGGAATGCACAGCGCCTGTACAGAGGGACAAAGCGCTTGCCTAGTGTGTACATGCGAGAGAGACCGAAAATCAAACTGCACCCTGATTGTACAATCGGATAAGATAGCGATTGATGGTGTCATCCATGACAATGAGTTATTTACCTAGATCGTATCGCCGATTTCTTATCAGTGCAAGTAAGTAAACTTGTATAACAAAACCATTCGATTGCATTTAGAAGCGCCTGTTGGCCGGTGTGTGTGGGTGAGTCTGAGTGTTTATTTCTGTGAATATTATTGCAGCTGGCTGAATGTTTATTGAAAACGCTGCGCTCCAAAGACGGACGCCAAACTGTGGGCCTACATTTTAAGCGTCTCTTAGTCTTAATATCCTCTATAATCTATCTGAATCTCACACTCTTTATTTAAGTGTCAGCACGTCTCCAACATTTACTCAACATTGTCTCTCATTCACATTCCTCTGGCTGATCTCGGTGTTGGATGGTAAATCATTAATTGTCCTTCCTGCTCTGCTGTGTGTCACATATGACAGCCGTCAGTGTGACACTTATTTAATACCGGTTTCATCTGTGGTTTCTGGAGGGGGACGGAGGGAATGAGAGAAGGGGGTGGAGAAATTGATTTATTTGTTTTGTTCCTCCAAGGGGATTTTATAGAAAACAGCACATCCCTGATGGCACTGCCACTCCATATTATGGATCTGTCTGGTCACACACAAATATGCATTAATGCACTAAACACACACACACACACACTTTGCATGATTTATCACTGGCATGGAGGCTTTCTGTCACATTAAACATATTGGCTCACGAGTTTGTGTGTCAGGCTGTGTCTTGCAAGCATATGTGCATCTCTTACGAAGGCCTTAGATTTGATCTAACATAAGAACATTTTAAACCCAGTCAAACTATATGAATGCAGGGGTACACATATGCACAGAAATTTTCTTTGCCTGTTTCTGTTCTAAATCTTCTAAAAAGCTGAGACACACATTTTCTGAAAGTATCTGCATTTCACTTATCACCATATGATTCTAATAAGATTTTGATTTGGTGCCAATCTTGGTGTTGTGACACAAAGAAATTATAAAAATATTTGTGATGCCTTGGTTTCAGAATTAAATTTCCTCCTTCACACATCACAAATTTGCCTAAAACACAAGCACATCTCACATCTCATCTAATAGCCAAACAAACGGTTCTGCAGATGAGCAGTTGTTCTTATTTAAGAATTTAAGTGTATTATTAGATTATTAGAGAGAATCTCACAGAATGCTTTTGATATTTAAACCCTCAAAACCGAAAGGAAAAACATAGAAAATGTATATTTTGCATTGTGCCATTATTTATTTATTATTCATTATTAAAATGTATGTATTTATTTTCTTTCTCATTATGTTTTAATCAATTTTTCATTAATAAAAGGCAGTACTACAAATGCTACCATGACATATAAATACATCAATGTATTTAATAAATAATTTATATTTTAATTAATTAAATTCATCTTTTTTTCATTATGTTACAGCAATGAGAATTGAGGGGTAAAATGAGGTTAATTGCCCTGAAAAATCTTAAAAGTCCTTAAAGTATTTTATACATATTTTCTATAAAATATTTTATTTATAGATTAAATACTTTTAAAAACTTTATTTGTGCTATGTAGACATTTTTATTTATATAAAATATTTTATTTTACATTAATGAAAATGTTTAAACCGAACAACCGAGCTACATGATTTAATTTAAACAGTACAGTAAAATAAATAAAGTAAGTGTTTTTAAATTTGATTTCATAAAATTATTTTAAAAGCAAAATGAAACATTATTTGACTTTAAAATGTAAACCGTAAAAACGCAGCTTGGACCCAGTGACACCGCCGGTTCTAGATCTGCAGTTGTTCAAGCCAGATCGAATGTGCCAAGAATAAACAACTCGTTCAAAACAGCGTCAAAGAAACTGAAAGGGATATAAAACATAAATACTGCACAGAAACATACAATACTTATACTGTACATTGAATAGTTGTTTTACATTGCACATGGCCAAATCTACGACCATGCCTCTCGCACACTCTGAGCCAAGAAACCGTTGAATGTGAGGCCTCTGTGCCCATTTGCAAGCTAAAAAATGTAAACAACATTATCAGATAAATGGCCTCATTGAATCTAAACTCACGTAGACATTATTTTTCAGATGTGACTCAAACAAACTCATTGCCTGTGAAGTACAACATCATCTTTCCATGGCACATTTCCCAAAGCCTCTCCAGAATTCGATAGCAACTGTACTTCAACCAGGAAGGAAACCAAATGCGCACTGCGCTTGCAGGCCAGAGCTGAATGTGTCCTGAATGTTTCTGTGCTCTGTTCTTCTGTTGTGCCCAACTCTCTCTCTCTTTCTCTCTCTCTTCAGGAACGAATAATTACAGTCACAGCATGTGATTTAACAGCGCAGAGATCAAATTCCACCGTGTTATAATCACTCGCTGTTCGGCTATTGCGGCAGCAAAAAAAAGAGAGTGAAGCTAATAGGTGGGGGGCAGCAGAAAAGATTTGCTTTTGCTAGGTTACAGAGCAAGATCAGAATGGAAATCAAGGGAGCTCAGACCGATTAAGAGAAAGCAGGCGTGACGCACAGGTGGTTTGTCACTGTGAGAAATATCCTAGAAGCAAAGCAGGCTAAACATAATCATTTTGTGTTTTTGCGATAAGCTTCGCTCTATTTTTGGAAAAGCTTTTCCGTGAGAGCAATTCTGAAGATGGAAATAGTGAGCGCACAGTAGAGCGTATAAAGCTGAAGGAATGTGTGAGATCCGAGCATGACTTCGCACTGCATGGTTTGAGTATGAGCCAAAACAGATGGAATAGACCCAATAAAGGTTTAGCCCAACACTGTCCCCATTCACCACATGCTCACACACACCCACACACCTTGCAAGTACTAAGTTCACTATAGCTCCAGCGGCCTTGTTGCCTACTGCCTACATAGGATGTTCCCTTTTAAGAATGGTCATGGAACTGTAACCGAGCTGTATCAAAAGGTCACACTTAACTCTGACTAAGCCATCAGAGATTTATGCCCATGGAAATAATTTTGTTTAACAACTTGCAGCAACACAAGTTCAACAGCCAATAGCAAAAGAGAACATGATGTGACCTTTAAGTACAAATACTTTTATTAACAAAACAACCATCAATTGTAGATTAGGATAAATAGACAATTTAACTTTAATTTAAATGTTAAAAATCCCATTTTGGAGATCTAAACCGTATGCCAAAATATTAAACTCACAACCCACCACTTAAAATAGTACAGGTTATACCAGGCCTGTGGGAAGAGAAAAAAGCAGAGTCACTTGACCATAACCCACAATCTTAAGGGCACACACCAAGGGCTAAACACGGCGTCCTCAACCCCCGAAATTAATTATATTAACAGCTCACACACTCACACTCTTGGACCAAGGAGTTGCGTCCCTCGATATGGTGCTTCAGCGTGATTTTTCACCGAACCAGTTCAGCGGAAATCCCACTCTGCAGCTAATTTCATTGGTTAAGGCTACTGTGATGGGTAGGTTTAGGGATCAGTGTTTGGTGTAGGCAATCATTACTGTGATTGACATGACCAATACAATTTTAAGAATCGGCTGCAGGGCGTTTCTGCTGAACTGGTTTGGGGGAAAAAAATCACGCAGTGATTAGGGTCACAACAACGGAAGTTAGGGGGAAAAGTCAGGAAATTCATCCTACCCTACCTCAGGCTATTTATGGGCAAAACAAATTCATACACCCAACTTTACGCACCATTCTTATTTATTCACACAGTAAGGCCGTGTGTCCACCAAAGCGTTTTTTTTCACGTGGCTGGCGTATTTTTTTAAATTGTTTTTCAATGGGAGCGATGCATTTTTAGAACGTAACAAGGTGCTGAGTGTCTATTTCACGGTCAAGCTCAAGTTTACTGGTCGCCGAGAGTTGAAGAATGTTCAACTTTGGGTAAAACGCAGTGCTCATCACTGTCACTTTTTACCCAGCTGTCCAATCAGAGTGGAGGAGGGGCGGGACAAATACTACACCAACCAACTGCACTTAGGGCATGTCCGAATCCACTTTTGCTAGTTTAACGACAGGAAAATTGGTCACGCACCCGGCACATGGTCTAAAAGGGTTGTCCCTATTCTCTAATGAGTAATGGGTGTGTTTTGGGCGTAACATGCAATAAACCAATTCTCATCTCCCATTCCCTTTAAAAGCCAGTTGTGTTTGCACCATGGCGGATTCGCTATTTTGCCATGTAATGTCAATATAGACACCCTCAACCTGATGAGTCAGTTTAAATACTGTAAATAAATAATGTGTGTATTGCCACGATTGGTTAAATAAGTAGCCAATTTCATTTGTCATTACTGCAAATAGGTAAACCTGATACATGCAATGACTATCCATTATGACATGTAGGCATTTTTATTTTTATGTACATGATAATAATCTTTTAAATAGTAATCCTTTTATTTTATTTGAGTGTACGCTCGTTGTGCACCCGCCTATAGGTGCATATTACTAACGTGCCCTTTAAATAACACAAAAAATACTGCGCTATTGACTTTAGACCAGGTTTTTGTTGGTCAATGGCGCAGTCTATTTCAGTTGCCTCAAAATAGCAATGCACCATCAATGTGCCTGAACACAATTTGTTTTCAGACCAGCACGCCCATGAAACTAGCAAAAAATACTTGCGTCACGCCTGGCGCAGCATTGTGCCGGGTGTATGATAGGGCCCTAAGTGCTCAGGAGACTAGTTTGACCTTAGCATGTTGCTGAGCTAACAGGATGTCACAAGCATAAAAACACATAGCATACTCAAATATTAGGCATGAAGCATTTTTCATAGTCATCATTTCTCTCTTTTCTTCAGCCATCTTAGAATGATGTTTACCGAAACTGTCTCAGTGCATTCTGGGATTGCCTTTTCACAGAAGTTACATGTGATGCTGCCTCGTGCCTCCTGAAATGTTTATTCTCAGAACATGTCCTGGTTTTCCCCACTGAAGTGGCTGGTGTGGAGGGTATCTGTAAATTTGTGAGTGTATGTGTTTAAGTATTGTTTGGCAGTGTTGCTGTGCTGGAACAGTGTAAATAACACTCCCACGGCAGTCACTTTTATTCTCTAACTCAATCTCCGTGATGACAGAACCGACAGTCTCTATCATTTACAGGCTGACAGCCAGCCAATCATGACAGGAATGTGCAGGGAGGAAGGGATGGGTTTGGGGTCGCACATTAGCTATGGGACACTGAAGTCTGCAAATGCACTTGAGAATAAGCATGCAGTCTCCAGGATGCTGGGGTGGTGAGCAAAAAAAGCCACCTCAGCAAAGATCTGCAAATTCTTCCCCGTATTTCACTTGTAGATGAAAGCAGTGGGAGCTTAAAAGGAATATGAACTGCTTGAACTGTAGGGATAGTTCACCCTAAAATGAAAATAAGTCATCATTTACTCACCTTGGTGTTGTTCTAATGTCGTATGGCCTTCTTTCTTTTATGGACCACAAAAGGAGAATTAAAAAAAAATGTCCCGCTTGTGCTTGTTCATATAATGGCAGTGAATAGCGACCAACATCAAGCTTTTTAAAAAAGAATAAGTCATTTATGACACTATAGCTGCGTCCCAATTCAGAGGCTATATCCTTCGAAGGCTTTATTCGAAGGCCGAATGCCTCACAGTAGCGTGAAGAAGGCTGTCCCAATTCTAAGCCTTCAAATGTGGCCTACAAATGTATCCTTCATTCCCTGGGCCGCAAATTATAGAATGAGTGGAATGCTTCGCAGTCTAGCCTATCCCAAGGTCCATTGCGTGCTGGTGACATCAGGATTTTTTGAAAGAAAATGCAGGATTACACTTTTAAATGTAAGTATTGGATTTCAGCTTACTCGAATATCTAATACGATACAAATGTAAACATAAAAAATAAAATAAATAAATCAATAAAGTCAGCAGTGATTACAAGGTGTTTGGTTTTTATTTCTTTGACATGTTCTATGCGTATGACTAGTATGTTCTTGGGCTATGGTTACATGTCTATTCAATTTTCACTGACAGCCCAAATTTTGCCTGGTTGCAGACGTCCGGGCTGTGTAAAATTGCTTGCTGAGTATGTACATAAATGGACTAACGCTGTGACTGAAGTTGTGAACTCTCTTTGGTTTTCAGACAGTTGAATAGCCTATAACTTTTAAATAAGTCCAGCACAAACATTCCCATCCCATTTAACAATGCTCGGTTCGACCTTCGGACTTTGAAGGCGTGGCATTTGAAGTCAGTATCCTTCGAAGGATGCATCCTCTGAATTGGGACATAGCTTATATTCAACAACAACAACAGCTTGTTCTGTGCGTCACTCGCCATTATGCCATTTCTATGTCATTGCACATGCACAGAATGTTCCAGTTTTGGTTTTGAGTCCGATCAAGTGTTTATATGTCCTATCAAATGGATTAGAAAAGGTTTAAACCAGGGGCGTTTCCTCCTCCGAGGAGGCAAGAGAGGCAGTGTCTCCTCCAAAAAACTGGATGAGAAAATAGTCAATATAACAAAAAATAAAAAAGCGCAAATATTACAAAACGTGACATTAAAAAATGTAAAAAGTGTTTTTATAAAGTAGCAGTGTCTAACAGCGACACCCACAGGTAAAGTTACAGAGGAAGGCGCGCCTCCTCTGTCCCATTGACTTTAAACAGACACCCTAATGCATGCTGTGGGTTTAGTGGGGGGTAATTGAGAATGAATGGGGGAAAGTCATGTGAGAGGAGGCAGTGTCTCCATCGCGCTATGATTGGATATGATCGGTTATGATTGGATATGATTGGTTTGTGCGATAAATCCCGCCTCTTGTTTTCGTGCACATTCTTATCAGTGAAGATAACGATGGCGTTAATGGGAAGACTAATTAAAAAGTAAGTAAAAAACTTGCTTTATGTCACGTCAAAATCAAACTTGAAATGGGCTGAAAACTTGATGACTGGTTTTAGTGAGCGATCAACTTGGGGAAATTGAAGGTACATCTTTTTGTCTGTGACCAGTGTGTACAAGCTTGATGACTGCTGAAAATAAGTTGACTATTAAAAAGAAAAGCTGAACATTAGTTCACAAATAATATAAATTGTTACTGCCTTTAGTTATTTTGGAATAAATGTAAAAATAAAACACGTAAAAACACTAACTTGATGAAATTTATACTTGGTTTTAATAAATAGAAATTTACATAGTTACAAAAAATACATAATAGAATTGTATTTGGTCTCTCTTTTTTGTGTAATATTTATTTAACCAGGAAAATAAAGGGTAACGGACATAAATGTACATTTGATATACAGTATATAAAAAAATGTGAGGACTTTGCCTCCTCATTTTAAAACACCACCACACACCACTGATTTAAACCACCCCTTACAATCCAATCGGATTTTGCCAATTCATTCCAATTCGAACGCATGTGATTTTTTATCCAGATTTCGCTAACAGTCTGATTACAATCGGATTAAGGTGGGGTGACATGCTAGCTTGACAATAAGAAATACTGTATGTCTATATAAAGTACTGTATATATGGGAGATGCTCCTCATGTTTTCTGCTGGAGGTCATATGTATGAGGTAACCAGCATCTTAATTTCTAAAAGACTTGATTGTCTTTTCTGCAGCAGCGCTTTAAATGGGAATCAGGTCGCTCAGCTCTTCAACTCGCCAGCTTTTGTTTGCTTTTATTTTATTTTTCCTTCTTGCCACTCCATAAAACATATTTTTCCAAGTCACCATCCGAGCCTGGTATTTTTGTTGCTGTTTTCTTGGACGGAGAAAGATTGTGTTCGACTTCGGAGGGCATTCACCCTTTCCCAGGGTTTCCCATTTATGGTTAAAGTCACACCATGAGTGCGTATCACCCCTCTCTACTGTAAAACCAAAAATCAGAGTTTACGCAATGTGAATTTGGCCGTTTGTGTGCTCTAGTGTCATAAGTGGTTCTTGTTATGGCTTTTTCAAAACCCCTAAACCTACATACTAAACTTTGCCTTGTAAATTGCAACTAAAATCTTGTGCTACGGACATGAATATGTCAAATAATGCAGTTTGTTTAGAGGTGTGCTATTACTTTTTATTGTTATCAGACTGTGGATGATAAAATGCCAAAAAATTCATACTCATTTATAATGAAGGAGAGAGGGGAGACATTAAGAGATCAAAAGACCTCATTTGACTTCGTAAAATTTTAGTTTGTTACTATAATTCATTATAATACAACTTTATAAAGTCTGTTAAAGTTTTCACATCTGTGTAACACAAACTTTTGCCTACTTGTTCTCAGAGAGCAGCTGCTTTTTAGGAACAAACTGGAACAATGCCTGTCAATAAATCTATGGCAAGGGTTCATCCATGAGCGATGCTGTGGGTTAGTGTGTAAAGAGGGTTTCTTGGGAAACATCTGGAGCTAAATTCCATGAAACACTCAAATGAGGTTTTGGCCATTTCAGAGTCAGCGGGAAGCACATCCCTCAACCTTTTATCTTAGAGAGAGAAACAGAGAGGGAGGGAGAGAAAGATACCGATGGAGGCAAAATGAAAGGGTGCAGGATGGAAAAAACAAAGGCAGACTGCAGGAGGATGTGATTTGGTAGGGGGCATCTTGCGGCAATGTTGGGCCTAAAACAGACTCAATGCAAGTGTGAATTCAAATGCTTTTATTGAGTGTGAAATCAAACTTAACACAAATTAATAATGCAACACTAGAAGATGTTGCATTCTCAGCCACACGGGGCACTATAGTTTTTTTTTTAAATAAATGTATACTTTTATTCAGCAATGATGATTTAAATTGATCAACAGTGACAATTGTATAGTGTTACAAAAGTGTTTCTATTTAAAATAAATGCTGTTCTTTTGAACTTTCTATTTATAAAAGAATCCTGAAATAAAACGTATCACTGTTTCCCCAAAATATTAAGCAGCACAACTGTTTTTAATATTGATGATAATAAGAAATGTCTCTTGAGCAGCAAATAAGCACTGTAAACCTGAATAAGTTGGCAAAACTAAAAAAAATTGAGGTAACCAGTTACATCAAACATTTTAAGTCAAGAAGTTCAAAGTTTAAGTAAGCAGAAGATTTCAGTGTGGTACTCATACATTTTTAATTGCTCTTAAGTTAATTCATACATTTAACTTAAAATTACAATGTAATCTCAATTTAAATATTATTAGTAGTGGAAATTTAGTTACCTATAACTAGCTAATTCAGCACCTGCTAAATGGTAGCACAATGCTTTGATAACATTAGCATAGCATTGCAATTGCTGAAATGGGTACAACAATGAGTACGGCAATATAGAACACATAACACTTAATTTTAACATTTAATCTCCCTTTTGAGTGCCATGGCAAAGCATGTTAGGAAGTAGCCCACTTTTAGGTAAATTTAATAAACATAACACATAACACATAAATTTCACAGAACTCAAAACAATGAAACAATTCAGATTACTTTAAATGTGTCAGTTTTGTAAACTCAAAAGAAAAATAAAGTTCTAAATACTCCAAAAAGTTCATTTGAATTAACTAATTTGTTTAATTTGAGTTTGCCCTACTCAAACCAATTAACTATTTTGAGCGTTAGGGTTTACATGATTTCTGTAGGATCATGTGACACTGGAGGAATGATGATAAAAAATAAAGCTTTGTCATCACAGTAAAAAATAACATTTCAAAATACATTCAAATAGAAGTTATTTAAAATTGCAATAATATACAGAGCCCCTAAAGGGACATTGTCATTAAAAAAATGGTCATAAGACAATTATATGTTGGAAGAAAAATTATATGTTAATGCTGTTGCGTTCTCTCGCAAATGTTTTGCGTTCCCCCAAGAAACTTTGCGTTCAACTGCAAATCGAGCGCAAAATTTCTCGGGGGAACGCAAACATTTTGCAAAGTGGTTCGTCACAATGTTTCTGGAATATTACCTTAAATAAGATTTTACTCAAACTATTTGATGGAAAACATCATTTTGAAAAGCAAAGACTTTCACTGTAGAGATAATGTCAGTCTTTTTCAAAACAAACTCTACAAGACCCCAAGGTCCTGGTCACTCTGTTTATGTTGCGTTAATGAACATATGTCTGTACTGTACATTCTGTTTTTACATTTAATTGTTTGCACATTAGTTATAAAAACTGTATAGCAAGAGAAACAGGTGCCAGTGAGTGAAGGTGATGGAGCATTCCACCTTATTAAATCTTTCTATGCAGATACCCACATTCATGCTCAGCCACATCATATTTATGTAGCTGATGTTTAAAAGTAGACTACTGAACAAACTGAAAATGTGTATATCAGTGGAATATGTACAAATATAGGCTGTATATGAATGTTAAGATATACCTTGTCTTATATGCGTGCAGCCGCTTCTGGAATTGATTCAATCAAACCCACTTCACTTTCCACCATATGTATATATATATATATCCTTCAGAGGCTAGTTCAGCAACAGGTCCTGGCTGTGGAGATGTTTTGGGGGAGCCTGTTCCTGGAAAAGATATGGAGGACGTACTGTTCTGCTGTGAACTATAACATTGGAAGGATCCACATTGAACAACACCTCATTAAAGGATGTTCTGTGCTTTCCATGGAAAATTCAGGAACCCTAAACACGGCTCAAGACACTTCAATATTATTCAGTGCGAAAAGCAGAATATTTTAGTATGGGTGAAAATTGAAAGTTCATTCATGCATTCATTCATGCATCCCTCTTTATTTATTTAGTAATCATTCAGGCCAGTGGAGAACTGGCCCCTGGACTGAGCCTGATTTCTCCCAAGGTTTTTATCTCCACTTCTGGTCACTGGTCACTGGTGTTCCTTGCCACCGTCGCCTTTGGCTTGGCTAGTTGGGATTTAAAAGACACTTAATATTCAGTAATATTATTGGTTTGACTGCACTGACACTATCGGATGAGAACAAAACTTGAGCTGAATCGAGAAGACTATTGTCTTCTGTAGAGCTGCTTTATAGGTGAATCAAATTAGTTTCACAATTAGTTCAATATCAGTGTCGATGTTGCAAAATTAATCGAGCTGAATCAACACGAAATTAACTTGAGCATAAATGACAGTATTGTCTTCTGTAGAGATGCGTTACAGAAGAATTTGAATTTGTGTCATATTTGACGACGTTTGCATAATTGATTTTGCATTACTTTGAAGCTGCTTTGAAACAATCTGTATTGTATAAAGTGCTATAGAAATAAAGGTGACTTACCTAGTTTGTTAGTCAGCAGAAAGTTCCACAGATTATCATCAGCTACCAATAATGGTGTAGTATAGTTTACTTAGAGCACTATTTAACACATTTTACAATTCCTTAAATCCATTCTGAAGATTCTCAATCCCTCAAAATCATTGCAAAAAATATGAAATATGACGATTCAGATGCTGTAAAAAGCACCAAAGATATAACTGAATTCTAAATGTACTGTGCTAATAAATATAGGCTATTAAAAGGCAGTTTATAGCGATACCAATGATCTTGTCACCACCCTACTCGTGTCCTTGTCACGTTAAAATCTTGGAACTATAGTGTTTCTGCTTCAAATAAATCCTGGAGAAATGCTCACTCGTCATTGTGCTGCGTGCATGACAAAATTGGCTTGGACATTTTGATTTTATCTGTATTGGATCAGGACTTGCTAAATTCTTGATAACTATGTGTAACCATCGACTGCTATTTGTAAAATCAAAACAATTTGGCCACAATAAAAGCAGCTAAATGCAAACACACAAATGAATCGCTGTGGAAAGCTGGATCTAATGATCGAGTGGAGAAGGACGACTCATCTGGGGGCCGTAAAAACTTGATTACTTTTTATTAGATTTTCTTTTTTTTATTAAAATGCATTCCACTAGGAAAACTTCTTACACATGATTTATTCGTTCTGTTCATGAAAAGAATTAAGGGCGGAGGAGGATCTACAGTGAGATTCATCAAAATATGCGGCTACAGAGATACGCTGTATGTTAGTAACACATTCTTCCTAAATCCAGCACATCAGCAACAAAAGCCCATAGAAAAGATTTTCTGTCTTGTTAGATGGTAATTCAGCCATGGTTGCGAACAACCAGTGTGTTTGTTATCTAAAGTGAGGGGATGTAGTCACACAGCAAGCGGTCAGGGTTGTACAGTTCAATGGTCTGCATCATGTACCCTCACTGACCTTATTTTTAGTTCTCTTTTTCAGCATGCAAATATTTCACACTCCTGGCTAAACCTGAATTTATTAACCCTAAGCAAACACTAAACATGATTAATGGACATGCACGCAAGCAGACATGCACACACATTTGGACTTAGAATTAAAGTGATAGTTCACCTAAAACGGAAACCTGTCATTATTTAAATCAACGTCATGTCGTTCTTCCATGGAACACAAAAGCAGATGTTTTGAAGAATGTTCATAATGCTCTTTTTATACGCTAGCATTCAAAGGGTTTGGATCAATAAGGTTTTTTTTTCTTAAAGAAATTAACACTTTTATTCAATTAAATTGATCAAAGGGGACAGTAAAGATATTTATAATGTTACAAAAGTGTTCTATTTCAAAGAAATGATTTTTCTTTGAACTTTCTATTAATTAAATAATCCTGAAAAAATCCTGTTTCATGGTTTCCACAAAAATATTAAGCAACTCTTTTCAACATTGATAATAATAAGAAATGGTTCATGAGCCCCAAATCATCATATTAATATGATTTCTGAAGGTTCATGTGACACTGAAGACATTTGGACGCCTTTTGTGCTCCACAGAATAAAGAAAGACATGAGGGTGAATAAATAATAACAGAACTACATTTTTAGGTGAATTATCCCTTTATGACTAACGCAGAACTGTTAACATTCACAGCATGATCAAAATGGCTTTTTCAGGCAAAAATAAAAAGAGAAAAGCAAAGGTGAGAAATCCCAAGGCTAAATGAACGGTAGAGCTAGAGAAACGCCGCTCAAGATCAACTTCCTGTTGAAATGGTTACATCCTTATAAAAAGCCAGTACCTAAGAAGTGCATATGAAAGCCATTGAGTTAATAGCATGTATGTGTGTCCGTGTGTCTATTAAAAATGGCAGGGTGTGTATCTGAGGGCAAGTATCTGCGTACGAGTGGAAGAGACAGCCTGTGGTGTGTGTAGAGTTAAGGAGCGTGGGTGTGCACGTCTGGGTCTGGTTTGGGCTTTTCTGAAGCGATTTGTAATGATATGCTGCTCTGTCTGTACAACGTGTATTTGTGCCCCAGTGAGACATACAGAACATACTCTCATTAAGTTAAAAGGACGGAGTCCAACCACAACGACTTTAGGGCAAACGCACACACATATGCCAGTCCACTGGCCAGCACAAATTCAAATGGGATTGCCGGCACAGACACACAAACACACTTATTGCCAGTGCCATAAAAAGCAGAGAATTTGGATAAATAACATTTCCACCATCATATTAGGGTTACTTGAAAGAGACTGGATAGAACTGCAGTACTGAAAGAAAATCAGCATGTTGAGTTTCAGAAAGCTACTTTTTTCAAATCAACTCTGATTCAAATCAATTATGCCCTAGTCCACATTTGAAGGATTCAGATTCCACTCAGATTCTATTAATACAAATTGTATTAATTACATTTCTTTCAACAATGAATATTTATTTAGCTTCCCAAATGCTGCTGGCATTGACTTTTATAGCTATTATTCATACTACTATTGATTATATTGCTAATGTGTATGTGCTTGTAATTGCATGTGCGATTTTCACACGTCATATGGTGTGACATAGGTCCTGCAGTCCACGGGTATCAGGAGATCGAATCGGCCAATCAAAGGGGCTTGAGTAAAACTGATGCAATCTGTCAGTCAGCCGCTGAGGCGAAAGTAATGGTGACGTTCCTCCCCCATAGTGATGCTACAGGGGTTAAATAATTGTATGCTCACACACACACACACACACACACTTTCACTCTGTTATGTTGCTCTTTCCTTTAACAGAATGGCATATTAAACTGGCATTTGCTGCAACAATACACTTATTGTAATTTACATTTTTTCATTCCAAAATAAAACAAGAATGACATTTTTTTTGCAATTTGAGTCTCATTGTCTGAAACAATCTCTTACCTTAAAACATATGTTTTAAAATAAAGTAATTTGTAGATATCCTGATAACAACAGAACAACAGAAACCTTCATGAAATATTAAAATACTATTTTGTCTCAAAAAATCTTGATGACTCTTCTTGTTCACACTGATGTTTACAAAAATTCTGTCCAATCAAATGCTCCGTACAGTGAGACTGTCCACTTCAAGTGCTCTTCCCATCGAAGTGAGTAGGTTATACTCATTATTCAAGTGTGCTATTAGTATACTTCTTTTAAACTAAATATAAGAAAGTATACTTTCAGTCTACTTTTTATATACTTTTTGGAAATATACTTTATGTACTTCTCAGAAATATAGGCTACTTAAAATTGCACACGTATACTTGACTAAGCCTATACTGACAGAAAGGTCTACTATTTGGCCTATACATGTACTCAATCTTTTGATTGAGATATACTTAAAAGTATAATTAAGTATTCTGAGTATACTTGGCTTGTAGTTGTGTTTAATTTTTTTGATTGAGTAGCCTATTAAAAATATTTTTTTCCACAGTTTTACATACTGTCTTATAAATTTACATTGTTTGAAAATATAGATTTTTAAAGAAAACATATTCACTATATTGCCTTTACATGCACATGAACTTTAATGACATCCCATTCTTAATCTGTAGGGTTTAATATGGAGTTGGCCCACCCTTTGCAGCTATAACAGCTTCAACTCTTCTGGGAAGGCTTTCCACAAGGTTTAGAAGTGTGTTTATAGGAATTTTTGACCATTCTTCTAGAAGCACATTTGTGAGGTCAGGCACTGATGTTGGTCGGGAAGGCCTGGCTTGCAGTCAATCATCCCAAAGGTGTTCTATTAGGTTAAGGTCAGGACTCTGTGAAGGCCAGTCAAGTTCCTCCACACCAAACTCGCTCATCCATGACTTTATGGACCTTGCTTTGTGCACTGGTGAGGAAGGCCATCCCTCAACTGTTCCTACAAATTTGGAGCATGAAATTGTGCAAAATGTTTAGGTATGCTAAAGCATTAAGAATTCCTTTCACTGGAACTAAGGGGCCAAGCCCAAGCCCAATCCCTGAAAAACAACCCCACACCATAATCCCCCCTCCACCAAATGTTACACTTGGCACAATGCAGTCAGGCAAGTACCGTTCTCCTGGCAACCGCCAAACCCAGACTTGTCCATCGGATTGCCAGACACAGAAGCGTGATTCGTCACTCCAGAGAACACGTGTCCACTGATCTAGAGTCCAGTGGCGGCGTGCTTTACACCACTGCATCCGCCGCTTTGCAGGTGCTCAACCATGGAAACCCATTCCATGAAGCTCTCTACGCACTGTTCTTGAGCTAATCTGAAGGCCACACAAAGTTTGGAGGTCTGTAGCTATTGAAGTTGGCGACTTCTGCGCACTGTGCGCCTCAGCATGCGCTGACCCTGCTCTGTGATTTTACGTGGCTTACCACTTCGTGGCTGAGTTGCTGTTGTTTCCAAATGCTAACCACTAACAGTTGACCGTAGAATATTTAGTAGTGAGGAAATTTCATGAATGGACTTATTGCACAGGTGGCAACCTATCACGGTACCACGCTTGAATTCACTGAGCTCCAAGCAGTCTGCATGCCTAGGTGCTTGATTTTATACACCTGTGGCCATTGAAGTGCTTGGAGCACCTGAATTCAATGATTTTGAGGGGTGTCCCAATATAGTGTATGTTCGTCTCTCGCTCGTCCACCTCGCCACAATTGGTTAATGGAAATGCTGTCATTTTGCAATAGTTTCGATATTTAGAAAATATCGCAAAAGTTTTGCGCAAATCTGTAATGGAAACGCAGCTACTGTTATAGGCTACAGTAGGGGGCGCTACTACACATCTTCTGAGAGAGTACAGAATCTCTGGATCAAAACAGAAACAAGTGATAGAAGATTTCTTACGCAATGTGATCATCAAACATTAAATAGCATATAAATCAAAACTGCCTAACTTTACCGAATGAAACGTCGAACCCATGAAGAGGAAACGACTGTGAAGCTTTGGGGGTGGTGATGGACTCCATCTACTCCATCTGTGTTTTGATCACATCCGAATCCCATCCGGGCGTAGTCTTTGACAAAAAGACATTCTGGAATCAGTGTTTCGATTTTCTCAGCTTTTTGTAAAATGTTGCTTTTTTGAATGAAACTTACCCACATTCAAGTGTTCATAAAAAAGTTAGAATAAAATGTTTTTAAAACGGAAACAGCTAAAGGTATATTTCAAGTATAAAAAATTAATAGGCTACCTGAATAGGAGCATAGTAATACTGTATATTTAAAGTGCAAAAATTATTTATAAATAGTAAACTATAAAATGATGATGTTATGTTCACTTAAAGAAAACTTACAAGTATATTTGCAGTATAAAACTATACTTCAAAGTGTACTTTCATAAACTAAAACAATGTACTACAAGTATTAAAATAATAAACTACTAGTATACTTTTAAGTTCACTTGTAGTACAGTTGCAGTACAAATGAGAAACGTAGTTGTGAACTAGTTGTGCACATAACATTTACTACTGTTACACTTAAAGTACACTTAAATGTATACTTTTATATACTAAAAAGTGGGCCAATTTAGTCCCAAGCAATATTGAAATAGTACACTTACAAGTTTACTATTAGTAGATTGATATTAGTATACTTACTACATAAAGTATACTTAAAAATATACTTGAACATTACTTAAGTATACTTCATAAAATGAACTTGAAGTATATTTCTTTTTCGTAAGGATATGCTAGTGAACTACTTGTGTACACTAACATAACAGATAGAAAGTGTGACAGGAAAAGGTTGGGGTGAGTGTGCACTATGCACAATGCTAATGCAGTTTACCTCCGCTGGTTGCAAACCCGCATGGCTGTTCATTGAGAACTAATGTACATGTAAAGAGCATGTCTGTTATGTATATGCATTTATACACACCAAACAAGAATATATGCCCTATATATTTTCACAACCCATTTGTGGAAGGAATTTGTTCCGATAACTATTCAAAGCTCCCGTTGAAGTCATGTCATTGGACGACCAAATAAAACACTTTGACGTCAGACCAGAGATTAAACGCTCAAATGAGGATTTCTATCACCAACTTTATAAGAGGCTTTGCTTACGTACAAACACATGCATCTATAGCACCTGAGGAAATGTCATGTGAGAGTACAGTATGTTTGTGCGAGGTCATTAAAGTTTGTGTTTGTACATCATTCCCTAAACTGGGCAATGAAAGCTTTACTACTCACCCTTGACCTTTGAACTCTGAACACATTCTCCTCTGACCTCACTCTCGTGCCGTCTCTATGTCGCATACGCGCAAGCCTAACCTTGACTTTTGCAAATGCTGACTCCAATAAACTGTGGATATCTGGCTACCAGACAGTAGAGCTGCTACATACTACAGATGGCTGTTTAAAACAGTGAAATGTCACGCAGACCGATTGAGTGTCATGGGACAAACATTTATAGCATCTCACTTTACCGTCTGTATCCAGACCCTCCTCAGTGTGATTTATGATATTATGATTCATGAGGTTTCAGTAGACTATATGAAATGATTCTTAAATTGGGCTCAGTTAAATAATGCTGAATTTTTTTTTTTTTACCTCATACAACTTTAAGGAACACAAACTTTGCAACTTTTCTATGTCAAATATTACCCTAATATTGTAATCATTATGATCACAAACTGTAGTCGTTGCTTTACATGTTCATTATGTCTACTGAACTGAATAACCTTACCTGCATACCACATAACCTGTATTATTGTATAGCTGTATATTACTGCCATACTCTGACCGATAACAGAATACTTCCTGTTTGTAACATTGAAACATTTTCTGTAATAAGTATTTTCTGTGAAGATGCTTTGAAACAATGGGCTATATTTCACGAGTTCACACTTACATATAATTTATGGAGAATAGATTTAAATGCATATTTGGCGTGCTGTCCGGGGGGAGGGCTTTGAGCTCGGAATTTGGCCCGAACCCAGAATACCCCCCCGTGTATGTAAGTGGTTAGAACTAAAATGGAGAAAGGTGGAGAAGGGGTGGTGGAGGGATGCTGATAACTGTCAACAAAACAGAGGTAGGACTGCTGCGTATATATACACCTTTTTGTTGATTATCTGAACGTGCTCCTCCCAAACCTTGTTAATAAAACATATAGTGAAAAGTGCTATACAAATAAACTTGAACTGAACAGATTTTTAGTGAAAGTGTAAAATTATAAAATTTTCTACACTATTTTTTTTTCTTGATTTCATCCATTTTGTTAAATTAATTCATTTTACTTTATTGTATTTTATCATTTATTTCATTATTTTATTCAATATTACTCCATTTGCACTACTGTTTTTTTTTTTTTACTGTTTGTACAGTTTGACATTGTTTGCAGCTATGCTATGCCAATATAAATGTGCCGTTTTAAGTGTATAAATAGTTATTTCTTATATACGTATTTATTGTGGTATAGCAATAACCTACTGGAACTTGATTTGGACAGTATTAATGAGTGAAGGTGATAACATATAATTTAACAAATAACAATGCAAATTTGATTTTAAAATGTTTTGTTCATCAAACATAATGTTTTCTTGAGAAAAAAATAGATATACACTCACCTAAAGGATTATTAGGAACACCATACTAATACTGTGTTTGACCCCCTTTCGCCTTCAGAACTGCCTTAATTCTACGTGGCATTGATTCAACAAGGTGCTGAAAGCATTCTTTAGAAATGTTGGCCCATATTGATAGGATAGCATCTTGCAGTTGATGGAGATTTGTGGGATGCACATCCAGGGCACGAAGCTCCCGTTCCACCACATCCCAAAGATGCTCTATTGGGTTGAGATCTGGTGACTGTGGGGGCCATTTTAGTACAGTGAACTCATTGTCATGTTCAAGAAACCAATTTGAAATGATTCGAGCTTTGTGACATGGTGCATTATCCTGCTGGAAGTAGCCATCAGAGGATGGGTACATGGTGGTCATAAAGGGATGGACATGGTCAGAAACAATGCTCAGGTAAGCCGTGGCATTTAAACGATGCCCAATTGGCACTAAGGGGCCTAAAGTGTGCCAAGAAAACATCCCCCACACCATTACACCACCACCAGCCTGCACAGTGGTAACAAGGCATGATGGATCCATGTTCTCATTCTGTTTACGCCAAATTCTGACTCTACCATCTGAATGTCTCAACAGAAATCGAGACTCATCAGACCAGGCAACATTTTTCCAGTCTTCAACTGTCCAATTTTGGTGAGCTCGTGCAAATTGTAGCCTCTTTTTCCTATTTGTAGTGGAGATGAGTGGTACCCGGTGGGGTCTTCTGCTGTTGTAGCCCATCCGCCTCAAGGTTGTGCGTGTTGTGGCTTCACAAATGCTTTGCTGCATACTTCGCTTGTAACGAGTGGTTATTTCAGTCAAAGTTGCTCTTCTATCAGCTTGAATCAGTCGGCCCATTCTCCTCTGACCTCTAGCATCAACAAGGCATTTTCGCCCACAGGACTGCCGCATACTGGATGTTTTTCCCTTTTCACACCATTCTTTGTAAACTCTAGAAATGGTTGTGCGTGAAAATCCCAGTAACTGAGCAGGTTGTGAAATACTCAGACCGGCCCGTCTGGCACCAACAACCATGCCACGCTCAAAATTGCTTAAATCACCTTTCTTTCCCATTCTGACATTCAGTTTGGAGTTCAGGAGATTGTCTTGACCAGGACCACACCCCTAAATGCATTGAAGCAACTGCCATGTGATTGGTTGATTAGATAATTGCATTAATGAGAAATTGAACAGGTGTTCCTAATAATCATTTAGGTGAGTGTAAGTAGCCTATACAAAATTAGTAGTAGCAGGGAGATATTTTTTGTAGCTGTTTCCTATAATTGTGTATCAGTCAACAATGCAGAACAATGCATGCTTTATAATAGTCCTTTATATGGAAGTAAATGTATTTGAAGCAAAAAAGCTTGTTCAATCTGCCAGACTGTACAGCCATGTCCCACAGTAGGATCTCAGTCATTCACGTCAGACTGTACGACATGCAGTCAAGACGCGTTAAAAAGGACGCATGCAAGAAGACCGGAGTTTTACATCATCAATCCGTGACACGTTCAGTGACTGTGAGCTGTATTACATGTGGGATTAAAATGGTGGCTAGCAAACAAAAACAATCTCTAGCATTGATCATGGCTTGTCTTGAAAAGAAAAAAAAACAAAACGGAGATAATGTGTGTGGAGCAAGTGGTGGTTTGTTGTTGTCTCACTAATTGATGATACTCACGAATATCGGTAAGCACCTCCCCTCGAGCGCAGATGAGCCAATGGCAGTTGAGTATCACCTGCACAGGGACCGGAACTCAGACATCTTTAGGTTTTAGCACCATAGAGAAACACTGGAAGATCCGAAGCTCTCATCGGTTTAATGGTGTTTATGATACAAAAATGGTAAAACGATGTGCCTGGGGTACTGTAAAACTGATTCCAGGTATTCTGAGAGGATTTTCTGGTTGTCATACTTTAAGTTACAATTAAAGTTAGTGAGTCCATGCTAATGTACAAACCTAAATAGCTAACTGTTCTCACGTCATGTAACAGTGTAGGTCAAAAACACATAAACACAGGTTTAAATTTCAATGCCTCTCGATGTTAAACTAGTTAAATGTATATTCATTTAATTTTACCCTGCAGTACATGAACAGTGTTGATCCTGGATGTTGTCATCTGAGATTGTGATGACCGTAATATGAGGCTTCCTAGGCTTGCATTGTGATCTGTAAACCCTCGCTTCCAAATTAATCTTGTTACCCACCATATTTAGTTTAAAATCTTTTATATATCCCACCATGGCATATTTAAGTCCCACTTGAAAGCTTCTTAACGAGAGGTGGTCCTTCTGTGTCCCAAAACATCGTGGGTGAAGGTTTTCACACTGACAGCTGTCATTGTAAGACAGTTAGCAACTCTGTTTGTTTGTTGGAGCTAAAATTTTATCATAATGGTCATTATTCGGCTGTCGGTGAACATGCCAAACTAGCGATCAATGACTTCAGATTTTGGCCTAGGATTAGACAAATCTTTTAGGATTTGTCTCAGACAGCCACAATCATACCATGTGAACTCGGCTTAAGAGAAATTTTACCCGTTTCTCCGCAATTTCCAAACTCCATTTCTTTCTCCTGAGCCATTGGTTTGTGTATTTTCCATTATGATGTTGAATGGCCCACTTATGATTCAGCTTCAACCTTTTTTCACAGAATGAAGGAATTTAGAATTAATAGTTGATGTAATAATTTTGCAGGGTCATGAAGCTGCATAACACCTTCAAAACTAAACCACCCCCACCACTGCGCTGTACAGTATTTAGAGCGGGCTCAAACAATAGAGAGAGAGGTATAATGTGGAAGAGGTAAGCTATAATGATGGAGTACAGAAAATGAAAAGAGAGGAGAGATGGAGCGATCCAGAAAGCAGAAGCACATCCTGATGGTAAGCTGAGCCCTGTGAGCAGAGATTTACTGTTGGATGTTTGGAAGTCTTCTTATTTTCGGAGAAACACTGCATGGGAGCACAAGAAATTAATGACTGTGTTTAAAATAGTAACAACTAAAGTTTTATCTTACACAGTTTTGTTTCTCATGTAAATTAATATCGTTTAAAAGATATTTTGGATCATTTTAATAAAAAATAAATAAATAAAAGACTTTTTGTAGCATGAGATCAATGTGTAAACGGTATGCAGTGTATACTGTGCAATATTCAGCAAGTAGTATGTTTTTTTTTTTCATTCTAAACATAGCCAACATGTTTGTGGGGGTTTAATTCAGTTGTTTCTGCTTGTGTGTAGTTTTTCAAAAATGCAAAGAGGCTTGTTTTTGACTCTTTCATCATAACACACACACACCACCAGAATCAGTCAGGAGGAAGTGAGGCGACGAGCATTTAGAACATTTCAGGAATCTAAATACTGTGGCAGTTATACACACAGAGGAGCTCTCTCTCTCTCGCTCTCTCTCTCTCTCTCTCTCTTTCTTTCTTTTTCTCTCTCTCTCTCTCTCTTTCTTTCTTTCTTTCTTTCTCTCTCTCTCTCTCTCTCTCTCTCACACACACACACACACACACGTTTAGAAGGTAGGGGTTCTGAGAAATGCTGCTTCAGGGCCTGATTTCCCTCATAAACACATGAATTCTGGGAAACTGTGACAGAATTTGTGCAGTATGCTAGGGATTTGTTTCTGTATTTCACACCTTTCATCCCCTTGTACAAAAGAAGTGTGCTTAATGACTGTTTCTTAAAACACTTAAAGGGATAGTTCACCCAAAAATTTTAATTTGATGTTTATCTGCTTACCCCCAGGGTATCCAAGATATAGGTGACTTTGTTTCTTCAGTAGAACACAAATTAAGATATTTAACTCCAACCGTTGTAGTCTGTCAGTCGTATAATGCATGTCAATGGTAACAAAATCTATGAGAGTAAACAAAACATGCACAGATAATTAAACCCGTGACGACACATTGATGTCTTAAGACACAAAACGATCGGTTTGTGCGAAAAAACCAAACAGTATTTAATTCATTTTTTACCTCTAATACACTAACATACTAAGGCACATGTGAAGTACTTGATTTTACTTGATTCCAAATGTACTAAATTGCAACTTCATCATTACAAATATATTTAAATACATGACATACAAGTTTCAATAGAAAATACATTTAAGTATATTTTGGTTTTTGATAAATGTAAATTGTAGTACACTAGCCATATTTCAAAAACAATTACATATAAAGATGTACTTAAGTCCTACTTAAATGGGTCTAATAGAATTTAATATAAATTTGAACTATAATACATTTTCATGTACTCTTTTCAGTCTCTTTTTAAAAGTATGCTAAAGTGAACTTCTTTTTCACAAGGGTTGTCTCGGTGTGCTCACACTCACTTCCTGCTCAGTGATTAAAGCTGGACATGCAACTTAATAAAATGAAAATCAATCAAATCAAAATGGGAAAATCCCTTTCTGCCTTTGTGTTTGGGTGCATGATTAGCATGACTAAAAACTGTACATTGTATTGCAAAACATTTGCAGTATAGCTGCGAGCAATGAGAATTGCACAAAGTAAAATATAGCAACATAGTGGTAGGTCAATAGTAATTGTTAACACAATGTAGATCACTCTCTTTCTCTTACATGGTGAATGTGTGAAACTTCTGATCTGTCAATGATGCTCATCTTTCGCCTCCACCCCTGTCTCCCTCATGCCCACTTATGTCTTTTCCTCACCCCCTTGGCAAATGATGATGCATCAGCTGATTTGGTAGAAGGGATTTGGTGTTCTGTGAAGTCTATTTAAAAGTGCCAATGCATTGCTTTCTCTCTTTCTCTCCCTACTTTCTGTCTTTGCCTTTCTAACGTCTGCTATCTCTCTCTTTTCTCAGCTATATTTATTATATACATTTTTTTTTTTGTTGACTTGCAAACTAGGACCCGTGTTTTTATGTCCGTTTATATCCGTCTTCATCTCTCTGCCCTGCTTCATATGGAAAAACCTCACAAAGTTCAACAGCCAGCTATTTAAGTCTCAATCTGAGCTATAAAAAGACATAAAAAGTAAGTACCCTGAAGTGTATTCATAGACCAAATCTCTGTATAGCAGATTTTAGCAACTCATACACATACTTTTAACATATCCAAATTCAAGCACACAGACTCACAAACCATACAGACCATATAATGTTGTCTATATTATTCTTCACCAGATGCCTTCCCTTACCATGTATCCCAGCAATGTCTAAAGTTGTGATCTGGAAGAACTGCAAGACATACATACCAACCGTGACGGTGGATGTTGTACAGCTTTGCAAACACTGATGCATTAAGCAAGACTGATTATCTGTGATGTAATTCCTTAAATGCAAACTTTAAATTTGATATCGCTATTTTGGCCTCCTTTTAACGTTTTTCTGGGTGTCTTGGAATGTCTATCTGGGTTTCTAAACATTAGAAAGCATACTTTTACACTGTGTTTCAATATGGCTTTTATTTTGACAAACCTTGTGTGACTGATGATTACAAAACAGTCCAAATACCAGAGAGCGTTCCCTCTCCTCATTCCTGTAGCTTCTGATGCTAAAAAGGAAGTATGTGCATGTGTGTGTGTGTGTGTGCGAGTGAACATCTGATACATGAACCTCTGACTTTGTAAAAATCTGAAAACCATTGATGACACCAGCACAATTCCTCACATTTTCTTTTTCATAAAAGCCCCTCAAGAGATTTAAATCACTTGTTGGTCTGGAACTATTTCCTTTTTCAGCGCCAACTCCATCCATAGGAGAGCTCCTCGCCGTGAGATAGAAAAGTAGGCCAGTGTAAAAGAGGATATCTGGCATGGCCATAAAAAGATGGACAGGAAGAGAGAGAGTGTGTGCCAGGAACATCTAATTAGAGGAAGACATAGACAAAGCCAGAGGAAGAGAGGGAATAAATAAAAGGCGTAACTTTGGAGCCAATTCATTTTAAATTGATTTGTTTGTTTAGTTAAGAATATTTAATGAATTATTGACTAATGAATTGTAAAATGTATTGTTTTGATTATGGATATATTATGTTTTTGATTATGAATTTATGATAATATGGATGACTTTTATTTTGGCATTGTTCAAACAATGTGTGGAAAGGAAGGTCCATGTGTGACTATATAACTTTTTTGACACTCATTTGGAAAAATGTGTTTTAGCATTTTAATTGTTTTTTTGGATAATCCTTCATTGTTCCAACTATATACACACTACGGATCAAATGTTTGTATCAGTCATTTTTTTTAAAGAAATTAATACTTCAGCATGGATGCACTAAATTACATAAATTGATCAAAAATGACAGCAAAGACATTTTGTTATATGTTCACCATGTTGAGTCAGGACTTTTGTTGTATTTCATGTATAGTGCCATGTTTGTAGTTCATTGTATTTTTCCCTGTTGATTAGTCTGATTGTTCCCAGGTGTGTCTTGTTTGCTCGTTATCCCATGTGTATATATAGCCCTTGTGTTTTCCTTGTTCCTTGTCAGTCGATGTTTGCTATGGATGTCTGGTGCATGTTTGATCCCAAATGGCACACTTCATGTGCACTTGCAGTCTTGTCGACTTACAATGGCTGTCACGTGTGTGCATCCTTTAAGTCCACAAGACCGTAGGGTGTCCCATTTGTCATTCTAGGTTTCAGAAGGGTGCTCATGAGCGCCCCCTTTGCGCCCTCGATGCACACTTTTGCAGAGCCAGCTCCACAGCAGACTTCTACCCGACAGTCAAATCGGCATTACATCACAAAAGTGTGGACTCGGAGAAAGACCATGACGGCTTACTGCTTCATTTGATAGAGAAAAAAGTGAAAAGTGAAAGTGACATGAACATTGGGACAGGGACTATCACTTCCCTGTGTATCCTGGTTTACGGTTCTTGTGTTTATTGTTTTGTTGTATGTTTTAACGAAACCCCTGCAGTTAGATCTGCGTCTCTGCCTGCCATCTATTCAACTCTCTCATGTTACAGATTGACTGACCACAGATAGATCTAGCAGGGGTTCAACTCATCCTCCTCTGCTAGGGGCTTTGAGCTTGGTCCACCACTGACCTCACCGGCCAGCACCATCCTGGCCACTGGATCTGTCTCCTGGCGGATGAGAATGGCATCCAGTGTGGCTGATCCAACGTTTATGTCGGTGTGAGTGCCTGTCATCTCAAGCCTGGCAGTCTCAGCACTCTCAAGTCAGCACTCAGCACACTCAAGCACAGCGGTCCCAGCACTCTCTAGCCTCGTGGTCCTAGTGCTCTCTGACCCGTTGGTCTTTCCTCAGGCCACAGGCATTTTGTGTGTCTCACATACTTTCCCTGAGGTGGTGGCGTCCACTATGATCATGGAGGTCGTTTCAAAACTCTTGGTCCTCCCTGTCGACTCTGTTATGGCATTGCATGCAGTTTTTGAGTTTGTTTGCATTTACTGTTGCACACAATAGGTACAGGAACAGAAAAACTCATGATAACTGTGCGCTCTACTCACTCTGCTAGTGGTGGCTGGGGTTGCTCGTGTTTTTTTCACCTTATTTCCCAGCTCACACCTTTCTCATCCTAATTTTAACTGTTACAAGTTACAATACACACGCACAGCGCTGACTGACTCTGATCACTGCCGGGTGTTCTCCGATCGACTTGGGTATTACACATAATTTTAAACAGATCCGGGACCCAGAGTAATACACTCGGCTGACCATTTAAAATACAGACCCGAACCCGTACGGGTCCTGGGTCCTCTGGTTTCGGGTCCTCTGTGAAGACCTCTACTGTGAACTTTCAGTATCCCCCATCGGCTGCTCCCGAACTTTGTGTAATGCCTTTCTCTGCTCTGCCATGTACCCTAGCTGATCCCCCATGGTCTTCTTCACCATGGTGGTCCCTAGCCCCATGTACTCCACTGTGGTCTACTACTCCACCCTGGTGGTCTCTTGCTCTGTCGGCTCCACCTAGACCCCCTAAACTACCGGCTTCACCTTGGTTCTCTCCTGTACTGCTTTGGTGATCTTCAGCTCCGCCCTGGTGGCCTCTTGCTCTGCCTGCTCCACCTTAGTGGCCTTCAGCTCCACCTGCTCTGCCCTGGCTCCCCTCTCTGCTTGCTCCGACCTGGCTCCCTGAACTTAACCTCCACCTCATGGGCCTGGCCCTCCATCCCTCACCCTGGTACGCCTCCACTCCACCACCCACCGGGACTTTTGTTTTAGGGTTTTGTTGGCCAGGGAGCATCTGGAAACCATCCTTTATTGTTGTATTTCCTGCTTCTAGTGCCATGTTTGCAGTTCATTGTAGTTTCCCCAGTTGATTAGTCTGATTGTTTCCAAGTGTGTCTTGTTAGCTTGTTACCGCTTGTGTATTTATAGCTCTTGTGTTTCCCTTGATCCTTGTCAGTCGATGTTTGCTACGGATGTATTTAGATGGTGCATGTTTCAGTTCCCTGTGTTCTCTGGTTTCCAGTTTGTGTCTATTGTTTTGTGTACGTTTTAATAAAACCCCTGCACTTGGATCTGCGTCTTTACTTCCCTTTTCCTTATTTTCATTTTCCCTGATATCTGTTTTTCCCTTGTGTTTGTGTGTGTGTAGTTCAGGGATGCCCTACGTTATGGGGACAAAATGTTTACTTGTGGGGTCCCTATGAGGAAAACAGCCTATAAAATAAACACTAAATTATGTTTTTTGAAAATCTGAAAATGCTAAAAGTTTTCTGTGATGAGTAGGTTTAGAGTTAGGGGTTAGAATATGCAGTTTATGCACTATAAAAATCATTATGTTTATGGAAAGTGCCCATAAAACATGGAAACGCAGCATAAGTGTGTGTGAGAGAGAGAGAGAAAGATGAGGTAATGGCTAGTGAGAGCTCTTATCAGCTGGAGAGGGGGGACCAGGTGCATTTCCTGAACTCTGGGCCCAGGTGCCACAAAAGCTCCTTTGTTCAAGCCTGTTCCCTGACTCTGCACTAAAGCAATGATTCAGCCCGGCTCCTTCCCCTCTCCAACCTGGTCCTTCTCTTTCTCTCTTCCTGCTCCAGAGAGACCAATTAGAGACAATGCAAGTAGGTTAGACTGCCCATTAACTGAGGGCATTGTTAAGCACAATGCCAAGAGGATTGTACGCTAACAATAAAACCCATAAGCCGGTACTAGAGTGTCACTGACATTGTTGGGCTAAACCAAGAGTGCCATTTTGTTCCTATGGAGCGTGTGAGTGTGTGTGTGTGTGTATTGGGGAGAGAGAGTGTGCACTGGGTCACAGACTGCACAGACCAGTTTCTCGTCACTTAAATAGAATCTCTGTGTTCCACTTTTCTATCCTATCTCTTTATCCCTTTCTGTTCCTGGACATCTCCATCTCTCACCCACTGACCCCCGTGCGCACAAAGACAGAGAGTCAGTCTCTCTACTCCCCTGATAATGATGGGAAAAGGATGATGTAATGCCCCCAGCCAAGGGGTTTTGAGTGAGATGAGGTTGCTTTTAAAAGGCAAACTCTCGTGGGCCTGTCTGGGGGTCTTGACCTCTGACCTCGGGGGTCACGGATTCTCCCACTATTGAGAGAAATCAGTTTTGCTTGTGCATTTACAGCACAATCATCAAATCAGCACACTCCTCCTGTGCATAAAGAATGCTGTGTCTTTATTTTTAAATGTCTTATGGTTTTGCCCCTACATACAGTACCTCAGCAATATCATGACTAAATATATTCCAGATCACTCAGATCATCTAACTGTAGCACCTAAACCTCTGATTCAGTGCTCAAAGTAAATTTGTTTTTTAAATAATCTTATTTTTGCATTTTATTATTTTACATACTATTTTGTACCTACAATGTCCTTTGTATTGTTTAGTTGAAGTAGCCACCAAATGTATCTTATTTTAATTGATCATAAAATATAAAATGGCAATATTGCAAAATATTACTACAGTTTAAAATAACTGTTTTTTTATTGTAATATGTTTTGAAATGCAGTCTTCAGTGTCACATGATCCTTCATAAATCGTTCTAATATGCTGATTTGGTGCTCAAGAAACGTTTTTTTATTATTATCAATGTTGAAAACAGTTGTGCTGCTTTATATTGTTGTGGAGATTTCAGGATTCTTTGAATAATAAAAAGTTTAAAAGAACAGCATTTATTTAGAACAAAAAATGTCTTATAACATTATAAATGTCTTTACTGTCATTTTTGATCATGGGAAGCACCAAATACTACTTGCAATCCCTGTTATGGGACATTTTGGTTAACAGAAGAAATCAATCATGTCTGACTGCATATAAAACACTTTCTACAATGGCACTCATACCCTAAAACCTTTGCATGATGTTAAAATCACACCACTAGGTGTCAGTAAGTAAAAGACAACTGCCATAAATAGCGCAACATAAACTAAAATTACCAAGTGCACTTGTAGTTCAAAGCTATGGTTTCTCTGCTCTCTATTTATCTCTAGATATCCCAGTGGACAGTTTTGACCCCACTTAAGTGTGTGGGAATGAGTGGTTGCCCTTGGCGACAGTACTTTTGGCCTGTGACAATGCTGTTATTCCAAACGACCTTAAGGATATTTATAAACGCACCTCATCTGTCTCTCATGCACCTCCTCTCTCGCTCGCTCTCGCTCTCTCTCTCTCTCTCTCTCTCTCTCGTATCTTTCTTCCTGATCTCTTAATTTTTCCCTCTCTCTCTTTCCCTCAGTCTCCCTCTATCCTCTCTTTCACTGCTTGATTATCTGGATTCTATGCTCCTTCCAAGCCATTGGAATCTGGGTCAGAACTCACAGCTGCTCTGGATCAAGGGCTAGTGTTGGACCAGCACTGAGGTTGATATTTGATTTTCATCAACTATAAATCAATAGTGACAAAACAATGATTATAGAGCCATTTAGCTCTAACGCTATTGCCAAGGTAATCCAGTAATGCAATAACCATTATAGACAGACCAAAATGTGACATAACATAAATCATCCTACTAGTTTAGTTACTAAACAGCAGGAACTGGTCAAATGTATGCATAGCTCCACCTGACCACAATATGTGAGCTATTATTTATGAAACTGCTTATAGCCAGTCTAAAAACAGGACAATACATAGCAATACAAAAAAACAAAAACAAAAACATAAATGAAGATAACACCTTAGTGGTTTTGTCTGTACGTGGCAGTAGATCTGGCAGATCTAGCAGATCAAATCCAAGCAGATTGAGTTCATCAACATCTGCTTCAGCGCATATCTATGAAGAGGCAGAGAGGGTAGCTTTACGTGCCAAAGCCAAATGCACTGCAATGAAAACATGCTATAGAGAAGAAAGTAGAGGAACTTAGAAAGATGAAGGAGATATGAGAAGTTCAAGCGGAAATTGCAGCCAACACAGCAAAAATCAAGTATTTCAAGAATGGATAAAACTCCATCCGGTGACACAAACGCACAAGGTGTGCGCTCAAAAGAAACTGTTCATGCACAACTCTCTACAGCACCAAGTATGACTGCAAAACATTCTTATCCCCAGAACAGCAATGCAATTCAACAACCCACCACTATGAACACTCTGCACAAATCTCTCATACAGCTCAAGCAAGACCACTAGAAAGTAGATAATAATCTTCATCTAATATCATTCATGGGCCTGAACTTCTTTCCACCTTACCAAGAGAAATTCACATTTTTATTGGAGATATTCTGCAGTACAGGTCATTCCTTCATTCTTCTGAGCACATAATTGAAAATAAAACAGATGATAAGGCTGCACTTTCTCATTCAGTACACAAGGACCACAGGAGCTGGTAAGAAGTTGCCAACACGTCACCAAACAAAGGTTACCAAAAGGCAAAGAAGCTATTGAAATAACACTTTGGTAATGCATATAGATTTCATGTGCTTATATCGAGAAAGCACTTCAGAAGATCCAAAGGCTTTACAGGCCTTCGCATTGTTTTCTAGAAGCTGCTGCAATGGTATGGAAGATTTGGAGTTCATGGAAGAACTGGACACAGTCTACAATTTGAGGAGTATTGCTCTCAAGCTCCCATACAAGAGGTTGCGCATTTGAGACATTTGACTTACAAGAACAAAGGAGTAACAAGGTAAAGATGGTAGATCTTGACAAGCTAACATTGTCTCAGACCCAATATTTGGAGATATCCAAAGCTCAAGCCTAAGTAAAAGAAAGCCCAAAATCCTAGTGAAGGCATTTTTGTGCACCACAGACCGCATCTATGGATTCACAGCCCCCGTTAAGTCTCTACTGTAGCAATGGACATGAGTTTATATCATGCTTGCAGTTTAAAAAGCACCCACACAGGGAAAAGATCAACTTTATAAGACAAAATTGAATCTGTTTCAGGTGTTTAACCAAAGGAGGACATATGAGTAAAGACTGCACAAAGCACGTTACACATTAAAGCATTGGAATCATTAAAACAAACTCTTTTAATGAGAGGTCAAGAGAAGACAATGCTGAAATGTCTGCAGAAGATAAAAGATTCATCAAGATTGCAGTCAATAAAGTTGAAAGATGGACATTACACTTGATCTACCATTTAGGAAAGATGACACAGTGTTGCCTAACAATTATCAAGTGGCAGGACAGCGACTTCAGAGTTTGAAAAGAAAGTTCAAAACGAATTAATTCAGAGCAGACTATAATGAATTTCTAACAGAAGTCATAAATAAGGGCTATGCTGAAGAGGTGCTGCAACAAGAGCTGAAAAGATCAGATGGTAAATTGTGGTACATCCCACATCATGGTGTATATCATACCCAACAACAGACCATAGTACCATACTATCATACCGTAGTCTTTGACAGTTGTGCTACCTTTCAAAGCAAATCCCTTAGCTGAAAACTTCTTCAGGGTCCTGATTTGACCAGCGCAGTTTTCGATGTCCTGACTAAATTTCACCAAGAGCCTGTAGCGGTTATGACAGACATCAAAGCAATGTTCAATAAGGTCAGAGTGTCAAGACTCTTACTGCAAGCACTGCAGCAGACTTTTAAAAATGGTGGTTGAAATAAAATGCTGCTTGGAGTCAACTAATCAAAATGCTGTGTGAACTCAACCAATCAGAAAGTTCAGCGCCCAAGTCCCACCCCCGAAAGTTCCTGAACTTTAAAAAAGTACTACCTCGTGGAAAGGTAGTTCCTGCGGTGGAAATGCGGCTTATGTGGATGATTGCTTCAAGTCACTTCCAACAGAGCATGAAGCTGTAGAGTTGGTAAAAGACCTAACAACTCTCTGTCAAACAGGAGGATTCCACCTTACAAAATGGGTGGAAGACATAGCTTAGGATGTAAAGGAATTGGATCTTGATAGAGAAAAGCTTCCCACTGAAGGAGCTCTTGGATTGTTGTGGTGCGTGGAGAATGATGTGTCAACATCACTGTCAAGTACAAATCCCACACCCAAAGAATCAGATGTGAGCACCATCGATGATCCACTTTGATTTTCTGGGTCCCTTTACTCTACCTGCTAAATTACTTCTCCGAGACCTCTATAGGAGTAAATATGGTTGGGATGAGAAAATACCACAAGCTGGATAAGTGGACAAAGTGGTTAAAGGATCTTGATGAGATACAAGAATGGCATGTTGTGTAAAACCAACTGGTTTTGAAATGCTGAAGCAAGCAGAGCTGCATCATTTCTCTGATGCCAGTGAACAAGGATACAGCACAGTGAGTTACTTGAGACTGACCAATGATATGCACACTGTACAGTACATGTGTCTTTCATGTTGGGGAAAGCCAGTGTGGCCCCACTTAAGCAAGTCACAATTCCGCGACTTGCACAATTCCGTCAATACATCTAGAACTTACAGCCGTGGTGCTAGCAGTCAGAGTGGACATTATGGTAAGGAAAGCATTGGAGCTAGATCTCTAAAGCTCAATGTTTTGGACTGAGAATGTAACTAATAGGATCTTTGTTATTAGAGAAAACACAGATGTAACTGGAAATTCATCAGAACAAAGCAGAACCCTGCTGACCTAGCATCAAGAGGGGTAAGTGCCAGCACATTGGTGAAGTGGAGTGGATCCATGGACCAGACTTTCTATAGAAGAGAGAAGAGGAATGGCCTAATGGGACCCATGTCTCTCTTACTCGATGATCTTGAAGTTAAACCACTGTGAACACCACTGTCTATAGTACTGTCATTAAAGAAAAGGAAAATCCTACCAGCCAACTGCTTAACTATAAAAACATAAAGTGTTTCAAAACTGTCAGTTATGATATTCTATTTCAGGTACGATGTTGCCTTAGGAGGAGCTGCCTATGTAGGCAGTAGAAACTCAGTTTTGGAACAAAGATAGATGGCATTAATCCAACCAACACTGACATGACTGAATCACATATCTTGACACAATGTATCCGAATTCTTACTCACAGACCCAAAAATACCAGAATTATATTCCCCATACCATGAGATGAACTTTATCCAATAATGCCAAAAATAAATGTTACAAAAGTGTAAAAAAAGAAACAGACAGTCCCCAGTAATTCACTCTCTCTTCCAAAACACACACAAACACACACAGGGACTCCCTCATTAAGTGTATTGCAGAAATGCTGATGTCATCAAAATGAATCTGTTGGCCTCTTTTTGGCTGAGAAGTGAGTGTGATCACCCACATACAGGTTCATTAAATCTCTGTGTGAATGTGTGTATTTCAATTCACAGACAATACACTGAGGGATCAGATCACAAAAGTGTACAGAGCATGTGCTTTACAGCACGTAGGCTACGAAAGGAACGTGAGAGCAAGCGAGTGGCACTCCTATTTCTGAGCAAGGAGAGGAGAAATCGCTGAGCTCATTGTCTTAAGAGAGACAGGGCACTGCGAAGAGAATGTTCTGAAAATCAGAAGCCCCGGGGTAACACCCAAAGGCCCAGGTCAACATGAGGGCCAAAGCCCTATTACATGCACTCATCTGAAGTGCACATATTTGACTTCCTGGAGTGTTTGTAATAGCAGAAAGATATTAAAGATACTAAAATAAGAAAATAAAATATTTGGTTAATAATTTGAATCTAATTACACCATTCAGAGATCAAAAAACATATTTTACTGACAGACATTACAAATTGACCATTTATCCTGACATTTTTTTGTAAGCAACATATGAATCAAAAAATACATTTAAAATCAACATTTATGAATTTGTTCGACGCTTTTATCCAACTGCATTCAAGGTGTTATTAGTTCATGTATACCCTGGCAATTGAACCCATGACCTTACCATCACTAGTGCTATATGCTCTACTAAGGAGGCAATACATTTAAATTCATTTTAGTCAATATTTACCAACATTTTATATTAGTATATTTTTATATAATGAAAAAATGTAACCAAGCAGCACTTGGAATGCATGACAGCATGAACGTATGAAAGCTAGTATGCATGCATTTATGTACACATGCAAGTATGTATACGTATGTATGTATGTATTAATTAATTTTTTAACATATATTATGTTTAAAGTATCATAATTATATTTTATTCATGTCAACATTGCAACTGTGAACATCATTGTCGTTTTTGCCTTGATTACATATCTGAAAGGAAAGCTGACAAACTTTATTAGTCTAATTGTGTGGGGAATTGTATGCGAGAAAGAAACCTTATCATATACACTCTTATCATATACCTTATAGAGAAGACGAGAGTTGCGTTTGTTTCTATTGAGCCTGATTTCTCAAAATGGTGCGTGTATGTGCTTATCCTGGATACCATGACAACAGTGCAAGTTATAGTCATAGATATGTATATACACTCACCTAAAGGATTATTAGGAACACCTGTTCATTTTCTCATTAATGCAATTATCTAATCAACCAATCACATGGCAGTTGCTTTAATGCATTTAGGGGTGTGGTCCTGGTCAAGACAATCTCCTGAACTCCAAACTGAATGTCAGAATGGGAAAGAAAGGGGATTTAAGCAATTTTGAGCGTGGCATGGTTGTTGGTGCCAGACGGGCCGTATTTCACAATCAGCTCAGTTACTGGGATTTTCACGCACAACCATTTCTAGAGTTTACAAAGAATGGTGTCAAAAGGGAAAAACATCCAGTATGCAGCAGTCCTGTGGGCGAAAATGCCTTGTTGATGCTAGAGGTCAGAGGAGAATGGGCCGACTGATTCAAGCTGATAGAAGAGCAACTTTGACTGAAATAACCACTCATTACAACCGAGGTATGCAGCAAAGCATTTGTGAAGCCACAACACGCACAACCTTGAGGCGGATGGGCTACAACAGCAGAAGACCCCCCCGGGTACAAATAGGAAAAAGAGGCTACAATTTGCACAAGCTCACCAAAATTGGACAGTTGAAGACTGGAAAAATGTTGCCTGGTCTGATAAGTCTCGATTTCTGTTGAGACATTCAGATGGTAGAGTCAGAATTTGGCGTAAACAGAATGAGAACATGGATCCATCATGCCTTGTTACCACTGTGCAGGCTGGTGGTGGTGGTGGTGTAACGGTGTGGGGGATGTTTTCTTGGCACACTTTAGGCCCCTTAGTGCCATTTGGGCATCGTTTAAATGCCACGGCCTACCTGAGCATTGTTTCTGACCATGTCCATCCCTTTATGACCACCATGTACCCATCCTCTGATGGCTACTTCCAGCAGGATAATGCACCATGTCACAAAGCTCGAATCATTTCAAATTGGTTTCTTGAACATGACAATGAGTTCACTGTACTAAAATGGCCCCCACAGTCACCAGATCTCAACCCAATAGAGCATCTTTGGGATGTGGTGGAACGGGAGCTTCGTGCCCTGGATGTGCATCCCACAAATCTCCATCAACTGCAAGATGCTATCCTATCAATATGGGCCAACATTTCTAAAGAATGCTTTCAGCACCTTGTTGAATCAATGCCACGTAGAATTAAGGCAGTTCTGAAGGCGAAAGGGGGTCAAACACAGTATTAGTATGGTGTTCCTAATAATACTTTAGGTGAGTGTATATATGGTTATAGTAAGCAATAGCATGAGCAGCTGCTGACGGCTCGCACGCACTCACAGGAACACGCACAGAGTAACGGCCGAGCTCAGTATTTTGACTGAATAATAAGGTTTCTTTCTTGCAAAACTTTAAAGTATGCCTCGTGAACACTTTCCATATATGGCGCACATGTCACTGTATCATTGCGTGATACTTTTGTATCCTTTTCATAAAGTTTTAGCCTGGTCACAATTCACTGCCATTATATGTAAGATTTCTGTAGTTCAAACGACTCGGAACTGTAGTTGAGAACGTCAGTTATAATGGCCCACGTATTAAAAAAATGGTCGGGTTTAAATTGGGCTCGGGCTCATAATTACAGTAAATGTGTCAGGCCGGGCCGGGCTCGGACAGAACGTGCAAGGGCCCGGGTAGGGTCGGGCTTGATTTTTTTGGGCCCGATCTAAGCTCTACTGAGAAATAAAGTTGGAGTAACTTTTTTCCCTATTGATCAGATTATTTCAGGTCTACACCAGCCCTTTCAATCCGATCGAAAATTCAGTTGGATGGAGGTTTATCGGATCAATTGAGATGCTTACATGAAGGCTTTCAATCCAATTAAGCCATCCATCGATTTTGTGGATGCATGTAAACATAACTAGTGTAAACCAGCCTGGACAAGCAAGCAAATTCATTAAGGATGACAGATGTTTCAAACAAAATCAAAAAGTTTAATTCTGAAATACTGAGGCATTTAAGCCACTGGACATTACAATATTCTCTTCAGATGTCCTCACTGTTGTACCATTGCCACTCTATTTGACTTCACCAGACACCAGAATCTCTCATCCAGCATGTCATCGAGCATTTTCATATTTCATATGGTAACATTCACACAATTTTATGGTTTTTCTGTGGCCTATCTGAGAGGAGGTCCAAGAATGTGGCTCTGTCATATTGCATGAGAAGGTTGTGTAGTGCAAAAGCATAAAACACCATTTCCTGGAAAGACGCTCATTTGGTTCATTTAGAAACCGCTGCAATCTACGAGCCAGACAAAAACACTTGGCAGTTTAATAGCAAAACATCATCAGTCCAGTGTTCTGTCAGAGGCATAACTCGTGTGCTTGGCCACCATCTGTAATTATCACCCGTGCATGTATATCACATGCCTCAGCTAATCAGCACCGCCTACAACTGAAAGCGTGTTCCAGCGCCGAATTAAACATGTCAAAAGACGTGTGTCATATATTGTACGTTAACAGTCATTAAGAAAATATTTGTTTGCGCGATAAACCAATGATCCCACTCATGATGGATGTTAAAAGCTTGGCAATGAGACAAGACAAAATGGCACCTCATCATCGTCTCAAGAATCTTTTCTGGAACAAATTTGACATGAGTGAGAGCCACTATTTATTCGCTGCTAAATATTTGAGCTGAGATGTCTTTTATAGAGAGGTTGTATATTGAGATTAGGCCTTTTTTATCCAGTGTGTTAAATTTATTCTCTTTCTCTTTCAGTTCACCTTTTGACAGCAGGCTTTGTGTACAGACTGTGGGAAAGTTTCCTTTCCTGATGAGGTCATCCCTTCAACCCCCCCACCCCACCAGATCTGTTTCACTCACACACACACACACACACACACACACAAACACACAGGAAGGAGGTATACAACAAGGTCTTGGCTTTTCGGCTGGTTGTGTATGCACACATATGATTGTGATGAAGGTCACGTGTGGCTTTTGTGGTAATACTGAAGGACAAAGAGTATCCATGATAAAGGAAAAAAATCTAGTTTAGCACTTTTGTGTTCCTGGTGGATTCATGTGAATTTTGATTCAATTGAATAACTCTAAATATGACGTGGTGTAACCATAAAGTAAGAAAAGTAATAGCATTTTCCTTACACCTAGAATACATGTGTACACATATTAATCATTATTTTCAAACACATTCTTAACATGTTTTTCAAGGTAAAATGTATTTTTTAATAAAGATCATTAATTATTAAATAATAAATATTAAGGTTTTTTTTAGGAGTTGCACCACATGACATCTTAAAACCTGAACTAACCTAAAAAGGTCAAATGACCTGATATTTTACTGAACTTGACACACAGATGGTCTGCAGGGTCCTCTCTATCAGGAGTCATTTCCTATTTTATGGTTTTGTTTTGTTTATTTTGCGAGTTGGCCAGACCACATGCAGTTTTGCTGAAAAATGATACACATACATAAATATACAAACAATAGAAGACACTATAAGGTTTTCTTTTCTTTTTACAAAGCCTTTTTCTTCATTATGAAATCAAGATTGTATCACCCTGACATTTTTTACTTTGCACCCCCAAAAATATCAAACATTTCATTCAGGAATTAAATGCTTATGATACAAAAAATTTATTCAGTGTATGCATTACATTAAATACAACTACAAACACCTCTCAACCATATGTGGCAGATTGCAACACAAACACCCGACCAGTTTTTATTATTAATTTTAGAATTTCCTTTCATTTTAATTTGTTAAAGTTTTTGTTTTCATTTTTATTAGTTTTTTTAATCTCTCTCTCTATAATTAATATACACAATATTGCCAAAAGTATTGGGACACCCCTTCAAATCATTGAATTCAGGTGTTCCAATCACTTCCATGGCCACAGGTGTCACCTAAGCATGCAGACTGCTTCTACAAACATTTAGGAAAGAATGGGTCACTCTCAGGAGCTCAGTGAATTCAAGCGTGGTACCGTGATAGGTTGCCACCTGTGCAATAAGTCCATTCCTGAAATTTCCTCACTACTAAATATTCTGTGGTCAACTGTTAGTGGTATTATAACAATGTGGAAGCAATTGGGAACAACAGCAACTCATCCATGAAGTGGTAGGCCATGTAAAATCACAGAGTGGGGTCAACGCATGCTGAGGCGCACAGTGCGCAGAAGTCGGCAACTTTCTGCAGAGTCGATAGCTACAGACCACCAAACTTCATGTGGCCTTCAGATTAGCTCAAGAACAGTGCGTAGAGAGCTTCATGTAATTGGTTTCCATTGCCGAGCAGCTGCATCCAAGCCTTACATCACCAAGTGTAATGCAAAGCGTCAGATGCAGTGGTGTAAAGCACGCCGCCACTGGACTCTAGAGCAGTGGAGACGTGTTCTCTGGAGTGACGAATCACGCTTATCTGTCTGGCAATCCGATGGATGAGTCTGGGTTTGGTGGCTGCCAGTAGAACAGTGATTGACTGCATTGTGCCAAGTGTAAAGTTTGGTGGAGAGGGGGATTATGGTGTGGGGCCAGTGAAAGGAACTCTTAATGCTTCAGCATACCAAGACATTTTGGACAATTTCATGCTCCCAAATTTGTGGGAACAGTTTGGGGATGGCCCCTTCCTGTTCCAACATGACTGCGCACCAGTGCACAAAGCAAGGTCCATAAAGACATGGATGAGCGAGTTTGGTGTGGAGGAACTTGACTGGCCTGCCCTCAACCCGATAGAACACCTTTGGGATGAATTAGAGCGGAGACTACGAGCCAGGCCTTCTCGTCCAACATCAGTGCCTGACCTCACAAATGCGCTTCTAGAAGAATGACCAAAAATTCCCATCAACACCCCTAAACCTTGTGGAAAGCCTTGGAAAGACTTCAGATGCAAAAACCTCTCTCTAAAATTTTTCAGACATTTTTCTTTTAAATTAGCATTTTTATGTTTTTCTTTTACACTAATCAGTGACATTTTTGAAAATAAGGCATTTCAATAACTGACTAATAACTTTTTCATTGCCATTAAAGTCAAATTACTGAAGGAGGGAAGGAGCCTGATAAAAAAAATGCTAATTTAAATGAAAAATGTCAGATGGACATGGGGGTTTTTGCATTCTTTTTTATTTACTTATTTATTACACATTTTTATTTCAGGTTTTCAAACTGAAAATCAAGTTGAGCTAAATAAAAATGATATGTTTCCTTGGCAACTAGCTGAAATAAAATATATATATAAAAAAAAAAAACCTTAAACCTGTTTTATTTAAAGTAACATTTTTTTATGGTTTTAGTTTTAGTTTAACTATAATAACCCTGCACCCAACCACGTACTGCACGTACCCCTGTCTATCACATTTCATTTAAATACAAAGTTTCAGTGACCTCTTGCACCCCCAACCCACAAATAATTAAGCTCAGGGTCAAAGTCTGTATCCATACAGAAAATACCACCTCAGGGCCACACTTATGACACATTCACAATGCGCCTTTATGGCCAAAGCTCACACTCCCGAGGTAATGTTGGAACTCAATGGCAAGCGAAAACGTGCAAAACTAAACATACACAAAAAACACAGAGCTCACAGTCGTGACCATGAGTCTGATGAAGAGGAATGGCTGACACACACAGCTCTCCAGACATACACACACACAGGTCTTTGTTTTAGATATGTGTAATACACTCACAGCGCTTAATCAAACTCTCCCGACTGTGACTCTTTTCCAATGTGTGCGTTTATGCAAACATGTGGAGACCTGCGGAGTGTTGAGATGAATTGTGTGTGTGTGTGTCTGGAGAGTTGCATGACTGGCATTCCTCTCAATCATACTGAAGCCCATAGTGAGAAGGTTAAAGAAACAGAAAAGTAAGAGAACACACTCTTAGAGCTTGTTGTATTTGGGAAGGTGGGTCAGAAGGGGGCGCTCAGCTTAGCTGACTCAGAAAACACGTTTTCTTTCTCAGTTTCTTTGTGTCTCATTCTTTCTTTCCACCTCCACCCCCTTGCCCCGAGCCTGTATAAAGGGCAGTTTGTTTAATCAGTAATCACATCTGAACAAGTGAGACACTATCTTTATATCTGACCAAACCTCTGAATAAGCAAACCATTATACTACCCTCTCTCTCTCACCAGAGAATATAGTGAGCTCATGCCACCTGCAGTCTACCACACTATGCTGACTCAATGTCTTTGATATTGTCATGTTGTAATATTAAAGCTTTTCTTGTCCTACGACACAAAGTCCTTGCTACCTGATAGAAGTGTCCTGAGGAAACAGTTTTCAAACTAATTTCATCCCGTTTATGTGAGTTGTAACATACCTGTAAAAAAAGCTAGCCGTTGACTCATTCATCTCAATGGCAGTTGCTCGGCTGGTGCACACAGTCCTGGGGTGTCTCTCATTCAGTTCCCTAGCTCCCAAGCTCGTGAATTAGTATATCGTGTACACGAGTTCGGGCACTGGTAAGGACAGTAAAAGACGCTGACTCCATCTTTCTGACATTACTTGTTAGGTTATTTAAAGTACATTATGATAAATACTTTGCTTGTTACATATACTTGCAACATTTCAGCCATAAAAAAAATTACAAATGTTAGCTAGATTGTGTTCATTACCTGTCTAACGATGTATGTTTATGCTGAATATAATAAAATAATGGTTTCTGTTTTTAAAAACACATATCGCGTGTCGTTATCGGTCATTATGTGTAGTGAGTTGGCTCACGTGATTTGAGTTTCGCGCTTCAGAACTTCCGTTAAGGGAGCATAGTGAGCATCGATGCACCCTGGGTTTTGCAGTGCATTGTGGGACTTTTTAGGGAGCAAACATTTCAGTGCACTGAAAAGATTCTGCGATTGAGACAGCCCTTAAAATGGCCGACTCCCTGATCAGTGCCCTGACTACTGAACTAGGGAGCTGATTGAGATGCACCCCTGGAAACACATAACATGGATGCTGCCATCTTTGCTTCATGAGGATTTTGTGAGCCAATCACCTCATTTCTAAATGTCATGTGACTGATCATGCAATATAAGAACTTACTTCAGCAGACAAGACAACACATACATCTATTTCATGCTATTATGCACCCTCCAAAACATATCAGAATTACCTTTTTGTTGTAAAAAAAAAATAAATAAAAAAAAATAATAATAATATATATAGTCAGAATACACAGCTACTTTTAATGGCATTCAATGGAGAAACTAACAATAATTATAGTTTTAATAATCATTCTAATTCTATGAGAATTCCACACCACAAATATAATGATAACGACAGAGCGGAACATTATTATATATTTTTTCCAGCTGATAAATGATCAAAAATTGGCAGCCAATCAGATTCCATCTGACTTTAAAGCTGCAGTCCGTAAATTTTGACTCTTTGTCACCATCTCTGTTTGAAACTTGCAATTGCAGTTATTTGCGGAATGTGGGTTGTACATCGGCAATTGTTTAATGTTAACAACATCAGCATTGCGTGACTACGTGTATTTAGTGTGTATTAGTGTTACCTGTAGATTTCAATTTCTGTACAGTCTAATCTTCTACTTTTGACTATGGGTGAATCTCCAGTTGTCCCTGATGATTGTCGTTTGGCCCTTTCTGGATTACAATCTGCCATCAAAATGATAAATGTAATTATTCCAGCTGCTGTAAGAAAAAGCTATAAATGATTCACCACCTGCAGCATCCTCACATGCGATATAGCCTACTAGACGGACTTCACCTTTATGTACACAGACCATAATGACGCAAAGACGAACGGCAGCATGCTCGAATTTCCCACGGAAACCCACCTGTACCACTCAAATGAGAACACAAGCTTATACCATTGTGAATCGGGCTACGGTAAGGAGATAGTTTTGAACACTGGCTGGTTACTTGCTCAAATTTATTTTGTATCATTTTTAACCAAAAAAGGTACAGACTGCAGGGTTAAAGAGCTTAAACATTTAAAGCAGCAGACACCATAAATGCAGTGAACGCTTATAATAAACAGTGTTATTGTACATTACTGTGGATGCTAATATCATTATATTTTTCATTCGTGGTGTGAACAGGGCATTACAGCAAAAATATTGCTGAACAAGTTAAAGCTATTTAGTTAAACCTTATGTCTGAATGCCTACTTCCATACTATATAGTATGTGAAAAACAGTAGGCTATGTGTGCTAAGTATTACGTACAAATTCTTAGTATTCATAAATCAGTAGGCAAAATGTACCTGGATGACTTACTACTTCAGGTCCAATTATCACTTTACTATCCCTTGAGGCCACAGGAGAGGTTTTGTGACGGGCAGTGAAGCGACGTAATGAAGCTGGTAGGTCACATGACAAAAACAACATGACAGATGTAGTAGCCTACATCCGAATTTCATTCGCACACATTCATACTATATACACTCACCTAAAGGATTATTAGGAACACCTGTTCAATTTCTCATTAATGCAATTATCTAATCAACCAATCACATGGCAGTTGCTTCAATGCATTTAGGGGTGTGGTCCTGGTCAAGACAATCTCCTGAACTCCAAACTGAATGTCAGAATGGGAAAGAAAGGGGATTTAAGCAATTTTGAGCGTGGCATGGTTGTTGGTGCCAGACGGGCCGGTCTGAGTATTTCACAATCTGCTCAGTTACTGGGATTTTCACGCACAACCATTTCTAGAGTTTACAAAGAATGGTGTGAAAAGGGAAAAACATCCAGTATGCGGCAATCCTGTGGGCGAAAATGCCTTGTTGATGCTAGAGGTCAGAGGAGAATGGGCCGACTGATTCAAGCTGATAGAAGAGCAACTTTGACTGAAATAACCACTCATTACAACCGAGGTATGCAGCAAAGCATTTGTGAAGCCACAAGACGCACCTTGAAGCAGATGGGCTACAACAGCAGAAGACCCCACCGGGTACCACTCATCTCCACTACAAATAGGAAAAAGAGGCTACAATTTGCACGAGCTCAGCAAAAATGGACAGTTGAAGACTGGAAAAATGTTGCCTGGTCTGATGAGTCTCGATTTCTGTTGAGACATTCAGATGATAGAGTCAGAATTTGGCGTAAACAGAATGAGAACATGGATCCATCATGCCTTGTTACCACTGTGCAGGCTGGTGGTGGTGGTGTAATGGTGTGGGGGATGTTTTCTTGGCACACTTTAGGCCCCTTAGTGCCAATTGGGCATCGTTTAAATGCCACGGCCTACCTGAGCATTGTTTCTGGCCATGTCCATCCCTTTAGGACCACCATGTACCCATCCTCTGATGGCTACTTCCAGCAGGATAATGCACCATGTCACAAAGCTTGAATCATTTCAAATTGGTTTCTTGAACATGACAATGAGTTCACTGTACTAAAATGGCCCCCACAGTCACCAGATCTCAACCCAATAGAGCATCTTTGGGATGTGGTGGAACGGGAGCTTCGTGCCCCGGATGTGCATCCCACAAATCTCCATCAACTGCAAGATGCTATCCTATCAATATGGGCCAACATTTCTAAAGAATGCTTTCAGCACCTTGTTGAATCAATGCCACGTAGAATTAAGGCAGTTCTGAAGGCGAAAGGGGGTCAAACACAGTATTAGTATGGTGTTCCTAATAATCCTTTAGGTGAGTGTATATGTCGCAAAGTAAGTTCCTACTATACAATAGGCCTACATGATTTTGGGATCAGATAACATGTTTGTAGCTAGCTAGCTATACAACATTATCACAATATCACATTTAATAGCACAGCCATTTTAAAGATAACTACCACTAACTCCTGAAGTTTGTTATAGCCATAAGGTAAGAAAATAAGTCAGCGTAACTAGCATTAGCATTTTTGTGTATTATTGTGGCCTTAAGCTGCAAGTGAACCAACTAGCATGTCAACAGAAGCTCATGATAGATGTCCTTTCATGAAACTGTCCTAATTTAGTACCATACAATATCTTTATTGTTTTCTGTGCATGTATACACTCCATAAAACATTAGTTTACAAATAAACCAAAGAGTTAGACAGTACAAGAAAAGTAGGCCTACAGTAAAGAAAACACGGTCTATGCAGCTTAAAGTAAGAAAAATAAGTAATGGCACATGCACATTTATGTCTGATTCAGATTTATTCAAAGTGAAACTTTTAACTCAGAATCCTCTTTGATCAAGCATTTACTCACTTGTTCAGTAAAAAATAATATGTCAGAAGTACTGAGTTTACATGAGTAATGTCATGTTGTTTACCTCAAATGATGTGATTTATCAAATAAGACGTTTTAACACTCATGCCGCTTAGATGAGTAAGAGAGGAGTATACACAGAATATGAGTTATGAGATAAATATTTCCAAATATATAAACAAAGTTAAGCCAACATGCTTTTTAAGGAAACCACTTGTCATTGACTGAAATTGTTAGCTCCACACTTATAAACAAATACACAGATAAACAACAATGTACTGAATATTTGAGCTATAAAAACATAAAAGTGGTAGGCCTATTTGATAACATATACACATATATATTTATAAAATCAAAAACATTTAAGCTTTGTAAATTGATATGCAAAATGCTCTTTGGTCTGCATCTTGTGGATGTATGTGCCCAAACACAAATTAATCTACAGTTACACCTCCTTTATTATTATTATTATTATTTACAAATGAAACCAGGAACCTCCAAAATACTGCAAACGAAACGGCAAAAAAAGTCCTCTAGTCAGCTAAAAAAACAAAAAACAGTCATTTTCTCCTTAGGCCTTCAACTTTGCTTTGAGCAGACTCCGTTTATTGCAGTGCTAGAGTAAGCCAAAGAAGTGTGGCGCCCCCTACTGGATGTGTCCTGTGATGCAACAGTACTGCATGGATTTCAAAAACGTCCTGTGGAAATCATCCTCAGAGCCCTCATCAGAAATGTTGTCCTGGGACTGAAAAGGGTGGCCACCTATAGATTTGTTCCTGGTCCCCATGAAGTTTAGCGATGCCCCATTTTGTCCAAATAACAGGGAGAAGTTTCATCTATATCAATACTGATGTTTTATTGTCTCAACACCATCAGCAAGCGAAACTGATCACATAACCATAGTGAAACTGTAAATATGTTTTGGTCTTGAGGATGTGAAGTTGGTTCCCATCCCCAAGAATCTCAGTGTATGTTTTTTCTATTTGGTCTTCTGAGAGCCTATCATCACCTTGGAGACAAAGTTGACAATGGCACTGGCGGGCTGCTCGGGGTCGTGTTCAGCAAACAGGTGACACACATTCTCTGTGCCGCTGCCACTTTTCCTCGCAATAAAGCCAAAGATCCTGTTACACACACACATGCACAACGATGAATAAATGTACACACATGTACAAGGAGCATGTTAAATCAACTACAAAACTAGCACTACTTCAAAACTGAGACTCACTTTGCAGCTGTGCAGCCGTCTCGTGTCCATCTGTGAACAGATCAGTAGAGAAGTCAGAACATTGCACAAAAACCCAACTAAAAATTAAATGTTAAATTGAATTAATTCAAATTGCTAAATAAACATGCTAAACATTTTTTTTTTATTAAAAATGTAGAAAGTTTTCTGTGACGGTTGTGTTTAGGGGTGGGGTTAAGGGTTAAAAAAATACCATTAGCTCAGTATAAAAACCATTATGCTTATGAAATGTCCTCATAATGACGTGTGTGTGGGCATGGTGAGCCCTACATTGTTAGGACAAAATGTCCCCACAAGGATAGTAATACCAAACATTTTTGACCATGTGGGAACAATTTTTTGGAAAATTCATACTGAGTGAAGTTTTAGGGGTAGGGAATAGAATATACTGTTTGTACAGTATAAAAATCATTATGTCTATGGAAAGTGCCCATAAAACAACGTGTGTGTTCATGTTTTTCTATCATGGTGGGGACTTCAACCTGAATGCACACTGACTCATGGAGAAATGGATTAATAAACATACTAAACAGTGTTTTTTTGTAATTCCAAAAATGTAGAAAGTTTTGTGTGATGGGTAGGTTTAGGGGTAGGGTTAGTGTAGGGGGATGGAATATATGGTTTGTACAGTATAAAAACCATTATGCCTATGGAGAGTCCCCGTAACCCACATATCAAGAATGTGTGTGTGTGTGTGTGTGTGTGTGTGTATGTTTGTTACGTACTTCCTGTCCTGAGGATCCAGGGCACAGAATATCACCGTGTTGACAGCATAGTGTCTCCTGAAGAACAATCTGTAAACACAAAGTAATATAAAAACTCAAGACAACATTGTATGTATACACATTATGGTCACAGTGATTTTGCCAAGTAAAACATGTTCCTGGATCAACATATTTGATTGATCCTAACCCTAAACCTACCCCTACCCATAACTTATCCCTAAGGGGATGTATTAGGTTAGGGAAATGGTAGGTGAATAACACTGATGTAGAAGCACCTAACCCTCGTTGTAAGCCTAAACTTGACATAAACTGTAAATTTGTCCCTCAAATCTGATCACGTTCACCATACCTATGTACACCGATCAGGCATAACATTATGACAACCTTCCTAATATTGTGTTGGCCCCCCTGACCTGTCGAGGCATGGACTCCACTAGACCCCTGAAGGTGCGCTGTGGTACCTGGCACCAAGGTGTTAGCAGCAGATCCTTTAAGTACGGTAAGTTGCGAGGTGGGGCCTCCATGGATCGGACTTGTTTGTTCAGCACATCCCACAGATGCTCGATTGGACTGCAATCTGGGGAATTTGGAGACCAAGTCAACAAACTCGTTGTTGTGCTCCTCAAACCATTCCTGAACCATTTTTGCTTTGTGGCAGAGCGCATTATCCTGCTGAAAGAGGCCACAGCCACCAGGGAATACTGTTTCCATGCAAGGGCGTACATGGTCTGAAACAATGCTTAGGTAGGTGGTACGTGTCAAAGTAACATCCACATGGATGGCAGGACCCAAGGTTTCCCAGCAGAACATTGCCCAAAGCATCACACTGCCTCTGCCGGTTTGCCTTCCTCCCATATTGCATCCTGGTGCCATGTGTTTCCCAGGTAAGCGACGCACACGCACTTAGCCATCCATGTGATGTAAAAGAAAACATGATTCATCAGACCAGGCCACCTTCTTCCATTGCTCCGTGGTCCAGTTCTGATGCTCACGTGCAGCATGGGCACCCTGACCCTGGCTATGCAGCCCCATATGCAACAAACGGCGATGCACTGTGTATTCTGACACCTTTCTATCAGAACCAGCATTAACTTCTTGAGCAATTTGAGCTACAGTAGCTCGTCTGTTTGATCAGATCACACGGGCCAGCCTTCGCTCCCCACGTGCATCAATGAGCCTTGGCCACCCATGACTTGATCGCCGGTTCACCACTGTTCCTTCCTTGGACCACTTTTGATAGATACTGACCACTGCAGACCGAGAACACTCCACAAGAGCTGCAGTTTTGGAGATGATCTGACCTAGTCTAGCCATCACAATTTGGCCCTTGTCAAACTCGCTCTAATCCTTATGCTTGCCCATTTTTCCTACTTCTAACACATCAAATGTGTTCACATCAAATGTTCACTTGCTGCCTAATATATATTCCACCCACTAACAGGGGCCGTGATGAAGAGATAATCAGTGTTATTCACTTCACCTGTCAGTGGTCATAATGTTATGCCTGGAGTAATGATGCTGAGAATTCAGCTTTGCCATCACAGGAATAAATTACATTTTAAAATATATTCAAATAGAAAACTGTTATTTTTTATTGTTTATTGCTGTTTTACTGTATTTTTGATCAAATAATTGCAGCCCTGGTGAACATAAGAGACTTCTTTCAAAAACATAAAAAAAGTTATAAAAGTTACACAAAATATAACAACAAATTATACACAAAAACAACAGCTGGTTATGAGACATTTGACAAAACATTTCACACAACATTACCTATAATTAGTTTTCAAAATAGTAATCTTCTCTGAATAATGTTGAAGTGGAAATGTCACTAACACAAATGTGCCATTTAATTTCATCAAAATGTTGCCATTACATTATCATCAACTCCCCCTAAAAACCTACCTGACCATGCAATTTGAATTCAACTTAAGAAACAGAAACATAAAGAGAGAGACTCACTTCCTCTGGTTGTCTGTGAGGGTGATTCCCTGTGCAGACACTTTAAAGTGAACAACAGTGGATGTGGGAGGTGGATCCATACTGAAAATCACAGTGGTGGCCTTTTGAACACCCTGAACCCCTGTCAGAGACTCCAGCTCCACACTGCCCAGGAACCACACGTTGCATGCTGGACAACACACATACACATTAGCACATGGAACACATTTCCTATACAGTAATCACTGATGAAATTCAACATGCACACACATATTCAATTACCTGCCCCCTGTTTAAGTAGCTCTGTTGCAGAGTTTGTAGATGTTTGTGCTGGAGACTCATTTAACTCTTCTAGAGGGTCTAAAGAAAGTAAGGCCAATTCAGTTAGTACAGTAACACCGGGGGGAGGAGAAACACATACAGACACACACTAATAACATTACATACCTCTGCTTGGGATGATAAGTCTGCAGGGTAAAGCCAAGGGTGTGATTGAATGTTGACACACCAAAGCGGTGAGACTTCCTGTACACACAAGAAATGTAACATTTTTAATTAGTTTAGCTAAATGTTTTACCATAATATTTTCCATATAACAACAATGCACAGTTTATTTAAAAAGATATGCACAACTGTTTGGAGTCAGTTTGAAGTCAAATGTTTTAAATGCTTTTAGAAGTCTGTTATGCTACAGTATATTTTGAAATAGTATTACAATCTAAAATAACTGTTTTCTATTTGAATATACACTATATTGCCAAAAGTTTTGAGACGCCTGCCTTTACATACACATGAACTTTAATAACATCCCATTCTTAATCCGTAGGGTTTAATATGGATTTAGCCCACCCTTTGCAGCTATAACAGCTTCAACTCTTCTGGGAAGGCTTTCTACGAGGTTTAGGAGTGTGTTGATGGGAATTTTTGACCATTCTTCTAGAAGCGCATTTGTGAGGTCAGGCACTGATGTTGGACGAGAAGGCCTGGCTCACAGTCTCCGCTCCAATTCATCCCAAAGGTGTTCTATCAGGTTGAGGTCAGGACTCTGTGCAGGCCAGTCAAGTTCCTCCACACAAAACTCACTCATCCATGTCTTTATGGACCTTGCTTTGTGCACTGGTGCGCAGTCATGTTGGAACAGGAAGGGGCCATCCCCAAACTGTTCCCACAAACTTGGGAGCATGAAATTGTCCAAAATGTCTTGGTATGCTGAAGCATTAAGAGTTCCTTTCACTGGAACTAAGGGACCAAGCCCAACCCCTGAAAAACAACCCCACACCATAATCCCCCTCCACCAAACTTTACACTTGGCACAATGCAGTCAGGCAAGTACCGTTCTCCTGGCAACCGCCAAACCCAGACTCGTTCATCAGATTGCCAGACGGAGAAGCGTGATTCGTCACGCCAGAGAACACATCTCCACTGCTCTAGAGTCCAGTGGCGGCGTGCTTTACACCACTGCATCCGACGCTTTGCATTGCACTTGATGATATAAGGCTTGGATGCAGCTGCTCGGCCATAGAAACCCATTCCATGAAGCTCTCTACACACTGTTCTTGAGCTAATCTGAAGGCCACACGAAGTTTGGAGGTCTGTAGCTATTGACTCTCCAGAAAGTTGGCGACTTCTGCGCACTGTGCGCCTCAGCATGCTCTGACCCCGCTCTGTGATTTGACATGGCCTACCTTTACGTGGATGAGTTGCTGTTGTTCCCAATAGCTTCCACTTTGTTATAATACCACTAACAGTCAACCTATCACGGTACCACGCTTGAATTCACTGAGCTCCTGAGAGCGACCCATTCTTTCACAAATGTTTGTAGAAGCAGTCTGCATGCCTAGGTGCTTGATTTTTTACACCTGGAAGTGTTTTACGCCATGGAAGTGATTGGAACACCTGAATTCAACACTTTTGGCAATATAGTGTATTTTAAAATGTAATTTATTCCTGTGATGGCAAAGCTGAATTTTCAGCATCATTACTTCTTCAGTGTCACATGATCCTTCATAAATCATTCTGATATGCTGATTTAGTGCTCAAGAAACATTTCTTATTATCAATGTTGAAAACAGATGTTCTGTTTAATATTTTTGTGTAAACTGAGAATTTTTATTTGAAGAATATAAAGTTCAAAAGAACAGCATTTATTTGAAACAGAAATGTTTCAATATAGTCTTTAATGTTTCTTTTGATCAATTTAATGCATCCTTGCTAGAACAAAAGTATTCATTTATATAAAAAAACCTACTGACACCAAATGAGTGAAAAAGAAAATGGAAACAAATAGTTGCATGACGCTCCTGACTACAGCCACTAGAGGGAGATCTTGACCATGCCTAGCAACATTCATGTCCTCCTCAACATTAACAGATACTTACCAAAATAGGGTTCGTTCGGGCAGCCTTTTAACCGCACACCTTTCGGTGTGCACTCGATCAGGAAATGCCGCACAAGCTCATTGGACAAATCACCCACTGTGCAAAGAGAAAGGAAATTACTTCATGTGTAAAAGTATTTTTAAGTCAAGTCAAGTCAAGTCAACTTTATTTATATAGCTCTTTTTACAATGCAGATTGTTTCAAAGCAGCTTCACAGTGTTAAACAGGAAAATAATGCAACCGAATTTGATTCGGCTGTACAGCCGCTCTGGAGAAAACGGTGATGTCATCTAGCTCATTTCAATTATCATATATATTCAAGTAATGTAGTTGACAGTTAATTCAGTTTAGTAATTACATTTATTTGGATATTTATTTGAAAATGTAGTGTCCCCAACTGAGGGGACACTTTAATTATCAAAGCAATAACATGTATGCAGTAGCAAGAGGAAATGCACTGAAATCAACAAACAAACTGAGAAAGTAGCTCTGAAATGATCAGGGATCTTGTTATAAAGAACATCGGTTTCTAATTTTGGGATCCTTCAGAAGGATCTACAGAGCAGCAGCAACAGCACAAGGACAGACTTTCCTCATTTTACTTTAACGATGAGTTATTCTGGTGTTTAGGAACAACAGTATGTATCCGACTTCCACCTTAATAACTCATTCTGACTGGGCAGGCCAAGTTTCTGAACACCGAACAGGCGTAACTGATGTTGAGGATAGATAGACTTTGAGAAATCAGAGTTTGTTTGTTTGGTACAATAAACTCTTATCTCAAAATGCAATTTCTCATGATGCAAAAAAACCCCAAAAAAAAACAGCATAATAATACTGTATTAAAACCCCCTCTTAAAGAGCCATATAGCCACATGGACAGTGTGTGTGTGTGTGTGTGTTCATGTTTTTCTATCCCAGTTGGGACTTCAACCTGAATGCACACTGACTCGTGTCATCATGGGGACCTAAATTGAGGTCCCCATGAGGAAAAAAGTTTATAAATCATACAGAATTTTGAAAAAGTAAAAATGCAGAAAGTTTTCTGTGATGGGTAGGTTTAGGGGTAGGGTTAGTGTAAGGGGATAGAATATACAGTTTGTACAATATAAAAACCATTACATCTATGGAGAGTCCTCACAAAGATAGTGAATCAGATGTGTGTGTATGTGTACCTGGTATTCCCTACATTATGGGGACAAAATGTCCCCAACAAGGATAGTAATACCAGTAAATTTTGACTTTATGGGAAATTTTTTTTGGTCCCCATAAGGAAAACAGCTTATAAATCATACTAAATGAAGTGTTTAGAAAATCTAAAATGTAGAAAGTTTTGTGTGATGGGTAGGTTTAGGGGTAGGGTTAGTGTAGGGGGGTAAAATATACAGTTTGTACAGTATAAAAACCATATCGTCTATAGAGAGTCCCCACAAAGATAGTAAACCAGACGTGTGTGTGTGTGTCCCTTCCTTCCTCTGATTGAGACACACACACCGTGTTTACGGAGGGGCTCTGGATATGAACGCTCCAGCTGTGTTCACACTCATTCAGCTGTTCCTCACACAATAGTGTTGGGACGTCCAGCTCTTCAGGGTCTTAAAGTCCATCAAATATTTCACTGCAGTTCATTCAAGGAGTTGTACATTCACAATCTATGGACAGTTCATATTTACCTGTTTTACACAGAGAAAGTGCTTAAAGCTGGCATGAAACGGAAGTTGCGATAGTCTTTTTTCCCTATTGTGACATATATCTGAGTGAAACAGCTTCTCTAACAAGAAAAAATGTATGACGAGACTTGATTTTGTGAATAGATTTGATCATTGAATGGTTGTGGTTTACTATTGATGTGATGTCATATGAGTGACAAGTTCCCAAAAAACAAGTCATTAAAGACAAGAGACGTAACTGAGAGGAGAGGGGATTTTGATTAAAGATTATGAGGGCACATGAATTAAAAAAATTGTGATGTGCACGATAAATCACTTATAATAAATACTGCAATATTCCATTTAAAAAAACTGTCAAACCAGGAACCAGAGTCGGATATTTTCCACACCAAGTACTTGTTAAGTTACATAAAATATGTTTTCAAAACTCGTATAGTTTATGGGCAGGTTGCGTGTTTGCCCAGTCAATTGCATCATCGTTCAGCTTGAGTTGTCATAAAAAGCATTCTCTTACTTTTCCTGCTTTGCTGTAGAACAGAGGGTGGGGGCGTGGCCACCTTCATGGCCAATCCGTAAGCTCCTCTGAATGAGTGACTGTCTCTGATGATAAAGGAGCCCGGCTCTTTATCCTTGAGAATGCCAATAGCTACAGCAAATAAAAAATAAAAAACACAGATGCATTATGCTGTCATCTTAAAAGCAAAGAGCACGTAACGCTTATAAACCAGTGCAGACTGTGGTGATGGAAGCTACTTTGAGATCCACTTTAAGATACTTTGAGAATAATCAATTGATCAATTTACATTATATAACACCAATAAAGAGAAAACACCAATTTTTTCACAGAAGACGTTGTGATAACAATCAGCATTTGACTAAATATTATTTGTCTTTGTCAAAAATCTGTAATATTTATAATGTTGCTACAAAAAGAAAATGCAAAAAGTAAATGCGGCATATGCATCTGTGCACGGAATCAAATGAATTGGTGAATGTTTCATTATTTTATTACCACCTGAACCAATTGATTCACTAGAAGGAATTTAAAAGAAATTTCCATTGCTTAATATGACTGAAAACAGCTGTCTGAGTTTCAGTCTGCTTAAAAAAGTAGTAAAAACAAGGCTGTGAGGGACAAAAGTAACTTCTGTCCAATATGTCATATCATTGTATACTTTAGTATTCATATCATTCAGCAAATAAACATTGAAAATCCTCTTTCCACAAATTTTAAGTGGTCAACTCTAGATAACATGAAACCTTATGACCTTAAGAGAGCATGCAACATTAAACAGATTGTACTTACACTATTGTTCAAAGGCTTGGGGCCATTTGATAATAATAATAAAAAAGAAATTAATACTTTTATTCAGCAAGGATGCATTAAATTGATCAAAAGTGACTTTTATATTGTTACAAATATTTATATTTCATATAAATGTTGTTCTTCTGAACTTTCTATTTATCAAAAAAGAAAAAAAAATATTAAGCAGCACAACTGTTTTCAACACTGATAATTGTAATAAATGTTTCTTGAGAAGCCAATCATCATATTAGAATGATTTCTGAGGGATCATGTGACACTGAACTCTACAGTAATGATTCTGAAAATTCAGCTCTGCCATTAAGGAATATTCACTGTTATTTTAGAAAACAGTATTACGGTTATTTTAATATTACAATATTACAGTTTTTAAATAAATGCAGCTGTGGTGAGCATAAGAGATTTATTTCAGTCTTACCGACCTTAAACTTTTGAATGGCAATATATTTAACACAAATTCTACCTTCAACCATTCAACTGATGATCTTATATTGTTACCTTGCTCTCTCGAGATATCCGGCTTGTACCAGAACTTTGACGTATCCTGAACAAACTTCACGTTTTCCGGTTTAGTGGCCATGAAATCTGTAAATGAGAATAATATTACATTATATTTGATAGGTCAATCTGGCTGTGTGCGCTTGCAGAGAGGCACGCTACTCACCTGGACTCGGTGTAGATCTGGTAGGTGAGGTGTTGTGACTGGCATAGGACATGCTGATGGCACTCCTGCTGAGCGGGAAACTCAACATCATCTCTGAGCCCTCTGTCCCTCGTCTCTTCAGGGGCAGAAGGGGAGGTTGAGCCACATCCAGACCCAGAGCATCAAGACCCTCCACCGCCTCCAGCAGGCTGCTCTCCAGTCCCCCGACATCCAGAGAGGAGGACAGGCTGCGGGGGGCACCTCGAGGGGAGCTGTGGGAGTTGGGTGCCGAGAGGGTGAGGGGTGGGGAGGGCTGGGGGGTGTAGTGACTCAAGGGGGTGCTGGATCCACCCTCTAACCAGGAATGAGCTGGAGTGGGGCTGCAAGGAGAAGAGAACACAGCACATGGTTATCTCTTACATATTCTGTACCTAGACAAACACACCCCACCATGTGTTAATACATTGTTAAATATAGAATAGATACACAATAGACCACAAATGCAAACCGTTGTTATTGAAATGCCAGAATTTATTTCTATGGAGTGGCAGAGGTTTTGATTTGGTTAGAAATGTTGTAATAAATACAATTCTGACCGATACTGATAGGCCAAGTGTGTGTTGTTTGCGAGTAGACTACATCACACCATTATAACGTACAGTATTAAAAAAAAAAATCATTTTGAGATTAATTAAAGCAATATTCAACTTACGCAGAAAGTGTAACACCTCTCGCAGTTCAAAACACTTACACTACGTTCTAGTGATACGCTGCGCCAGTGAGTAAATCATGGGGTAATTTTCATTTTAAAAGTGAACTACTCCTTTAAGATAACATTTAATAGCATGAATACATTTTTAGCATTTTAAAATATTAACTTTCAGTAAGTAATCTAAATGTGAAATTGGTGAAATGAACATGCACAGTTAAATATCCAATATAATCAACTAATATTGTGCTGATATTTAATGCATCCCTATTGGTTGCTGTTGTTGACTGACATTTAGTACCTGTCTGTGTTGACCAATGGGCTGGGGGTGGAGATAGAGTGCAAGGATCCAAACATCCTCTGACAGGAGGCGGGACTTCCTGTGACATCAGAGTGGAAGAGCTCTCCGTCGGATGACATGGATGTGTGCGTCATGCTGTCCATGTATCCTCGTGACTCTAAGAATAAAAAACACAAAAGGAATTTTAAGACCTGAACACACACGTTGGGTTTCCATGTTCGGTGTGTCTAGTTACTCTAAGTGCAAATAGCCCGCCTTGTTGGCAGAGGCTATTTACACTAACTCCACCCACTGATGTCTGGTTAGGACAGACAAAATTACGGAAGATATTTAAGTGGATTGGCAACATTAGCAATAGCGTAGGGGTGAAGCACGTGGCATTAAGTTGACGCAAATCAACCCGAGTTCGAATCCGCCTTTTGCTGAACTCGCTCTACTCCCTTTTCCTGTCAGATATTGGAAATAAAGTGTCTAACCTGTGTTTAATAATAAAGTGTTTAGGGTTAGGGGTAGGTGTAGGGAGGGCTTTATTGTCCCAATAATGCGGAATCCTTTTAATCATTTTAAGAAATATAATTATTTACACTCTACATTATTACTGCATACCATTTACAACAACACTGATGTGCAAATAGTATCTGCCACTATTTATAAGTATAAATAGAATCTAACTACTATTTATACTTATTGAAAAGAAAATTCTGCTATTTTTACATAGTGTAAATAGCAGCTATCATTATTTGTACTTGGTGTAAATAGCATATATTGCTATGCAAATAACCGCTGCCTTTCATATTTTTCATGTACACATAATGATTTTTTTACTGTACACACTGTATAATCCAGCCCCTAACGCTAAACCTACCCATCACAGAAAACTTTCTGCCTTTTTACATAAAAAAAAACAAAAAACATCATTTAGTATGATTTAAGAGCAGTTTTCCCAATGGGGACCTTTGTCAGTATACCTGAACCCCCCCCTCGCCCTCGCCCAGTTTCTTCACAGATTCCATTCAGTATGAGCAATGCCTTATTGCGCTCCCACAAAATATTTGAAGACCTTCGCTGTACACCCTGCTACTAGTTGCCAAATCCAGGTAATAAATCAAGTGGTATTATTGGATAGACCGTTGTATGGGAGTTGGGCTTGTGGATTTGGCAGAAGCCCATACACACAAATTCTTCAGATTGTTCACATAACAAACCACAGGGGAGGGACCCTGGAGGAATTTCTCTCTGTTTGTTTACTGATCCCTCCCTTTCTGTCTGGAAACTGGCTGGATATAATCAAATACATTTTGTGGTAAATACTCTTTGACCTTACCTGTAATTAAATATGAACAACAAAATAATAATAATAATAATAATAATAATAATAATAATATAGCTTCAAGCAGCAGTTAGCAAAAGCATAAAGATGAAACTGTAAAGAAGCAGATGAAATAGAGCATTTTGAGTAGTTGACTTCAATCTATAATATTGATGCTCAATATTTATACCTGCGCATACATTTTTTTAAAAACCAATTGCTCCCAGAGAAATGACTAGATTCATCATGTATGTGTTCAAAACTTCAATCATTAACCACAACAATCAAAATTGCAACTGATAGTCTTGTAAGCATTAGTTAGAAAATTGTGTTTATTACAATTAAGTGTATTATCACTATGAAATTTTCAGCTATCATGTAATTTTCATTTTATTTCTATTTTTGAAAATTAAAAAGTCTAGCATTTTTGGTAAAGAAATGTATTCAAATTATCATTTATCATTGATAAAAAATACCTAAAAAAAAAAATAGGCCTACAGGTTTTTTTTGTGTGGATGGGCCAGTAAAATTCTGCCAACTGGGCTTGCAGAAAAAATCTTTACTGGAGGGTCTTACATTTTAATTTCTAGATCCAAGAAAACTCAACAAAACTATTTAAATTCTCATAAAATCATCTCGAAAAACGACATGTTAAAAAAAAGTGCTCCATTGAATGAGCAGTTCACGAGATGGAAAATGTCCAATACTAGGAAAAAATAAATAAATAAAAATATGGCAGCGCTTATTGGTCCTTGAGGCAAATTCGATCCCATGAGGAAAGGGACTCACATATGAAATTTTAAGTCTAAGGGCCCTATCATACACCCAGCGCAATGCGACGCCAGGCGCGACGCAAGTGTTTTTTGCTAGTTTCAGCCCGACGCAGTTATCATTTTCACGTCCAGTGCCACATTGTTTAAATAGCAAATGCACTCGTGCCCATCCGTTCGCCCATGGGCGTGCTGATCTGAAAACGAGGTGTGTTCAGGCACATTGTTGGCGCGTTGCTATTTTGAGGCAACTGAAAACGACTGCACCAACAAAAACCTGGTCTAAAGTCAATAGCACAGTATTCTTTGTGTTATTTAAAGGGTGTGTTAGTAATATGCGCCTATGGGCGGGTGCACAACACGCGTACACTCTGCTTATTACACACACAGGATAAACTACAGCAGCACACAAACATTTTTAAATATTAAAAAGCAAAGATTCCTCTCTAGAGAAGCGTTCGGTCTTTCCGCTCGCAAATTCCGCCATGTAAATAGCGAATCCGCCATGGTGCAAGCACAACTGGCTAAAGGGAATGGGAGATGAGACTCTGATTGGTTTATTGCACATTACACCCATGACTCGCCGACCGTTTTTTCGTCGTTAAACTAGCAGAAGTGGATTCAGACACGCTTTAAGTGCACCTGCACTATGCGCTTCAGACCATGTGCTTAGATCGTTAAAATAGGGCCCTATAACTTCAACAGAGAAGCAGGGCTGATGTTTTTCAAATTTAACCAATAGTCCCAAAGTAACCATCCTTTTCAAAATTACACAAAATGCAATTAACTACAGACTTTTATGTTAGATACCCTATGAATGTTTTCTTTTAACAGACATTTATTAATCAAACATATACTGAAGCATCATGATAGCGTCTTCTTCAGCCATGACTGTACCCCTATGATAGGTTGTCAAGGAGATGCTGAAAATGTAACCAAGAATACATAGAAACATAAACAAATACACAAACAACATCTGGAGGCAGAAGAGTCTAAAGTGTTCCTAAAATAGACATTGTGACCCACCCAGAAAACCCTGAAACTCATTCCCAAGACACAGGAATCCCGAGATTGCTTCCCAGAGATTCATCTGGTCTGCTTCTCCCTGATCAAAACAGCAGCACAGCTGGTCACCAGCACATGTTGTGTTTTGGATGCAGGTGGTCAGCATGGGATGCTGGTTTGCTGGTGTCCCACCAGGCTTCATAACTAACTTAACCAGCAAGGCTTCCTTTATCAATCAACTCCAGTTGGGAGACCCATGTCCACCAGCCTCCTAGTTAACGTTTCCTATTAAAAAGCAAAGCTACACTGGTCCACCTGCAAGATCAGCAAAAACCAGCTTGGACTTGCATTAAAGGTACAGAAAATGGATTAAAATGAAGCAAAAAGGCATCCCAACATGATTCTCCCAAAACCAACGACATCAACAGATGTCAGGGTCACATGAGGATTGCACCATCCGGTGGGCCAAGAGGTCAATGATCTGTTGAACTACACGACCCTTCAAAGGGAAGAGAAAAGAAGATCTGGATGACCCTTCCAGAAAGAAGAAAGAGGCCTGAGGGTCTAACGGATATTTATTATGGGCCAAAAATAAAGCAGCACTGAATTTCAGACGACCCAGTTCTGCGTTGAAAAGATAACTTATTCTTTAAGGCTCAAAACATACCAAAATTTACATGAATGCAGATGCTTCTAGCTATTCAAGATTTCAAAACCCAAGTTTGGAGACCAGCTCAGCACTCTGGGATGAAAGGAGAGGGTACCACATGTCATCACTAAACAGTGTTTTAAAGAGCCAAACAACTCATTATTTAAGGGAAAGGTATTTCATATAAATGCTGCCTTTTATTTATATAATGTATTTAAGGCAAAGTATTTAATATTAGATGATTTAGCATTTTTAATATTTGTTTGTTTCAATTATTTAATAGAGGTGTTTAATAGTAGATGCTATAACTGGTAAGTTTTTCACCATTTTAAACATCTTTTAGATTTTTGCAGTTTATTAGTTATGCAATGTGACAATTTTTTTTAAAGCATCCGGGTTATTATTGTTAACTAAAAGTCAAACAATAAAAACAATTTTCATTTCATTACTTGAAATAAATAATGTATATATACACACACTAACCTAAATCTGTAGTAAGTATATGTAGTTCATATTATTTCTCAGTGCTTAAATGAATAATTATGGTTGTGAAAAGGGAAAAACATCCAGTATGCGGCAGTCCTGTGGGCGAAAATGCCTTGTTGGTGCTAGAGGTCAGAGGAGAATGGGCCGACTGATTCAAGCTGATAGAAGAGCAACTTTGACTGAAATAACCACTCGTTACAACCGAGGTATGCAGCAAAGCATTTGTGAAGCCACAACACGCACAACCTTGAGGCGGATGGGCTACAACAGCAGAAGACCCCACCGGGTACCACTCATCTCCACTACAAATAGGAAAAAGAGGCTACAATTTGCACGAGCTCACCAAAATTGGACAGTTGAAGACTGGAAAAATGTTGCCTGGTCTGATGAGTCTCGATTTCTGTTGAGACATTCAGATGGTAGAGTCAGAATTTGGCATAAACAGAATGAGAACATGGATCCATCATGCCTTGTTACCACTGTGCAGGCTGGTGGTGGTGGTGTAATGGTGTGGGGGATGTTTTCTTGGCACACTTTAGGCCCCTTAGTGCCAATTGGGCATCGTTTAAATCGTTGTGCATCCCACAAATCTCCATCAACTGCAAGATGCTATCCTATCAATATGGGCCAACATTTCTAAAGAATGCTTTACACAGTATTAGTATGGTGTTCCTAATAATCCTTTAGGTGAGTATATATATATATATATATATATATATATATATATATATATATATATATATATATATATATATATATATATATATATATATATATATATATATATATATATATATATATATATATATATATATATATATATATATATATATATATATATATATATATATATATATATATATATATATATTATTATATTTTATTTTTATTTAATTTGAAGTACTAAAATAAAGTAAAACTTAATAAAAAAACATAAACAATAACATGAAAACAGAAAATATAAAAAATTCCATTAAATACATAAAAATAATACAAATAAAAAATAAACATCTAATGTTTATTACTTTATCTAATTACATTATAAAATTAATAATATTTTTAATTAATAACTAAGAAATACATCACTTAATATAAACTTTATTTTATTTATATACAAGTTAAAGTACTAAAATAACTAAAACCAAATAAACTAAAACTCAATAAAAACTATAGACATTATAAAAAGACAAAAACATACAAAATAATTAAAATTAAAATAGAAAATATAAAAATAAAATCTAACATTAATATTCACAATAATTGATAGTAAAATAACACTGAAAAACACTAATATTCCATGTAATCTCCAAATGAATGAAAAGAGTAAGAGAAAAAAAGACAGGCATGTATGTTTGAGTATATCAGACTGTTGTCATGCTGAATGTATTAGCCTTATCAATATTAGCATGTCATAGCATCTTACAGAGTTGGGAATTTGGCTGGCAAATGAAAGAGAAGGGCGATAAAAGTGTGTGTAAGCATGTTTGTGTGTATGTCTGCTCAGACCAGGTCTTTCAGGATTAAATCTCCCGCATGCCAGTGAGACAAAGGACGACTTCAGTTTTACGGACTTAACAAACTCGCCATTCAAAGGAGGAATGCACGCACACACACGCAGTGAGCCAAGTTGAAAAATGTCCAGCTGTTGTGATCAAAGCTGCAAAGCTGAGCTGGATAGAGAATGTGTGGAGGGGAAAATAAAGAGGGATTCAACACAGGAGAATTAAATACTTTCCAGTCAAAAGCATTACTTCAGCTCTATGATACATGGTCTAAAATATGTCTGCAATACGATTTAGCTCTTGTTTGAGCTTTATATGCGTCACCTGGGCTTCCTCAGACTTCACATGATTTCTTTGCTGCATCAAAGACCCGTCCACTAGATATTCTGCACAACCAGTCCAGTTTTCCTTTCAGCGTCAAAACCAAAAATAACACTTTTTCACTGCGTAGGTATTCATCAGCACACTAAAATAGCTAAGGAGTATTTCAGTCCATTTGTGGGCTTAATATGGCAATATACACACTCAACACATGCACTCAATCAAACAGCTGATGGATTGAAACAGCCATTCATTTGTGATTCACACTAAAGGAACCGAAATGGATTTGACAAAAAAATGATTCAGTGATCTGCTGAACTACTTGTGTGAATCCTAAATTTCCCTTTTTAACATAAATCACATTATTTGACAATAATATGCTTTGGACATGACAGTTACCTTTTCCTTTCTAACATCATGAATTTAGGATACATTTTATGAATGTTAAGATTGTTATTTTATAATATACATAAAAGAAAGTTTAATATTGTATAATGTATTGGTTTTAATACTCAATTATTACTTTACCGTAATTACATTATGAAAAAGGGAAAAGAGTATTTAACATTAGATGTTTAATTTTTTTTTTATTTGTATTATTTTATAATGTAATTATTTAAGGGGAAGTATTTCATATTAGGTGCTGTATTTATTTTGATAAATGTATTGTTTTTATAACAGCACTGAAAGGAATGTAATATTAAAATATGAATATTAAATATATATTTTTAAATGTTTATTTAGGGGAAAGTAGTATTTTAGATGCTTTTTTTGTAATTTTGTAATTAGATAATGTATCGGTTTTAATATTAAATTATTGTTTTAACTATTATTCATTTTATAATGTAATTAAGGTAAAACTTTTAAAACTATGCTGTATTGTTTGTATAACTTTTAAGCTTATTTTTTATAATGTAATTATTAAGGGAAAAGATTATTTAACATTAGATATTTCATTTTTTAAATTTGTATTATTTTATAATTGTTTAAGGGAAAGTATTTAATATTAGGTGCTGTATTTATTTTTATAAGTTTATTGTTTTTATAACAGCACTGACAGAAAAAATGTAATATTAAAATATTTATATTAAATGTATATTTTAAAATGTTTATTTAAGGGAAAGTAGTATTTTAGATACTGCTTTTTGTAATTGTAGATGCAATAACTTATAACTTACTTATAAGCACAATTTACTGATTAATCTGCGGTTTATGCAGTATTTGAAATGTTTTGTTGCTCCATTAGTGTTGCTATTGTAAGCATTTGTTCCTATTCTATATCCCAGTAAAAGGACAGTAATAAACAAACCAAATAGTTTGCTTTGGATAATTTGGTAGCGTGCTTTTCATTCTCAAGCTCAAATCAAATTAATTTCAGTTCGAACTGACATGATTACATAACACATTCTTTCCTCGTCCACATTCATTTGGACACAGGCCCACACAAAACTGTCTTTTGTCCAGAGACAGAGAAGAATAGTGTCCACTGTCTCCACTCAATCTCCATTAAAGTGCTCACTACTACACACATCCACTCACGACAAGAGCACCACATCCATCTCTTTTTGTTTTAGTACCTCCCATGGATTGCTTGATAAATCTGCCAGGCCAGACGAGAAAGTGCCAAAGTTTAAATCACCAATCTGAGGTAAATTACAGGACAAGTCAAGTGTAAATGAGCATTAGAAAAGAGTGAAAGCAAGATGTTTTCCACAAAACAGCCCACTGGTAAAGTAGTGCTCGGCTGTTTGTGAGAAAGCACGAGGAATGCCAAACACTGACAGAACCAACCAAATACAAGGCAGTCTAAGCACAAATATCGGGGCTTTAAATGTGTTTGCCTTAATCCGTAAAGTTATTGCAATGCAATTAACTAATTAAGGTCTTCAGGCACAGTGTCCAAGTCTGAGGGCCAGCTGAAACAGGAAACACTCACAAACAAACCAAAAGTGCACAAACCTACTGTACACACACACACACACACATAAACATCCTCTTCAAATGAAAACCACTGGCTTTTTTTGCCATATCAGCAGTTTGGTGTGCAAAAATCAAGCATGCACTGTGAACACATATGTGACCCTGGACCACAAAACCAGTCATAAGTCGCAATAGCCAACAATACACTCTAAATGTTGGGTTTAAAACAACCCAAGTTGGGTTGAAAATGGACAAACCCAGCAATTGGGTTGTTTTAACCCAGCATTTTTTTGAGTGTACATTGTATGGGTCAAAATTATCGATTTTTCTTTTTAATGCCAAAAATCATTAGGATATTAAGTAAAGATCATGTTCCATGAAGATATTTAGTAAATTTCCTACAGTAAATATATATATATAAAAATATTAGTAGTAGTAATATGTGTTGCTAAGGACTTCATTTGGACAACTTTAAAGGTGATATTGGCAAAATATTGTCCTATTCTAACACATACTCAATGGAAAGCTTTTAGATTATGCATAAATCTCAATTTAAAAAGAATTTGACCCTTATGACTGGTTTTGTGGTCCAGGGTCACATATTATATATAAAAAAATCCATCCTATAATCCTATATAAAATCTAATTTGGGTCTCGTTGTCCAGTAAAAAAATTCTAAACATCCTCAAAACAAGATAAATAAAGACTTGTTTTTTTATATAAAGAATATGAATTAAAAAAATTTTTTATAAATAAACAAAAATAACTGTTAAAATATGCATTTTGATATGACCTACACTAAAAAAATGCTGGATTATTTTTCTAAACCAAAATGCTGGGATTATTGGGTCATTTTGCTGGCCATTTTTATTATTTTTACCCAGGTGCTGGGTATTGGCAGATTTATTTCATTCACGTTAAGCATAAATGTAATTAATTCAACAATTTAATTCCATGTAATAATATATGATAAAACAAGAGAAGTCACTTGAGCATAATGATAGTTTCTCTGAAAACAAGACATTTTCCATAAAGAGGATATTTACATATTTTTACTGAAAATCAAGACTGATTTAAAATGATTTGCAGTGAAGAGAAGAGAAGAGAAGAGAAGAGAAGAGAAGAGAAGAGAAGAGAAGAGAAGAGAAGAGAAGAGAAGAGAAGAGAAGAGAAGAGAAGAGAAGAGAAGAGAAGAGAAGAGAAGAGAAGAGAAGAGAAGAGAAGAGAAGAGAAGAGAAGAAAAGAGAAGAGAAGAGAAGAGAAGAGAAGAGTCTTCACCATAGTGATGGGGGTGTTCACATCAGACTTCATGCTGACAAGGAGACAATTCAAGTCTGCCAGAAATGGCTAGCATTAGCATGCAAACACACAGGCAAATGCTCACGCACACACACAAATGCAAGCATGTTGGGTCAAAATGACAAAATCTTTTCCTGCATACCTAGAGAAGCAGTCATGCTGAAGTATTCCTCACAAGAGACTCATCCACAGAAGATTAGCTAGACTTGCTGGCCACTGCTGTGTCCTGCACAGCTCTTGCACGCTTACTTTGTTTCCCAGTGTCACTCTTTCATGGCCCCAGTCTGAAACGTTGCCTACTTTGTCACTTATTCCACCTCTCTCTCTCTCTCTCTCTCTCTCTCTCTCTCTCTCGTGCTGTCTGCTTCCCGGCACAAACACTGACCATGGGCGGCACGTCACACAGTTGCTGTTCTGTCCAACTCTGTCCCCTTCCTCTCTCTCTCTCTCTCTCTACTCATTTGTGTCTAGCCTGAATGAAGTCATTGAGTTTTTAGAATTCTGTTAAACCCCAGATGGAAAACTACTTCACGTCATTCTTCCAGCAGGACTGTTCTGCTGGTTGACTGACTCCAGCTCTGAGGAGGGAGGGAAGGGGGAGGGCTGAAGGAAAGGAAGAGGGAGGGAGGATGACTGCCCCCAACTGGCATGAGGCAGAAAGGCAATGAAAGACCCCCATGGCTTCATTACCATATGAGTTCATGAGTGCTCTCCTGCCTTTGATAGGCCATTCAAGCATTGTTCTCCGCAGACTCTCACAGTCTGCTTCACCTAACCAAACGGCAGCACTGGGGTCAGGGGTGAGGATGTTTTTTTTAATGGACGCCCTTATGTTCTACACCATGTGCTGCTGCTCACAACATCTGCTTGTATGCAAAACAGTAATTGGAGTAAAAAGTTTTGGAGTTTTGGAGTAAAAAGCATCCTTATCTTTACATGACAACAACTCTGCATTTTGAGTTAGTTCCTTTGGCAGAATATTTCACTTGTTTAAATATCGATCTCACATGAGGTTTTCTGATCAAATCAAACTGAACAAAAGCAGCTGGAATCAAAATAATGTAAAAAAAGTTAAAAAAAGACTGAAATAAAGTCTATGCTTCAAAATTTGAAAAAAAAATAATAATAATAATAATAATTATAATAATAAAATGACAAAATTTTGATTTTGAGATGCTATAATCTAAAAATTAATAAAACAAATACTTTAGATTCTTCACTTCACTTTAGTCACTAAAATTATATAATAACAATTTGTAATATTGTTAAGTGTAATTAAGGAAATGCTAAAAAAAAAATTTATCCATTTATATATATTTATACACTACTCAGTAAGAATTATTCAGCAAGGATGCATTAAATTGAAAAGTCATTGTGAGAATGTTTACATTCTTACAAAATATTTCTATTTGAAATAAATTAAGTTATTTTTAATGAACTTTCTATTCATCTAAAAATCCTTACTTTTAGGCTGTTTAAGTAAATGCAGCCTTTGTGAGCATAAGATATTTCTTTTCAAAGATATTTAAATATAGATATTTATAAAAATAAATAAAATAACATTTTCAAACAACTCAAGAACACATAAAGGGGGAAAAAACTCCTAAAGGTGCACTGTGTAAATTTTAGCAGTATCTAGTGGTGAGGTTGCAAATTTCAACCGCCCACCGCTCACCCCTCCCTTTCGAAGCACATAGAGAAGCTACGGTGGCCGACACAGGACAAAGATCTCGTCGTCTGAGACAGCAGAGAGTAGCTAGCGCTCTGTAGAGCAGTTTGTCTGTTTAGGGCTACTGTAGAAACATGGCGGCGCAAAATGGTGACTTCACTGTAAGGAGACCCGCGGTGTATGTAGATAGAAATGAATCATTCTAATAAAAACATAACGGTTCATTATGTAAGGGGTTTATACTCCACTGAAAACATAGTTATGTATATTATATTGCATTTCTGTCAATAGATCCTCGTAAATACTACACACTGCACCTTGAAATCATGGACAAAATTCACAGCTAAATTTAACCTAAACTAAATTTAATTACTAAGGGGAAAAAAAATCATATTTAGATTGTTGTTGAAGTGAAAAATACTTTTCCTGTTTCTCTTTTATCAGACTATAACGTCCCTAATGTGACCTCAGCCACTGTAGCAAATAAATCCATTTAAAGGGGCAGTGCTTTTTCCTTCCTTCCCCCTCAAACGTCTGTGTAAATATTTGCATTTGTCTGTCAGTGAGAGTTTGGCTGTGAGAGCTTTTATTTTCTCCTGTTTATTTGGACACTAAAACATAGATGGACTGAAGTTACATAACCTAAAAAATCTTCCCACATCAGGAAATTAAAATATATAACATCGTCCGTCCTCTGGGTCAACTTGCTGAAGGCCGGACGTGTTAAATATTGTATAATGAAACCAATTGAATTCATTATCACTTTGTTTATTGTTATTAATTTTATTAAAAATACTAAGAAATCTTGTAATGACCAAAATTGGACTATAAAACAGGTAATCTGACTATTTTAATCTGGCCATCTTTATATATATTCAGTACATATTCATGTCCTGCACTTATGAAACCACTGTATATCCTGCACTTGCTGCTATTGCACTTCTGGTTAGACCTAAACTGCATTTCGTTGCCTTGTACCTGTACTTGTGTAATGACAATAAAGTTGAATCTAATCTAATCTAATCTAATTTATTACTTAATTGTAAAAAGATTATTTATTTAATTATAAATTGATTTCTATCTATCAATGTTAAAATGGTAAAAAGTTAAATATATTGTATAAAAGTGGCAACAAATCTCCATTGCTCTTGCAATCTATCTTTATTCGCGGGTTTTCCTGTTCCTCCTCATTAAGATGTAATCAGGCAATAGTATTTCCCTTATTAAAAGTTACATAACTGACCGATGGAATGATTTTTTTTTCTTTTGTGCATTTACACTAAAGCCCAAAGTATCCTTTAGTTTTTATGTGTATGCTGCGGTATGTCTACACTGAGTACACATTTCGTCATCAACATGACTCCCTGTAAACCCTAACGCTCAAAATAATTCACTGGTTTGAGTAGAGCCAACTCAAATAAAACAAATTAGTTCAAACAAATTAACTTTTATGAGTATTTAGAACTTTCTTTTTCTTTTGAGTTCACAAAACTGACACTTTTTAAGTAATCGGAATGGTTTCATTGTTTTTTAAACATGAGTTTTATGAACTTGTTTCTTTTAATTCAGACAAACTTAAATTTAACCGAAACTGGGCTGGGATTTCTATTTTTACAGCATGCTTTGCCATGACACTCAAAAGGGACTGTAAATGACAAAATTAAGTGTTATATTATGTTTTTTGTGTGCAAGATTAACGTTAAGTGGGAGATTTAGTAGCGTTTAATGTTTTGTTATGCTAGTTTAGAACAGTTTCTGTTATGTTGTTTTATTGTAGGGTTACCATCATGGTAGCGAGTGGAGCATGAGCTTAGTTTGAGAATAGATTGATGTTAAAGGTATTATATTGCTGTCCTCATTCAGCAAGTGCTATATGCTAATGCTACCAAAGCATTGTGTAACCAATTAGCAAGGTGGCATTTATTGAATAGGCTAGTTAAAGCTAGTTTTTAAAGTTTCCACTACTAAAAATGTGAGATTACATATTTTTGTTAAATGTATGAATTAGTTTACTCAAATATTTCAAGTTCAGAGCAATTAAAATGTATGAATACAAAATAAAAATCTGCAAGTTCTGCTTACTTAAACATTTAATTTCTTAACTTTAAAGAATTTTAGGCAACTGATTGCCTCAATTTTTGAGGTTTTTTTTTGTGCCAATTAGTTGGTCGACAAGGGTGGCAACACTAACACGGGATTAGAAGATTAGACAAAACAACAACAAGCTACTAGAGATTGCAAGAACAATAGACGCTAAACAAGGTATTGTGTGAGGAGGGAAGAGATAGCAGCCTGTAACTCTAGTTTTAAATTTGTACAAATACATTTTTATCACTTTAACTGCTGGAGATAATTAGTGCAAACAACAGACAAGGATGACATTTTCGAGTGCACATGTCGAGAGCATCTGTGTTTGTGCACAACAGACTATTTCATAACAATGTACTTTGAAAGGCTGTGTGTTTACCTGTATGCATACTGTAAGCGTTCGCGTCAAAAGTGAAGTATAATTCGGGCTTAATTCTACGCACCCAGTTCCAAGTTCCCAAAGCACTGAATGGCCAGGTTACAGGAAGTATGCATCCTGACCCAGAGGGCCACATCCTGTAGCAGAGTTATTTTGAGCAGCACAGATTTTATGACAGCAGCAAGACAAACTTTGCTAGAGGGGAGCATTTTTAAAGGTCACATTTGTGTAAAATATAGTTGAATGCTTTCCTTGACTGGATTGACCAAAGACACACACAAAACGATATCCGCGCACATTCTCATCCTCTCATGTAGATGCAGACATGATTTTGCTAAAGTAGCAGTTAAAAGAAGTAACATAAGGATGTAGCCATATGGCAGCTGATTACCTTGCCATATTGGAGAGCTCATGTAGTGTCCACTGGTTTGAGAACCAGGTCTTGAAGGAATGAAGTCATGTGTACTCTTCCCTGTGAGGAGAAAGTGACAATTAAGCAGATTAAGTAGTGTTGTGCCACAGGGTTCTATTCTTGGACCATTTATATTTTCATTGTATATGTGTCCATTAGGCTCAATTTCCGTAAATACATTGTGTATCATTTATATGTTGATGTTACACAGCTATATTCCACTCGATCCAAGTGGGTCTCAATTGTTTTGTTCACTAGTACATTGCTTACACTGTCAACCTGAAATAGTTGGCAAAACTCAAAGAATTGAGGCAATCAATTGTAAGTAAGTTTAAGTAAGCAGAACTTGCAGATTGTTATTTTGTAATCATACATTTTAATTGCTTTTAATTGAAATATTTGAGTAAGCTAATTCATACATTTAACTTAAAATATAAATGTAATCTCAAATTTGTATTATTTTATTTTTCTGAATGAGGACAGCAATATATTACATGTAAAATATATCTGTTCTCAAACTAAGCTCATACTCCACTCCTCACCATTATGGTAAACCCTACAAAAAAACAACATGAAAGAAACTCTTCTAAACTAGCATAAAGAAACATTAAACACTACTAAATATCCCACTTAATGTTAATCTTGCACAAAAAACATAATATAACACTTAATTTTGGCATTTACTGTCCCTTATGAGTGTCATGGCAAAGGATGCTGGGAAATAAAAAATCCCAGCCCAGTTTCAGTTACATTTAAGTTAGTCTAAATTAAAAGAAACAAGTTCATAAAACCAAAAACAATGAAACAATTCAGATAATCTGTCAGTTTTGAGAAAGGTCAAATTTTTTTTTAAAACTAATTTGTTTCATTTGAGTTGGCTCTACTCAAACCAATTAATTATTTTGAGCGTTTACAGTGTAGGTGAAGATAAAGCCTGGTTGCCAGTCATTTTCTCCATCTTAACACTAATAAGACAGAGTGTGTTGTTTTTGGATCTCCTTCTGCCACCATGGAGACTATAAGTAGGCTAGCCTCTGTTTCGCTAAGTGTTTCTGATTGTGTTAAACCTGGTGTTATTCTGGACTCTTGCATTGGTACTTGATGAGCAGGTTACCACTGTTGTTAAGGCTGTCCTCTACCGACTAATCTCCAAATTGAAATGAATTCTTTCTAAAGACTTGGATACCGTAATTCATGCATTTGTCTCATCACATATTGATTAATACAGGTATTTCTCAGTACCAATTAACCTGTCTTCAATTGGTGCAGACTGCAGAAGCCAGGCTTCTGACCTGTACACAGAAGATGGATATTGCTCTAGTTTTAGCATCATTACACCGTTTGTTAAATTTAGTGCAGTTTAAGATTCTTTTTTTTTTGTGTTTAAAGTTTTACACAAAATACTGCTGACCTTTTGGTTTTTTCAACAAAATGTTAGAAATTTGAGATCATCTAACTAGACGGTGCTCTTTGTTCATAAAACTAGATTAAAATCAAAAGGATTATGGAATATTTTTTATTGCATATAAAATATTGTCCAACAGTGGATGCTTTTAAATTGCATTTGAAGGCGTATCTAGTTAGTATGGCTTTTACATCCGAGCAGTTAACAGGTTTTAATGTGTCTGTGTATGTAAATGTTTATATTGTTTAACTTATCTGCTAAAAAGCACTATTCTATTTTATTATTAGGTCATATGATATGATATATACCATAGTAATGTATACAATGTATTACCATAATCATATACCATGATACAGTATTTCAAAGAATACAGTGGTAAAGGTATTATTATAATACTATATGGCTAAATACCATGGGATTTTTTCATAAGGTGACCACACAAGGGTGCTATGATGTCTTTAAAAAGATCATATTAAAATAGATTACATGAGCAGAGGTAATAAGGCTGTGAAAGGCTTCACATGCCTAACAAACTCACATAACAAACATCAAACACTGTGTCAGCCTTACCATATGGAGTGGGGGGTGTCACAGGAAATGCCGGTGTGGGCGGAACTTGATTAAGACCCACCCACAGTGGGCTGTCAACCTCTGGAGGGAGGTCACCAAAGTCAACAGTGTCAGTGCCAGAGTGACCCCTCTGGAACAGACAAAAACACACAAGGCATTGTTGTAGGAATGTTCTGGGTTCAATACAAGTTTAACTTGTATTTTAGTTGACTGGGCAGAAGCTTGCACAGGGTTGGTGAGCGATTCAATTGCACTAGTCTCTAGTTAAAAAGTGTAATGTTTAAGTTTCGCAGATATATATTAGTGAAGTAATTGTGCAGGTATAAATGTGTGTATATTTATACCAAAGTTGGTGTGTCAAAGCCGAATCTCTGGATGTTCTGGATTCGATCACCACCCGCACTCCGCAACACAGAGTATTCAGAGACATCACCGAGCTGTTTCTGTCTCCAATCTGTACAGAGAGAGACACACACAGAAAGAAAGAGTTATTTTGAAGGCATTCGCAATTGATATTCACTGAATGGCAGTTCACATTTGACTGTGACAAGTCATTTAGCCTTGAAATCTCACTCTTATTCATGATTTTCTAACAACATCAAACAAAGTTAAAGTGTTTTAAACACCATGACCTAAAATAGCATGTTATTATACAATGCTTGTTTTGATAAGATCAATGAGGAGAAGATTATGACAAGACCCATTTCCTTCAGGGCTGTTATAAAATACATACCACAAAAACATTTCAAAATAAAATACATTTTATAAGGGAATGCACCGATACCATTTTTTCAGAACCGATCCGATACCAAAAATTCTTATACCAGTCCAATACTAGTGCAGTTTTGTTTAAAAATTCAATGTTGAATTTCTATACCTCAGTGTGTTGAACTGATAATCACTCTTTTGTGTGTTCTACAATCTACTAAATACAGACAACTTCATTATAAAAGAAAAACAACCAATTTAAAAAATATATAAATCACAATCTATGACAAAAATACTACTATAAACTAGATGGTGGATAAACTACATGGATAATTCAGCAGCAAAAGTTACTCTAGAAAAATCATGAGTGCACAATAATTGTATAAAATTCGTATTCGTTTTACACATAGACTGTAGGTCTTTACTTTCTTCCATTGAAATAACTAACGCCGCCAGTGTTCAAATATGTTGCTGACATCTTAGGTCTCGAGTCTGCGCATTAGCAACTTGGAGCCCGAGTCTGCGCAGTAGTGAGCGCGAAGTTGAGCCGCGATATCAAGGTCCCACCCACACTCCTGCCTAATCAACAACGTTTTGTGAAATAAACAGATATGGAAATGTAGAGACTAAAGTTAAAGCTGCAATCTCCTCCTGAAGTTCCCGAAAAATGTCTGTTAGTGCCTCAGTGACTACTTCGCTCAGAGAAGCTGTCAATCTCAGCTGTCAATCATAACGTCACACCCCCCCATTTTTATAGCATCAAAAACAAAACTTATTTAAAGAACGAATACTTGAACTAACATCAGCGTGATAAAAAACAGCCTAAAATGACAGAAACCATCTTTGGAAAAAAATTATTTTAAGTGTAATTTTATTGTTTAGTTTGTCTATGTCCCATTACACTTCATGGAGAGGGCGGGGTTTATGACCTACACTGCATCCAGTCACCTGGGGGCGATTGAGACACTTTGGCTTCAATTATCAGGATTCGTGTGGCACGCTTGGTTTTACATAACATTTCTTGGTTATTTAATCTTTTTAATCCTATACTTTTTGATTATTTTCATTTTCAGACTATAAAAACATGTGGTGCGTCCCAATTCTCATACTATCCGTCCTAAATAGTATTAGAAAATAGAATTAGTACATCCCAAATCGTAGTATGTTGAAATGTGTATTCCAAAGATACCCGGATGGTCTATAATTGATTACAAATGGCCAACAGCACAGGCTCTGTTAACGATCACTTTCAAAATCCTCAATACTCAGCGATGGGGAAAGACATAATGTTTTGTGTCTCAGGAGACGCTCACTTCAAAGGCATTCTTCAGCCCTTACACCATGTGTATTCAAACACACACTCAAACATACACACACACACCCCACAGGGCATATATCTGGTGACATACTACAGTAGTAATAACACTGCATAGATTTCTGTTCAACAGGATGAATTCACCACTCAACTAAAGGACTTTCTATTCCAGGTGCCAGAACTGCTCTGACATGGGCTGATCCTGCCGAAAGGATCTTAAGATCTTATAGAACAGTAGACAGGGGACACATGCAAGGCAGGGGACATACTTCAAAAGCAACAAGACCCGTTCAGTTTGCTGAGGTCAAAGGAGCCAGAGTATTCAGTTCATGGAGACTGCACCACAGATGTGTCTGGTAAAGAACAGCAGTCAATATAACATTATTAGGACATCACTAAATAGTTGTCAAGGGCAGTGTTATTACACCACTAGAATGATGTCAAATTTTAAACAAAAAGGCAGCTCAGGTCACATTTACACGATGCAAGCACTCCATACCTGGATGTTTATATATTCAAACACAGTCACACTTACACACACATACTCACTGAAATGAAAGGCAGGACTTTATTTTCTTTTGAAAACCTGTCAGGAGCTGCACATAGAGAACCATTGTATGTTACTTGTGTGCATTTATTAACATAAATTACGCCCCTGCCAACAAAAACCTCAATGGAAACATCAATACTAAGTCACTAGACTGCAAGCTCAGAAATTAACCAGTGAACAAGGCACAAATGCCACTTAAAGCAACAAAATGTTTATTTGAAATGTGATGGTAATATACATGCTTATAAACATACACACTACCATTCAAAACTTTCGGTAAAATGTTTGTTTTTGAAAGAATTTGAAAGTGAGTCTATTATGCTATAGTATTTGATTATAATATTATTTCACAATATTACTGTTTTTATTGTATTTAATTTAAAGTTTTCAGCATCATTACTCCAGTCTTCAATGTCACATGATCCTCCAGAAATCATTCTAATATGCTGATTTGATAAAAAAAAAAAAAAGTATTATTATTATTATCAATGTTGAAAACAGTTGCTGCTTTTCTCACGATTCTTTGATTAATAGAATGTTCAAAATATCATTTATTTTAAATAAAATGATTTTGTAACATTTTAAATGTGCTTACTGTCACTTTTGATCAATTTAATGAAAAATATCTTTTGATACTGTAGTGTAAATAAAATAAACACCATATTGGTTGTGGTTTGATATCTTTTTACAGTTACTTTTGAATTTGGTATTGAATTGATTTTACAACCTTAACAATGAAATGCTGAGCATTTATTTTTATTAAAATTTAAGTATTTGAAATAAACTGACAGCATGCTATGGGTTTTATGTTTCGAAAAAACAAATATATTGAACACAGTGTCTACACTGGATGTCGAAAGTGACTGTTTTGATACTTCTGACCGTGTCTAGAACTTTTTGTGGTGGACTGCTGGTCAGTTGTTATCAATAAATGGGTTTAGGATTAGTGAATTTATCAGGATTTGCCCTTACTTGATTTGGCCCTTCCACCTGAGTGTGTCTTTCCATTGGTGTGAAGGGAGGCTGAGCGGGTCATGTGACTCCTTGCCTGTGTGGGGATTGGCTCAAAGTCAGGGTCAAGGTCCAGAATCAGCTGATTGAGCTGTTCAATTGATTGATCTATATCCAAAGCGAGTGTTGCAAACTCATCGTCCTTGTCTGGCTCTGACTGCGCCTCTGGAAAGCCGTTGTCTGGTAATGAAGGTTTGCTTGCACCTCTGTGGAGCTCCATCTCCTCCTTGTGTTCCAGTCTGTCTGATGGAGTGTGTGTGTAAGAGGTGGACTGCGACATTGACTGCTGTTGTTTCACCCATATATGCATCTGATATCCAGTAGGTACTTTAGAGTGTATGAGTGTGTTTGAGGAACTCGCATCATTTCTAAATATGGCAGGAGGCGCTTCACTTTGACAGTCATCTGATTGGATGGAGTTCTGGCATTCACCTGAAGACAAACCAGACATTTCCTTTGAAGACAGTGTGCCTTTAGAGTCTGAAACAGCAGCAATGGCGATATTAGGTGTGGTGATGTCGTCGTCATCATCTATAATGTCCGTCTCCCGCTCTATAAACATAGCTTCACCGTTTAAATGACTGGAATGATCAAATGCAGCTTGACTGGCTATAGCGTCATGTCTCTGGATGCCTAGAGAAGGTTGTTCCTCCTCCATTCTGAGCCCAGGATTAACTCTGTGGAGCTGGGTATGCTCCTCAGAGCTGTAGCTGATTGCGAGCCCAGAGGCTTGTCCTCCAGTCCACAGGGAGGAGCTGGAAAGTCCAGAGTCACTGCTCAAAGAATGGGCGCCTTCATTTGGCTTGGCTGTGGAAGAAAGAACGAAAAGAATCAGTACAATAATGTAGTGCAAGGATGATGTAAATATGCAGGCCAACCCAGAAGTTAGCATCATACTGGTTCCCTCGACAAAAAAACAAAATAGGCAAAATAGGATTTTACCATGGGCTTTTGGATAATCGAAAAAAATAAGCTCTGTGATTAACAAAAGTTTATGATACTTACATATTCAAGATAATTTTCAGAAATGAACAGTTTTTATAAATTTTAAAGCCTAAATACAATTGGCAGAAGTAAAACGCTAAAGGTAGGCTATATACGAACTACATCACGGTCCCATGACTTCAACGTCACCATCACTAAGCTTCTAACAACTCTTTCAGTTTATATCTAAAAAACATTTTCCCTTAAAGTTTGAGTTAAAATAGTTTGTAAGAGCATGATTATAAGCACAACAAGGCTGTAAAAGCGGACTGAGCCTGAAGTGCTAAAATACTAACTCATTTCCTGTTTTTGGCCTACAAAAATTTGTCATCCCTGCACTATATATTTAAGGGACAATAAAGTTGCATTTCAATTCACAGGGACCCTACATAATGTTCACAGCTCCCTATACAGTAAGCAAGGGATTAAAAGTTCACTACAATTTAATTTTTTTTTATTTCGAGCGCCCTGCAACATCATGAAACAAACACTTTGGGCAGCAAATGTACTAAATAAATATAACTTTGGTCAGAGCAAGATGGGCAATGTATCTTTTCTATATAAAAAAAAGTTTTTTTAACACTACTTCTACAAAATCATTCCACAAGAAACAATGAGGTTCATTTTCGTGTGTTACGTAGCACATTTGAGCTTCCGCAAGAACCAATGAGGTTCATTCTCGTGTTGCACAGCATGTTTGAGCTTCAGCAAGAACCAATGAGGTTCATTCTCGTGTGTTACGCAGCACGTTTCAGCTTCCGCAAGAACCAATGAGGTTCATTCTCGTTTTACGCAGCACGTTTGAGCTTCCACAAGAACCAATGAGGTTCATTCTCATGTTACGCAGCACGTTTGAGCTTCCACAAGAACCAATGAGGTTCATTCTCGTGTGTTACGCAGCACGTTTGAGCTTCCACAAGAACCAATGAGGTTCATTCTCGTGTGTTACGCAGCACGTTTGAGCTTCAGCAAGAACCAATGAGGTTCATTCTCGTGTGTTACGCAGCACGTTTGAGCTTCAGCAAGAATCATTGAGGTTCATTCTCGTGTGTTACGCAGCACGTTTGAGCTTCAGCAAGAACAATGAGGTTCATTCTCGTGTGTTACGCAGCACGTTTGAGCTTCTGCAAGAACCAATGAGGTTAATTCTCGTGTGTTACGCAGCACGTTTGAGCTTCAGCAAGAACCAATGAGGTTCATTCTCGTGTGTTACGCAGCACGTTTGAGCTTCAGCAAGAACCAATGAGGTTCATTCTCGTGTTACGCAGCACGTTTGAGCTACAGCAAGAACCAACGAGGTTCATTCTCGTGTGTTACGCAGCACGTTTGAGCTTCAGCAAGAACCAATGAGGTTCATTCTCATGTGTTACGCAGCACGTTTGAGCTTCAGCAAGAATCATTGAGGTTCATTCTCGTGTGTTACGCAGCACGTTTGAGCTTCAGCAAGAACCAATGAGGTTCATTCTCGTGTTACGCAGCACGTTTGAGCTTCAGCAAGAACCAATGAGGTTCATTCTCGTGTTACGCAGCACGTTTGAGCTTCTGCAAGAACCAATGAGGTTTATTCTCCTGTAAAGTCTTACGGGTTTGGAACAGCATGAAGGTGAGTAAATGATGAAACATCATGCAAAAGCAAAATATTTCGGCTACAGATATGATTTTAGAGATTTTCAGTTGTATTTGGCATCCATGATACCTGATATGTGAATGTACATCATTTTAAACATGTTTGTCAGAAGTACTTATCTTCACCCACTCCTCTTACATTTAGCCCTGTGTGTCATAGTCTGGGGTACAGTGGTAATGTTAACATGTCTTTAGCGAGTTGCAGACACCTTAGTCATCACACAAATACCCAGATACACAGACCTAGATGTCTTTGTGTGTCCATTGTGTGTGTTCTAGCAAAGACACATCAGTCAGCCAGTGGCAGCTGAACACAGATCGCAGCAGATAGCATCATGTGTCATGACACACTCACACACTCTCGCAGCATTGATCATGACTGATAACACTTATCTACTGTTTAACATGAAGCCAGAAGGCAGCATCACACATGCAGGCAGAACAAACACACCTAAACACCAACATTTAGTATCAGATGAGTAAACTCGCTTACTCACTAGTCCGCTTTCACAGCCTTATTGCATTTATAATTGCACCCTTGCAAACATTTTTTTTTTAATGAAGACTGAAAAAGTGGAAGTCATGTGACCGCAGTGTAGTTCATTAAAGCCTACGTTTAGATTTTACTTCTGCTGATTGTATTTAGGCTTCAAAATTTATAAAAGTTGTGTTTATTTGTGAAGATTACATGCACAAAACCTTTAAGAATCATAAACTTTTGCTGGTCACAGAGCTTATTTTCTGTATCCAAAGGAATAATCCTATTAAAATCCTACAATATAAATTAATCATTTGATGTAATGCACTTAGTGTGTACATATGTTTTTACACTGAACTTATATTTAAAAGTATAATACCTGTTAATACATCTGTAATTAATTTATGCAATTACACAGCTGACCCAACCTCTTAAATCAACCCTTTAACCCAACCAGACCACCAAACCTGTCCCTTACTTGCATCCCACCTCAATAGCAGCAAAAGTGTTTTACAATACAGCATGAACACATTAAATACACTGTTACAAAGTATATAGTAGTTAAAGACACCTAGACTGATCAGACAATGGTAAAACTGGTCAGTACGTCAACTGGTGAAAAACACTCTTTTTAACTAAACCAGTAAAGCTTCTCTAGTCTCAAGAGGCTGAAATCCAAATACCAGGCATGCATGATAAAACGCCACAGCTGGCAACTCTCTCTCTCTCACACACACACACACACACACACACACACACACACACACACACACACACACACCAACAATAACTGTGATTCAATAGTCATACAAACTTTATCATAAAATCAACTTCATCATTATCTAAAATAAATATTTAATAGACCACTTGATCAAAACTAACAATATCAAAAGCCTCAAACAGACCAATGCGTCAACTTCATACTTGACTTTGACTTTCAATATGACTTTGCATCGAACAAAAAGTCCTTTCTTAGTCACATTTCTTAATATTCTGTCCATGTTTTATTAAAGTGTTTTTAGACTACATCAAAAGCAAACCCGAAAACTCTCAAAAGTGACTTTTCCTGATAAATGAAGTACAACTGCATTCATTTATCACAAGAGCTTTCAACAGCTCACAAAATAAATCAACCGTGTTGCTGTTGAAAGTGTATCCCACCACCTCGCACCGCTTCAAAAATGCACGGAGCGGTACAAACGTAATGCTTTCCAGAAACATCCTCTCGAATCAGACCCAAAGGTATCTGAGAGGACAACAGATGACTTTGACCATGGAAACTATTATAAAGAGCAAGAGATAAAGACATCTGACAGAGTCATAAGTGAAAAAAGAGAGAGTTTCTACAATATACAAAAAAGAAAAACAAACAATATTTCTTGAATGAATAGAGAAAGGGGGGAAAAGGCAAGCAGTCCTGACCGTGTTTATCCTGCAGGCGACTGTTCCCATTTTGTCCTGCATGTTTCTCTTTTTCTGTCCTTCTCGCCTCATGCAGTTTTAAACAGACAGGCAGCTTGCATTCTTTCCCATAAGGTGATAACAGCTCCCCTGGGTCTCCTTTTCTTTCCTCTTCTTTTTCTCTCTCTCAGTCAATCTTTTTCCTCCCTTTCCCCTATTTTCCCTCCTCCCTCTCCTCTTACAGTGCTGCTCGCTCTCCCCGTCTCTCTCTCTCCACCTCCACACACAGGTAACCCCTTTCAGGTGCCCCTTCTGGGTGTACGGGAAAATCCTGGCTTGGGAAGTATTATTCCGCTTGAACCAGCCAATGCTCCTCGGAATACAGCTGTACACACACACACACACATATGCTTGTTGTAGAGCATGCACGAACGCTCGGAGGACCTTGAGCCCTCCAAATATGGAGTGGGGAATGTAAACACAAGGGCGGAGTTATGTGTGGGTGGAGAGACGGAGCGCAAAGAGACACAGAGCGAAAGAGAGAGATAAGGGAGGTATTGATGTACTAAAGAACAAGAGCGCCAAGGTAAAAAGAAACAAAATGATGAAAGAAAGATTGAAAGAAAGCTAAAGAAAGATAACCGGAGAGAAAAAAAACAACAGTATGAAACTTTGGTCGGCTGGCAGGAGCATTCCTTCAGACTGTTTGTCGCTGCAACTGGCAGTAATTACAGACATACAAGTGTGTGTTTGTGAGTGTGTGTAATTCTATATTTGAGCTTATGTATTGTAAATTGTAAAGGCTGTTTGTGCACCAACCATGAGGCATCTCTAAATTACACGGCTGCTTGGGACGGAATCACACAACCAGATGTGCTTCAAGACTCAGTCCCATATGACACACACACGCACACACACATTAAGTTGTTGGGATTGATTTTTTTACAGTTGTGAACAGAAACTCCCAGCCTTTAAATATCCGGCCCTGGAATTTCCAATTCTTGTGCATAGTACTACATTTTACTATGTAAAACCTTAGAATCCATGCAGCCAAAAGCAAAGGGCCACCATAACAAGTGTAGCTTAATAGTTCCCTGATCACTGAACTTTAACTGGACAAGGAGAAAAAAGTTCATTTTCATAAAGTTAAACACTCACTATGTTCCACTCCCTGAAGTGGATTTACTTCTGCAAAATTCAATATTGTGTATAGGGGTAAATTTTACTCTATACTGTACTCCTCAAAAGCTAGTTTTTGGTCAATACGATTTTTTTAGAAAAAGAAAAGCAAGGATGCATTAAATTGACAGTAAATACATTTATAATGTTACAAAATAATTATATTTCAAATAAATTCTTTGAAATAAGCAGCACAACTGTTTTCAACATTGATTAAGAAATGTTTCTTGAGAAGCAAATCATCATATTAGAATGAGTTCTGAAAGATCATGTGACACTGAAGACTGGAGTAATGATGCTGAAAATTCAGCTGTCATCACAGGAATAAATTACATTTTAAAATGGAAAACAGTTATTTTAAATTGTAATAATATTTTACAAAATTATTAACAGTTTTTGTGTTTTTCAAAAACATTAAGACGTTTTAGAGACCCCTAACTTTTGAAGAGTAGTTTACCATATAGTTCCCATTATTTTTAGCCTTACATTTTTCTTTATTTTTGAGGAAAAGGGAGATTTTTACAAGCTAAATACTGTTTTTTTTTTCATCTTTCAAGGCAATGTTAATTTTCTACATGCTTAGTAAAATGGTGTTTACTTAGCAAATTTACCTACCTCAAAAATAAATATAGACGTTGGCTTGTGAAGTACATGATTTATACTGAAATAAAAGCTTATTTCAAATTGTCAACCCTGTTATCAATTTTTTCCCTCTTTTAAAGTAAACTATTCCCAAAATAACAAAAACTTTGTTCTAATGCCATAAAATAAAATTGTCTAATTTGTACAATTTATTAACATATTATTATTAACATATTATCTGTATGATTGAATGAATAAAATCTTTAAACAACTATTATTTTACATACCACCTTATTATACCGGAAAGGAACACATTAAATAGACTGATCCAATACCATTGTGTTTGCCGTCATTGATACACTATATTGCCAAACGTTTTAGGATGCCTGCCTTTACATGCATATGAACTTTAATGACATCCCATTCTTAATCCGTAGGGTTTAATATGGAGTTGGCCCACCCTTTGCAGCTATAACAGCTTCAACTCTTCTAGGAAGGCTTTCCACAAGGTTTAGGAGTGTGTTAACTGTGCGCCTCAGAATGCACTGACCCCGCTCTGATTTTACGTGGCTTACCACTTCGTGGCTGAGTTGCTGTTGTTCCCAATTGCTTCCAATTTGTTATAATGCCACTAACAGTTGACTGTGGAATATTTAGTAGGGAGGAAATTTCAGGAATGGACTTGCACAGGTGGCAAACTATCACGGTACCACGCTTGAATTCACTGAGCTCCTGAGAGCGACCCATTCTTTCACAAATGTTTGTAGAAGCAGTCTGCATGTCTTGAATTTATACACCTGTGGCCATGGAAGTGATTGGAACACCTGAATTCAATGATTTGGAGGGGTGTCCCAATACTTTTGGCAATATAGTGTATATTAACATTTGTAGGAATTCAACATATTTTCTTCTCTGCCTTATTTCTCTTTGTGTAGAAGACAACTTAAATTAAAAACTGGTAGAAAATGTTAGCCCACTGTACCCTACATGCTGGCCCTTAAATAACACAAGTCATTTGGGTCTGTTATGTCTGAGCTCCATCCCACTGCTTTGATATTCTGACTCGCTCTTCTGGACAAAACATCATATACTTTGAGCAGCTCTCTATTACTACAGCTCATCTAGTGCAGCAACGTTAACATTTACAGTAATTACAAACCTTCAAGGGAAAAAGCCAAGGATAGAGCACTGTGGCAGTACTATGGTAACTGGCAAGTCATTATGGTCTGGAGGTCTCAGACCAAACAAGATTAGATTAGGGTCAAATACAAGAATTTTACTATTATTGTATAGGAGGTTAAGCTCTTCCACCCACCTTGAACAGTCCCGCACAGTCTCATATGTTCCAATTAACCTCAGCGAACATTGCCCAGACTTATTAAAGTTAAAGAGTGTTTTCTGTAGCAGACCGTAACTTGACAATTACTAGACCATTACAGAGACTTTGTGTCTCGAAAAACTATTCTTTGCATCCTGAAATAAACACTGCTTACATGTGCATTCATGCTTTTGTTTTCCTCTCCTAAAATAAATACCAACAATCAGATGGTTTCACCACAGAAGTCCCACAAGTGGCCTATGATGTACTATGAAAACATGTCCTGAATTAGTTAATCCAAAACCAGATTTAGTTTGCTTGTCGTATGTTAATAAAGACATAGTAAAGTGTATACAGACTTGTCCGTTTGAAATTCAAAAAACACTCCAGAAAACAAAGTAGATATAATATGTCACAAAAGTTAAAACCATAGCCTGAGGACACACACACACACACGCGCGCGCGCACACGCTCGCACACACGCTCGCACACACACAATAGTGAGCTTATGATGACACATCATATCTTTTTTTTATGCAATCTTGAAGAAATCTAACTGTGATTCATGAGCAAAAAAGACCAAAAAAATGTGGTGGTTTTAAAAACTCAGTGTACATCAAATTACCCTAGACTAGTGATAATTGTCCAATATTTGGGCTTTTTGACTAATATTCACAAATCACTTAGCAGAACTTTTCCTTAAATGGACCAACAGTTTGAGTGAATTATTGTGTAAATATATTTCATTTTAGCAATTTAGCACACATCTGCTATATGTATATCATACACAGTTGTTATTTGTGTCATACTCTTATTCTGTACTTTAAACTAAAATTCTAATATCTGTTTTTAGTGTTTTTACTATGATCACCGTAAAACAAAACAGTAAATCATGAAGGTGTTTAAAAGGCTGAAAGTTGTCAAGTTCTGTTGGCTACAAAACTGTTTTACTGTTTCAATATTTCTGTAAAGCAATTAAATTACCAATAACATTTTAACTTCATGAAGCATTTCATATTTCAATATATTTGCTGAATTACACTATCTTTCAAAAGTCTGGGGTCGTTTTGTTTTTGAAAGAAGTCTCTTATGCTTACTAGAGGCTGACATTTTTTCAGGAATCCCGTGGGATGGGAAACAAAATCACTATTAAATCACGTGATTGGGACGGGAGATGAAAAAATTTCAGCGGGAGTGGGCGGGACCGGGAATCGTAATAACACTATGATAGAGTCAACTTTATTTATATAGCGCTTTTTACAATGCAGATTGTTTCAAAGCAGCTTCACAGTGTTAAACAGGAAAATAATGCAACCGAATTTGATTCGTCTGTACAGCCGCTCTGGAGAAAGCGGTGATGTCATCTAGCTCATTTCAATTATCATATATATAACACTATGATATCAACTATATACACAAATTTACCGTTTATATAAATTAACTATATGTTTTAATTTTGAACTCAATTCTAGTTGCCCTGTCTCTTTATGCTCTCCTGTTTGGTTTGGTGTGGCTGGTTAAGTGAATGATGTGCTCCACACCCATAACAGTTGGTGGCAGTAATGCACAAGTTGGTATGCCAATGCCAACCACCAATAATATAAGAGGCTTCCCCATGCACCTTGTAGCCGCGAAAATCAATCAAAATGGAGTCAGACATAAAAGCCACGCTGCAACGACTACTGTCGAAAATGATACCTCAGTTGTGCTCACCAACTTTTCTGGGCAGTCTGAAGTAACCAAAAAGACGGCGTGAAAACGCCATACCCCAGCTGCAAGACATTTACTGCGCATGCGTGTGTGGGTTTGTGTGCGTTGTGTTTGTGTGTGTTTGCATAGATTATTTACATGGAATTTAATGTGTGTGCATTGTTTAAGCTGGCTTTCAGTTAAATAAAATAACAAAAACTACATTTTGGATTTTTATTCAACTAAGTGGGCATGCCGTGATCTGTACTGAATTTTTTACTGTAACTGACAGATTCCGACCAAAAAAAAAAACACAACACGGGAGTGGGAGGGAACGGGAGTCATTCTTCTGGGATTGGGACAGGACGGGATTTTCCCCCAGTTTTTTGTGGGATTGGGATGAGACAGGATTTTTTTTATGGGAGTGGGACGGGAGAGGTTTGAAAATCCACTCCAGTGTCACCCTCTAATGCTCACCAAGGCTGTATTTACTTGATAAAAAAATTCTATTTAAATTATTTTAATGTCATTTATACATTTGTAATAAATTTAAATACATTAATGTAATTTTTTCCTGTTGTGGCAAAGCTGAACTTTCAGCATCATTACTTCAATCTTCAGTTTCACATGATCCTTCAGAAGTCATTTTAATATGCTGATTTGCTGCTTAAGAAACATTTATTATTATTATTATTATCAATGTTGAAAAACGTTTTTGCTGCTTAATATTTTTGTGGAAACTGATTTTTTTTCAGGAATCTTTGATGTAATCTTCTTTTGTAAAATTATAAATGTCTTTACTGTCACATTTGAACAATTTAATACATTCTCGCTGAATAAAAGTATTAATTTCTTAAAAAAACAAAAAACAAAAACAAAGAAATCTTACTGACCCCAAACTTTGAACGTCTGTGACAACATGCCTTGCTTCTCCCCTGTATATACAAATTTATAGCTTGCTAGATATCAGAATCAGGCACCCACACAGTTCTATTCAAGATGACTATTCTAGACCTTATGAAGAACTTGAGATGTCCAGTGTTACCTGCTGCTGTAAAATGTTCACTCAAGTCCCACTGAGCCTGTAGTGAATCCAGAGGGTCATTTTCAATGACAACAGCTGAACTGTTCCTCCAGTAGCCACAATCTTGAAATAAAGAAAAAAAAACAGCCATATTGGATTATACAAATTCGCGAAGACCTATAAAACATCTTCCAGAAAATTGTGAGGATACCTGAAGCAAGGGATGGATCTCTCTCCGCAATATCTGAAAAGAGCACCTCCACCACACCGTCCTCAGGGAATCTTGGGTCTTGAATGGAGACAAAAGCAAAAGCCAATGACTGAAAGGATTGAAAGGGATGGAAAAAACGACGCTGCACAGCAATGTGGGAACATCAACACACGACTTCAATGACAGTTGATGTATCTGTGACTTGTAAGCACGCTCGCCACATCCATGTGACCGTTTTCGCTTCTGGCCATCCACATTAGTTGTCTTGATTGTGTAAGGTTTCCCATTGTGTAAGGATTACACAAGTGTTTGTGTAAAGAGTGAAGTTGTCTGTCTGTTTCTCAGATCTGCTTGGGCCACCATGCGTCTTGCCTATCATTATTTACCAAAAACATTCGGGCACGCTCACATGCTCAGTCACTCACACACCAGGAAACGTCAACCTGCATTCAAAATAATGAAGTAAAAACATATGTTGGCCCCAAACAATATGGAATACAGATACTGCTGCTAGAGCTTTTCTCAGAGCCAACTTTGAACTAACTGTTTTCCAATAACATTTGTCAACCAGATTTACGGTACAAATACTTTGTCATCAATTTGAAAAAATGTATCTTATTTTATTGGTCCCACTTTATATTAAGTGTATTTATCTACCATGTACTAACATATAAAATAAGCATTTGATACAATGTACTTATTGCTTACATGTTTTTATATTTACATTGTACATTTACATTATTTACATTTCTGTTATTACATCTATAATTACACTGTTGACCTTTGCCTTACCCTTTAACCTAACATACCACCAAACCTGTCCCCCACCCTACCCGTATCCCACCTCAATAGCAGCAAAAGTGTTTTAGGTTACACTTTATTTTAAGGTGTCCGCGTTACAGTGTAATTATACATTTAAGTACTAAGTAATATAACATGTACTTACTATAGGGTCAGGGTTAGGATTAGGGTTTGGTTTTAGGGTTAGTCGCATGTAATTATGTATCATTTATAGTTATTACTACAGTAACTACATGTAAAGTGTAATGGACCCTGTAAAATAAAGTGTTACCGTAGTGTTGCAAGTATGTATACCGTATGCATACATACTTGCAACTAACACTAACCCCATAGTACATGCAGTTACTTAATATTACTCAGTACTTAAATGTATAATTACAGTGTAAAAAAGACACCTTAAAATAAAGTGTAACCCGGATTTTGCAATTAAACATGAACACAATAACATTGTACCTAATATAATGTATTTTGTCTTTTGAATCGTAATGTTTTGTCCGAAAACTTGTTGTGCTACATACAATATAAATGTCATTTGGTTTGTTATTTTGCAAATGCAAATACAAATATTTTCTTAGATTTTTATCTTCAAATATCTTTGGAACACTTTTTTGTGCGATGATTTTACCACAAACACTTTGGGTACCTTTGTTGGCATGATCAAGGTCTTCTTTCTGCAAGGAAAGTTGGTCTCCAGACAGAGCACCGGTGTGAAACTGCACACGAAACACTGTCTCATGATTCTTCACGGAAACATTTTTATGATAACACGCAATCTGCAGAAAAAAGAAGAAATGAAGATGATACAGTACGCAGTTTTCATAAGATTAGTGCAAAAACATGTTTTGGATGATTTATAAGCTAAAGCCAGTAAAATGTCCTCACTAGTTGGTTGTCATAATATTTCACTATAAGTGAGGACAATTGGCCCTCACAAGTATAGCCAAACCTGTACACCCAGGCTGTGTGTGTGTGTGTGTGTGTGTGTGTGTGTGTGTGTGTGTGTGTGTACCTTGTTTGGCTATACTTGTGAGGGGCCAAATGTCCTCACTTATATAGTAAAATATTATGACAACTCACTAGTGAGGACATTTGACTGGTCCTCACTAGTTAAAAATGCTTATAAATCGGCCAAAACATGTTTTTATTTAAATCTATTGTTTTGCACATGTTTCTGGGATGGGTAGGTTTAGGGATAGGGATTGGGTTAGGGGATAGAAAATATCATTAACCTGATATAAAAATCAATGGAAGTCTATGCAATGTCCTCACTAATATAGTGAATGAACATGAGTGTATGAGTGTGTGTGTGTGTGTGTGTGTGTGTGTGTGTGTGTGTGTGTGTGTGTAAGAGACAGAGAGATGTCTCACCATTAAATCACCTTTGATATTCTGTGGAGGTTCCAGAACAAAACACACACTGTCCGTCTGACCTACAGCAACCTGACTGAGAGTTACACAAGCACTAAATATACACATATTCTAAATATAATCACATGGACAAACATGATGGTACACAATACGCCCAGAATTTTAATATTGTATTTATATATAATATCCAAGTGTCTTACTGCACTCCTGATGTGTATATTGTCTGCGTGCCTTGATACACTCTGATAAACAGCTGACACACTGAAAACAAACGAACCCAGGGAGTAATTGTATTACACTTGTTTAGTTCACTTAATATAGATCTCAGTTTTGTCATTAAGTATTAACTTTGTCTCAGATGTTTCTACTCAACTTCGTTGAAGAAAACAAATTTTAACGAAGTTAAATACAGTTGACAAAGCATACTGTAAATGAGGTCATAGCTTAGATAAAATGATTTTGGAAGAATCTGATATAGAAATACTTTTTACAGCATTTATTAATCGGTTAATTTATGCATAAACAATTTAATACATTTTAAACATTTCAAGTTGTATAAACAAAAAAATCTTAAATTCATCTGTTATGAACAAACAATACTTTATATTCAACAAAATATTTAAAATAGTACATTTAAAAAAACATTCTAGATTAAAATGTTGATAATTGTTAGATCAATTAAAGAACTGCTTTAACAATTGCATTAATGTTAATAAACACAGCTTTCATTTCCAAAATGTCATAATTCACACACATTTGCTCATTTCTTTCCAAACCTGTATGCTTTTTTTATTCTTCTGTGAAACACAAAAGAAGATATTTTGAGAAATGTCTTAGTGTTTTTTGTCAATGATCACCAAAATGTTTTGATTACCAACATTCTTCAAAGTATCTTCTTTTGTGTTCCACAGAAGAAAGAATGTCATACAGGTCTGGAACGACAAAAGGGTGAGTAAATGATGACAGAATTTTTGGGTGAACTAATATTTAAGATTACGGAGGTATTTTTTAAAGAGAAATAATTGAGATATTAAATAGGGAGACAAAATACTGAAGCTCTTTGAAAAACTCAAATATGGATATCAAATATAGGATATATGGGTGTTTTCCTCACCTGTAGGGTGGAAGTCAGGAATGGGATGGATATTAATGCGGTGGATGAAGAGCGGGGAAGGGTTTATGTGGATCTGGTGAGTAAGCAGCCTGCCAAACACCTGCACATACCTGAACCATCCACAAACACCTCAAGTCACTCATACTGACACCAGACAATAGTAAAATCAAGCCTCACAACACCAGCACAACTCAGATGAAGTTGAAAATAAAACAGCAAAAAAAGCATCAGTCTGGCCTTAATTGGAAAACAATGAGATTAATTGGAAAACAATGGAATTAAGGGGGAAGAAAGAATGCATGAATATTTTAAAGAGATTCACCCAAAAATGTCTGTCATCATTTACTCACCCTCATGTTGTTCCAAACCCGTAAGACCTTTGTTCATCTTTGGAAAACAAATTAAGATCTTTTTAATGAAATCTGAGAGCTTTCGGTCCCTACTGACAGCCTATGCAACTACAACTTTCGAGCCCTAGAAAGGTAGTAAAGACATTATTAAAAGTAGTCCATGTGACTTCAGTGGTTTAACCTCAATGTTATGAAGCGACACGATTGCTTTATTTGCACAAAAAAAAAACAATTTACCACTTTATTTACCCAATATTAATTGGGTAAATAAACGTGTCGTGCCAATGTGTTCACAAGAGCACCACAGCGCAACACCATGATGGTGTTGACTTGCTCTAAAAAATGATAAACAAATTTGGATTTAGATTTATCGGCCAATATATTGGTTATCGGCTTTCAAATATAAAGAATTATTAGCGGTATCGGCCAAAATGTCCATATCGGAGCATCTCTAGTCTTTACTACCTTTCTGGGGCTTGAAAGTAATAGTTGCATAGGCTGTCAGTGGAGGAACAGAAATCTCTCAGATTTCATAAAAAAAAAAAAAAAATTGTGTTCCGGGTGTTTTACGGGTTTGGAACAACATGAGGGTGAGTAATTAATGACAGAATTTTATTTTTTTGGTGAACTAACTCGGTTCAGGTGTGAAAAGTGTTACTGATTCTAAAAAACACACATTTCTTAACATTCCTCCATGATTTACTGCTATTCTGGGTGCACTACATTATCAAAGAGAATAAATAGCTTCTTTACAGTGTTGCCAAAAACAGCTTCTTTGTGTTGTTCCAGCAACAGATCAGAGCAGAATATTTATGTTGCGATTTTTGAAGCTTTACAATAACTCATTTTACTGAAAAGTGTTTCTAGAGTCAATAGAGATGGGAGAGCATAAGGAAAAGGAAATGATAATACACTAAACAGCAGGGAAAGAAGTTTCAAGTAAAAACTCTTCCTTAGTTTGCACGTGCATAAGGGGTGATGGCTTATGGGATGATGTAAAAAAAGACAGTACCAAAGAGCAAATTAAGATGTTTCACAGAAAAGGGAAGTGGGAATAATGTCAGGATGTCCAGACTGGATAGGGGGATTTCCTCTCATGTGTGACCCTGAACCGCTGTCCAGAGTGAAACCTTCACTCATGACAGATTGCTGAGTGACCAAAAGCCATAACATGACCAACACCTCAGTATGTTTTAAGGAGGAAAGCAACAGAGTTCATATGTAACATTTCTTCTGAATGGAAATCTTTATAAACTAGGGGGAGAATAGGTTAAGATAAATCATTTGGTAACACCCTCTTTTATCTAGCAAAGTTTGCAACATTTTCCACATCACCATATAGAAAACCACCTTTCAAAAGTCTCTTATATGCTCACCAAGTGCCAAAAATACAGTAATATTGTAAAAATGATTACAATTTAAAAGGTGCACTATGTAACTTTTCTATCCACTAGAGGTCGCCTATTCAAAACAAAGGCATAGTTTGATGACGCCTAGTTTGAGCGCTTTACCTCACAGCCGGTGGAAAAGAATCGGGATAGGACTCGGGCAGAAATCATGTTCATGGATGCGATTATTAACGTTACTGTAGTATGAAGCAGAGCAGGACCGAGTGTTGTGGGAGCTGAGCAAGGCCGCTGGAGCGATTGTTAATAAGATGAATGCAACACACGCCTCGCAAGCAGCAGGACTTTTATTATGCCACAGTCGCCGGCGCCATTTCCACTTTGTCAGGAGTATGAGGTAACGCAGCTCTGTTTATCATATTAGATACATTTGAGTGTGTTGAAAATAATGTTATGACGTTAATCTGTGCGTTCGCTCGGCGGCTGCTATGACACTTGTTGCACACTGCAGTAAGAGTAAAGCGTTTCTGCTAAATAAAACCGGAAACCGAGGGTAACGCAGATATGACGCAATTGACAGGCGACTCCCTCACACGTCCCGGTTTCTTGGTTAAAATAGCAATTTTCTCATGATTTACAAATAGTTGGAAACATTTGGGATATTGCAAGTACTCAACTGAACAAAATATATAACACTGGCCTAGTGGTTTTTGGATATTTTACTGAAAAAATGTTACATAGTGCACCATCTGCAAAGTTACAAAGTTCAAAGCAAAGGGAGATATTTTCTGATATCTTCTTTCTTGAAGAAATAGCTTTTTAAAGACTACAACAAACGGCTGGTAGAGACTACAACAAGCTTCTTCCCGGGTTAGTGACATCACTAACCCTAAAATTTTACATAAACCCTGCCCCTGGGAACACACAACAAAGGGGGTGAGGCCATGTTGAGAAGATGACAAGATAAGCTATAACCGTAAAACTAAACTATACCTGTTCTATCTTTATGCAGAATTTATTTATTATTTTGGCTCTGTGCAACAACAGTTCCCACATGAGCAATTTATAGATTATCATGACAGAATATGCTAAATCAATGACTTGAAGATAATTAACTCCACACCAGCTACATAAATCCATCAACTAACCATTCAGAAAAATCCTGTTTCATGTTGTCACATCTTAGTGAGTCTATCCATCATTATCCAACGCCGGTTTGAACATAAAAGGCTGAACAGTTTCTGACCTTTTCAGTGCATGTCTGCCTGAGGTAATCCTGTTTTGAGCAACACACAAGCTCTTGAAACTCCGCCCTCTTCTTGAAAGGGGGCCGGGAGCAGCAGCTCATTTGCATTTAAAGGGACACACACAAAAACAGCGCGTTTTTGCTCACCCTCAAAAAGTAACAAATTTAACATGCTATAAAAAATTATCTGTGGGGTATTTTGAGCTAAAACATCATAAACACACTCTGGGGAAATCAGATACCCCTTTTCCACCAGAATGAACTAGGTGCTAGTTCAGAGCCAGTGCTAGTGCCAGTTCGGAGTTGGTTCGACTGATGAGCCTTCTAAGAAGATACCGCATGAGCGATTCAAAAGCATAAGGAGTTGTATGCTCTCGTTGTACTTTGATGTCATACGGCGATCGCTCTGCACAGCACCAATGCATCTCGAACAACCTTCCATCAACAATGGCGAACAATGCGTTACTATTGATGCACACCATTGGGCTTTACAATCCTACATTGGCATCAAAACACAGCGAATCCAACGCATTTGTGCAGCTCGCCGTAATTTGTATAGATGGAGATTACAATCGAGCAGCTATTAGCTCGATTAGCTGCTAATTCAAAAATGGTGGTCACAAGTTTCTGTTCATCTTGTTGGTCATGGTAACCCCGCCCCCAGCCGCTGACGGAAGCGGTTCTTACTTCTAGACCAGCAATGATTTGGTGCTACTTAAGAACCACTTTTTCTGGTTCGGAGCTGGTGCTTTGGGTGTGGAAAGACAAAGAACCGATTTGAAACTAGGCTCTGGCTCCGAACAAGCACCAGCACTGCCTTGGTGGAAAAGGGGTAAGAGACTTGTAAAAAGGGGCATCATAGGACCCCATTTAAAATAAGGTTTTCTATTTGAATATATTTTAAAATGTAATTTATTCCTGCAATGACAAAGCTGAATTTTCATCATCATTACTACAGTCTTCAGTTTCACATGATCCTTCAGAAATCATACCAATATGCTGATTTGTGTTAAAAAAAAATTCTAATGTGTCTATGTTACAGTGTAATTATACATTTAAGTACTGAGAAATAATAATTAACTACAAGTAATATATAGGGTTAGGATTAGGGCATGGTTAAGGTTAGTTGCATGTGATTTTGCACAATTTATAGCAATTACTATGCAATTTGTAAAAAAAAAACACTAAAATAAAGTGTTACCCTGATTTGAATGATCAGAAATTAAAATGTCATAATTAGAGTAATCATAAATCACTCTAATAAGAAAATGTTCTTAATATTTACATTGCTGAAAACATATTTTTTTTGGAAACCGTAATAAACATTTTTCAAGATTCTTTGTTGAATAAAAAGATCAAAAGGGGAGCATTTATTTGAAATATAAATATTTCTAACATTTAATGCATCCTTGCAGAATAAAAGTATTAAATTCTTATGTAAAATAAAATAATATAATAATTTTACTGATCACAAACTTGATGGCATTAAATGATGAAAATAATTTGGCAAATTGTGAATTATTAAATGAATATTTTTTCCCAATAAAGTAGCAGTAGGATAAAGTGTATCAGAAGGTTCTTGTTCATTTCTTTTCATACTTAACTCTGTACTGGAAAAGAAAGAAAGTTAATGCATAAACAAATGAGCCTTGCCTTTTCTGAGATGGAGTCATGAGGTTAACCATTTTATCACTGCAGAACTTCTTCATGGAGTACAGATCTAATGCATGTTCCTCACTAGGTACAAGAGAAAATTAAACGGGTCGGTCACAAATGAATGTACAAACCTATAAAATTAGTTTGGTCTCTTGTGCAAAAAATTAACATACTGTACACAAATTGCAATTCAAAGTCAAAATCAATTCACAACACTTTTATATATTTAAATATAGATTTTTAGACTGATGCAAAGGGAGCTATAACTATAAAAGATATTAAGACTAATATCAAATATTAATTTGTTAAATCATTGTGCGCTGATCCTCTGCTTTATTACAGTATTCTAAGTGCAAAACAATCAGCCAACAATAGAGCTGCATCTACAGAGAGGGAACTCATTAAAGGTCTTCAAGGGAGGGACAGTTCTAAACCCATATGACTTTCATTTTTTTTTGGAACACGAATGAGAAATTACAAAGAATGGTTGCTCTTATAATCTTCCCCCGCCTGCGAGTTTTTAACTTGAGAATCTCTGAGACTGGATAACTGAACAAAACATTCAGACTGGATTTGTGAAGTGGTTCAACCAATTCATTGAAAAGATCCGAATTAAAAAAATGGTTTGGCAAAAAACTGGACACTGCTCATGAACTCTCAGAGTCAGTATTTTAGTAAATAATGACTTACAGCGCCCTTCACTAATATTGGCACCCTTAGTTAACATGAGCAAAGGTAGCTGTGTGAAAATAAATCTGCATTGTTTATCCTTTTGATCTTTTATTCATTCATTCATTCATTCAACAAAAAAAAAATTCACAAAATTCTAACCTTTTATTGAAGTAAAACAACTGAAAGTGGGGGGAAATACATGTTTTTCTATTCATATTTACGTTTTTTTTTAGCACACATGGGTGACTAGGAGCATGAAATTGTCCAGCCATGACCTTCTGTTGCGTATAGTATAGGAGTATAAATATGGAGAAAACACAAAGGCCAAATTCCCTTAATCACAATGAGTAAAACCAAAGAATATAGTTCTGATGTGCAGCAAAAGATTGTTGAGCTTCACAAAATAGAAAGTGGCTGTAAGAAAATAACTAAAGCATTGAAAATCCCCAATTCCACCACCAGGGCAATAATTAAGAAGTTCCAATCAACTCAAGATGTTACGAATCTGCCTGGAAGAGGACGTGTGTCTATATCGTCCTAAAGCACGGTGAGGAGGAGAGTTTGAGTGGCCAAACACTCTCCAAGGATCACAGCTGGAGAATTGCAGAGATGAGTGGAGTCTTAGGGTCAGAAAGCCTAAAAAAATTATCAAACAGCACCTACATCACAAGTTGTTTGGGAGGGTTTCAAGAAAAATCTTCCTCACTCATCCAAAAACTCCAGCATGTTCAGTTGTCAGACACGACTGGAACTTCAAAAGGGACCTGGTTTAATGGTCAGATGAAACAAAAAAAAGAGCTTTTCGGCAGCAAACCCACCAGATGTTGGTGCAAACAGGGATAAAAAGTATGCCGTGCCCACGGTTAAATATACTGCTGGATCTTTAATGTTGTGGGCCTATTTTTTTGATGGAGGTCCTGGAAATCTTGTTCAGATACATGGTATCATGGATTCTAGCAAATACCAACAGATAAAAAAATAAAAACCTGACCGCTTCTGCTAGAAATCTTATAATGGGCAGTGGTTGGATCTTCCATCAGGACAAAGATCCAAAACAAACATCAAAATCAACAAAAATGTGTCACTGAGCACAAAATGAAGCTTCTGCCATGGCCGTCCCAGTTCCCTGACCTGAACCCTATAGAAAATGGTGGGGTGAACTGAAGAGAATGAAGCTGTAAATCTGAAGGATCTGGAGAGATTCTGTATGAAGGAATGGTCTCTGATCTCATGTCAGGTGTTCTCTAAACTCATCAGGCATTATAGAAGAAGACTCAGAGCTGTTATCTTGGGAAAAGGATGTTGCAATAATTGAGTGCCAATAACTGCGGCCAACGTGAACTAGAGAAAAACATTTCTTTCATAATGAGATTTTCCCCCACTTTCGATTGTTTTACTTCAATGAAAGGTTAGAATTTTGAATGAAAGATCAAAAAGGATAAACCATGCAGATTTATTTTCACTGCCACCTTTGCTCACATTTACCAAGTATTAGTGGAGGGCAAATTTGAATCTGTTTCTCACACAAAGCTATCACATGCTATCACACAGCTAATCACTGTGTGCTTTGTGTTTTTCAACGCTTGAAAACTCCAGTGGCCATTCACACAGAAAATCATACAGGTTTGGAATGACATGAGGGTGAGTAAATCCTAATAGCAACAATTATCATTTTGTGGTGAACTAACTTTAAGCAGCTTGTCTGAGAAGGCAATTGTCTTTTTAAAGATATTTTGACTTGTTAACAAAGGATATGAATTGTTAAGTTGTACCTGGTGGTAACATTAGATAGCTGGATGTAAGACGATATTACCACACCCACCCTGTCTTTGCTGCCCTATATGAGAGAGACAGGAAGAAGTTAACCAACTGTGACATTCCTATAGTCCTAGAGACAAATAATGAACTTTTAACTTGAGAATAAAGTGCAAATAACTTCAAATCTCACTTTGCAGTGCAGCAACAACACATTTTCAGGATGTGCGCTAAGCCAGTTGTTCATGTTTTTACATAGCGAACACAGCAGATGGAGCGATGGAGCGTGAGCCTCCGGCCAGCCCAAATCCACCACCTAACAAAGATGTGAGGCAACAGTTATACATATACTACCGTTCAAATGTTTGGGGTCAGGGGGATTTAAAAAAAATGTATTTAATTTTTTTTTTTTTTAAGAAATGTATACTTTTATTTAGCAAGGATGCATTAAATTGATAAAAAAATATAAATAAATGTTGTTCTTTTGAACTCCTGAAAAATGTATCAGTTTCCGAAAAAATATTATGCAGCGCAACTGTTTTCAACATTGATAATAGAACATTTCTTGAGCAGAAAATCATCATATTAGAATGATTTCTGAAGGATCATGTAACACTGGAGTAATGATGCTGAAAATTCAGCTTCAGATCACAGGAATAAATTAAATTTGAAAATATACTCAAATAAAAAAAACTTATTTTAAATTGTAATAATATTTCACAATATTACTGCTATTACTGTATTTTCAAAAACAACTGCAGCCTTGGTGAGCTTAAGAGACTTTTCAAAAACATTAAAAATGACCCCAAAGTTTTGAATGGTAGTGCACATTCCATCACACATCTGCAACAGTCACATGACACAGTTTAACCTTACCCTGTGATTCATCCTGCTGAGATCATCACTATGTTCGGATAAGTTGATGACCTGCATGCAGGAAAATAAAGATTATGTTCCATGTGACCCCAATTGTAACACTCTGACACAGTCGGTCAACAGACACACAGTGACATGTGATGTGTTAGTTTTTCTTGCCTGCTCACCATGTATTGATCAGCATGTTTGGACTGCAGCATCTGCGTGATGCTGCGCAGGTTGCACTGGTACGTCTGCTCTGCGCAGGACTGGTGGAACGTGACACCAATGATGCGCTCCGTAACGTAGTTCAGGTCAAATTCAGATCCCTCCGCCATCATAATTAATGTGTAGGACTCTTTACAAGCATCGAGCAAATCTGCAAGGATCCATGGAAGAACGGCACTGGTAGGAACTACATGCAAAAGACAGTAAGAGTAGGGCTTTGTCAAGCCCTTGGACACTTACAATTGGACATGCAGAACGTTTTGCATCATTTAATTTCCATATAAATCTTCATGTTAAAATGTAACTTTAATATATGAAAATCTGTAGGTTCTGAGGGTTGGACAATGAAGCTAAAACACCTGATTTTAGACCACAATAATTTATTAGTATGGTGTAGGTCCTCCTTTTGCGGCAAATACAGCATCAACTAGTCTTTTGGGAATGACAGATAGAAGCCCTGCACAGTAGCCAGAGGGATTTTGAGCCATTCCTCTTCCAGAACAGTGGCCAGGTCACTTTGTGATGCTGGTGGAAGAAAACCTTTTCTGACTTGCTCCTCCAAAACACCCCAAAGTGATCTGGTGAATGTGCAGGCCATGGGAGATGTTCAGCTTCACTTTCATGTTCATCAAATGCCATGATATTGCTTAAACCATCACTGATCCACCCTCATGCTTCACTCTGGGAAGCAACAGTCTGGGTGTTAAGCCTCTTTGGGGCATCTCCACACCGTAACTCCCACAGATGTGGGAAAGACAGTGAAGGTGGACTCATCAGAGAACAATACATGTCTCACATTGTCCACAGCCCAAGATTTGCACTGTTGGCACCAATGAAACCGACATTTGGCAATGGCACGAGTGACCAAAGGTTTGCTATAGCAGCCCGACTATAAATACTGACTCTATGGAACTCCCAACAAACAGTTTTGGTAGAAACAGGAGAGTTGAGGTGCACATTTAATTCTGCAGTGAGTTGGGCAGCTGTGTTTTTTTTGTTTTCTTGGATACAATCCAGGTTAGTACCTGGACATCCCTTTCAGACAGCTTCCTCTTGCGTTGACAGTTACTCCTACTTGGAGATAAGCCAACATTACCCTGGATACCATAGTTCTCAATACACCACAAAATACTTGCTGTCCTGGTCACAGATGAGCCAGAGAGACGCGCACCAACAATTTGTCCTCTTTTGAACTCTAACATGTCTCCCATTATGTTGTGTGGATTGCAATATTTTATGTACAGCTGTGCTATTGCTCTATGAAGATTGGCCACCAGGCCGTGCATATATAGACGTGAAACCTCCAACCCTATACTGGTCAGTGTTTCAGCTATCAGCTTCTTTGTCCAACCCATGTACATGACGTTATTTATATTACATGTATTAGCCTCACATACAGTTAAAAATGCATGCTTTGATTAGATGGGTGTATTTTTTAACTTTAACACACTTTTCACACTCACTAGTTTTTAATGTATGAAAATAATTAGTAATTAGTACTCTCTCTTTACATGTATAAAGTGAAAATGCATCACAAGAGAAATCTTCTGTAGTGGAAATACTGATGGTGAAAATAATAGTCATAACTTTTATAATAAAACATTTCAGGCATAACAAATACAAATAATTAAACACTTTTTGCATAATTTGACAAAGCCTAATTTGGAAAAATATCTTGTTCAAGTCATTTTCTTGCTTTTTTCACACATTTCTTCACAAGTCCCATATTTCATCTCAAGCATGCTTTTCACTGTCACTGTTGTGACCACACCAACTTTTGATAAAACTTAAATTACTGGCCATGATGGAAGTTATGTCACAACAAAGGGACTGTGTCCAAAAAATTGTAAGATGTAAATCATTTTCATAAAATAAAATATAAAATTTTATCATTTAATTTGATAAAAACACTTAATAAAGTTCATATTTTAAAATGTAATTGCTTATATTTGTATGATGGATTTTCATAGTTTAAATTTGGAAATCTGGTTAGGTTAAAAAAGAAAAAAAATCTATAAACTACCCGTTTGGGTTGATTTTTTATTTTATTTTTTTATGTTTGAAACATTTTGTGAAACATTATTACAATTTAATATTACTATTTTCTATGGAAATATATTTTAAAATATAATTTATTCCTGTGATGTCAAAACTGAATTTTCAGCGTCATTACTCCAGTCTTCAGTCACATGATCCTTCAGAAATCACTCTAATATGCCGATTTGCTGCTCAAGAAGCATTTTTTCTTATTATTATTAATGTTGAAAACAGTTGTGCTGCTTAATTTTTTTTTAGGTTTTGGAAACTGATCTTTATAATTACAAAGTTCAAAACAACAGGATATATTTGAAATAGATGTAAATACAATGTAAATGACTTTATCTAAATGTAGGCTGTCAATTTTTTATGACACTTTAATTAATTTAATCAATCCTTGCTGAATAAAAGTAAAACAAAAAGGGCCCCAAACTTTTGAACGGTAGTGTAAAGAAAATTTCAAAAGTGGAGTTTAAAAATACATGCATAAATGAAACTGAAATCGGTCCGATTGAGCAGCCACAGTTCCCTCATCAAGGAGTCACAAGATCAAATAAATATTTTGCTTTTGCTTAGACACATTCTCTCTTTCACACCAAGGATGCTTCCTCTATTCTTTTCATTCAATATCTCTCTTCCTCTAGAAAAAGAAAAGAACAGTTTGCCTCATATTACTACTACACTTCAGGCTACAATACATGGATCAGTGTCAGAAATAATGCTTGTATAAAGTTACATTTAATTTAAAAAAAGTGCTATTTTTGCCCAAGACCCCTTCAGCTTCCAATACATAAACACATGACAGCCAGTCTCTTAAATGACATTTGTCTGACCCCTGTCATGTGATGGCGCAGAGGCAAAACAGGTCCATTGAACTGAAGTGAGACTCAAAATGAACAGACCATTTCTTTTGAGTGGACACACCTATTGACAACACATAAGAGACAGAGGTAACTTTACAATAATTTCACTTCTCGCTTCTATTTACGTCTCAGTATAAATACCTGCTTCCGAACATACCCATCTTTAAGCAAATGTTTTTTTGTCCATTTACCGCAAAATAGAGAATAATATAACTTTAGATCTGATCTGCTCACCTTGTTCCCTGTTCACACCAGATCAGATTTCGCAAAGTTCATCCACCTTCACTTTCAGCACTGCACACCTACACCATGTGCTCCAGCATACGTGCATCTGGTCACTTATCTACAGTATGTTTAATCCTTAACCTGTTTAACCTTCAACCTCCAACTAGATCCGTTCAAGAAACAAAACACAAATGATCGCTCACCTGAGTGCTGTCTTCGTTGAACATATACATAGAAAACAGCTGAAATAACTCACCCTTCTGTCTGGCTGAAATCTCCTCTTCGTAACCTTCTGAACGTCTGCGAATACAAAAAGAGAAAAGAAAGGCAGCGAAAGGCTTTGTCTGGTCCGCGACTGAGCTCACATGTACTTTGGCCGTTGTGGTGTATGTGCGTGTGTTCACCCGTTGTCAGCACTTGTTGTGTGGCAAGCATGAGTAAAGAAACCCTACCAGGGGAACACACCTCCCTATTACAAAGAAAAAGCCCTGAGTCACACACTGGACATATGATGAAGTAATAGTGGACACTTCTTTTTTTCTTTGCATGTTGAAAAGGCCTGATATAAAACAGACTGTATCATAAAACATTTATCCAAGTAATCCATTGATTTCTAAATAATTTAAATTATGTGAACCCACGTATGTTTTTCCATGCATTGACTGTAACTGGGTCATAATGATTAAATATTACCAGCTTGTGCATTCTACATTCCTGCTGTATGTAGAGCTGCGTGATTATGCCTGTCAATCACAAACTGAAGACAGCCCTACGAGTGTGACGGCTAAAGCGGAAACACATTTATTTTTAGAGTTGCTGGAAAATTTGAGGCTCTTCCAGTTATTGCTTATGAATATATATACTATTTAATTCCAAACAACTTTATATCCATAAAGAAACTTTAAAAACATTTTTTAATAACATCTAGAAAAATGTTACATTTGTCTCAGTGGAAAAAGAAAGATTGTATCATGAATGCTAAAATCATATTCAGCTGTAATGCTATTTAAGGTCATATATCATAGTAAATATAAGGTCATACTGAGGGGGCAGAATTGCACATGTATTTGCTGCCCCCTATTGGACAATCAGCCATAGAGAATCAATAAGCTTAAAGGGATAGTTCACCCAAAATCTTTCTTTTGTGGAACATAAACACTGAGACATTTCTCAAAATATCTTCTTTTTTTCCTTACAATGGAAGTGACTGGTAACCAAAACAAACCATTGAAGATTCTTCAAAATATCTTCTTTTGTGAAAGTCATACAGGTTTGGAACAACATCAAGGTGAGTAAATGATGACAGAATTTTCATTGTTGGGTGAACTATCCCTTTAAATGTCCAGCATAACTCAATATTCAATGCCAAATTTAATGTCTAAAAATGACATAATTCTACTAATATCTATTGATTGAACTTTTGCATTAATATTTTTGTATTTACTTATTTTTATAAAAATGTTCTATTCATGAGGCTAAATGCCACAGCTTTTATGCAGGATGTATTCAATATTAACTAAAATTTTTAAACAGCAAAATTAAAATAAAACTAATTCACTCTAATAAAAATGTCAACAATATTAGAAATGTAAAAAAAGAAAAGAAAAAGAAATTAAAACCAGTTTATATACATCCAGTCGAGAAGGTTCCAGTCCACATTTTTGCAGCACAACTCAGACATAGATGTCAGGATTAAGAGTTCTTTCTTGAGGTGCTCTGGTTTCTTCTCTTCGTTCGGCTTTATAGCGTTCACGCTCCTTAAAGTAACTTCTGACATCCTGGATTGTTTTTCCCGTCAAATAGGTGCCGACAGCATACAGAATTGCGGTTATGATTCCAAATAGTGCGACGGATGCATCCCCCCCATTTACGCTACAGTTCATCCAGGTATATCCGTTACGAGCGTACAGTCGTTCACGTTGAATGCACATGTCGGTTGAGTTTACATAGATCACGAAATGCAGGTACAAACCTACAGCAACCACGTAAGCCACTGCACCAATGATCTGGAATGCAAACTGTCCGATCAGCATCTTCCGTGGAAGCCTGTGGGCGGGTTTGCTGCCGGACACAACGAACAGGAGCGAAAGTACACCAAATGTGAGGCTGAAGGCCACGCCTCCATAGACTAGAGGTGCTCTCATTTGTCCGTACTGCATGTCAAGTTCACGCACCTTCTGCAGCTCCGTCCCCTCAAAAGGAATCATGGCGTCAATAAAGCTTGTGCCGCCCATACCCATCGCAGACATTCCCATCTGTGACATGTGAGCAGCCACCACGCAGATGAGCACCAGCACATTGGTCAGGATGCTACATAACAACACAATACCTGAAACAGAAACACATGCAACTATATAAGAAACTGCAAACTGCAAACTCAAACAACAGGGGGCTTTGGAGTCAAAAATTACACAATGTACTGTTATTGTCTACAACTGAGTTTGTACAGTACTGTGCTAAAGTCTTAGGCACTTTGGTATTTTCAAATGAAAAATGTTTTTAAGCCAGTTATTTATATCTTTTACTGTAGTGTGTCAGTAGGAAATATCAGTTTTCATTTCATTTCCAAACATTCATTTTACAATTAATTGTAATAATCCAGTGAGATTTTTTTTTTTTTTAATGCACAAGAAGTCTGACAGCAGCCGGTATGATCTGATCTCACCATCATCGAGTCTGTCTGTGATTACATGAAGAAACAGAAAAAAATACTAAATCCAGAAGAACTGTGGCAACGTCTCCAAGACACTTGAAGAAACCTTCCTGCAAAACTACATGAATAGGTGTAGGAATAGATGCAGGTGACAAAAGCCGTTTTAAACGCAAAGGGTGGTCACCCCAAATATCGATTTGATTTAGTTAATAGAAGTTAATTCATAAATAAAAGCTATTTATGTTATTATTTTTGACAGCATTCTCACTTTAAAGCATTCTGACAAGTGCCTAAACTTTTCACAGTACTGTAGTTTTGCAGGTAGGTTTCCTCAAGTGTCTGGGAGACATTGCCTTAGTTTTTCTGGATTTAGTCTGTTTCAGTTTTTTCTGTTTCTTCATGTAATCACAGACAGACTCGATGATGGTGAGATCAGATCATACCGGCTGCTATCAGACTTCTTGTGCATAAAAAAATAAATAAATCTCACTGGATTATTACAATTAATTGCAAAATGAATGTTTGGAAATGTAAACTGATATTTCCTACTGACACACTACAGTAAAAGATATAAATAACTGGCTTAAAAACATTTTTCGTGTGAAAATACCAACGTGCCTAAGACTTTTGCACAGTACTGTATGTGTGGAAGAATGACAAATGGTGCATGTGTGTCATTTTATAAAAGAACATTTGTTTTTACAAGCATGCGAATAGAGTGCAAAAGTCGGGTTATGGAAGTAAAAACTCTATGGGGAAATAGATTTTGAATGAGAACTTATAACCTTTAAAGACAGCCCAGCTGTGAGCTACGAGGTTGTTAATCAATGGTATTCTTTTGCTGAAAACGTAAGCCTGCATTATTTCAGCTTATTTTTAAACTAATCATGTTTAAAAGTGGGATTCCTGAAAAAAAAAACTACATTACCCATGGTGCTGTACAGAAAATACACCAATCAGAGAGTCACAAAAGCAACAGGCCAAAATAGCTCTTTAGCTCCGCCCACTCCTATGAAGCATGAGTCGTAGAGTCAAATTCAGCTGTAATCCTATTTAATGCTATATAAAAAAAAATCAACATTTGTAAATTAGTAGTTTTATATTTCTCCATAGTTTTTAATTCTATTATGCTGTTTGCAATGCTTCATGGGATTGTAGTTCTTTCCCTCACTAAAGCCATTAAAGGGTTAGTTCACCCAAAAACGAAAATTCTGTCATCATTTACTCACCCTCATGTTGTTCCAAACCAGTAAGACCTTTGTTCATCTTCGGAACACAAATGAAGATATTTTTTATGAAATCCGAGAGCTCTCTGACCCCTCCATAGGCAGCAATTTAATTAACACTTTCAAGGCCCAGAAACGTAGTAAAGACATCATTAAAATAGTCCATGTGACTACAGTGGTTCAACCATAATGTTATGAAGCGGCGAGAATAGTTTTTGTGCGCAAATAATGACTTTAATCGACAATTTCGTCATGTCTGTGCCAGTCTCCTATGCAGTTTACATTGTAAATACAGTGCAGCTTCCGCATCATCATCACACGCATGCGCCGTGGTGCTCACGTGAACAGCATCGGCTGCCGTAGAACTCGAAAGCACTGCACTGTTGCGTAAACTGCGCAGGAGACTGACACAGACTAGACAAAATTGTTGAATAAAGTTGTTATTTTTGTTTGTTTTTGTGCACAAAAAGTATTCTCGTCAAATTCACAAATTCAAATTAAGGTTGAGCCACTGGAGTCACATGGACCATTTTAACAATGTTTTTAATACCTTTCTGGACCTTAAAGTGTTAATTAAATAGTTGTCTATGGAGGGGTCAGAGAGCTCTCAGATTTCATCAAAAATATCTTAATTTGTGTTCCGAAGATGAACAAAGGTCTTACGGGTTTGGAACGACATGAGAGTGAGTAAATGATGACAGAATTTTCATTTTTGGGTGAACTAACCCTTTAACGGCTTTAGTCTTGCACCTTTGTCTTTTTGTCCGATTTTCAAAAACTTTTTTGCTTCAAATCAAAGTTTGTAGTGTTGGGATTCACCTCGGAGCTGATTGTCTTGGTTCATAGCTTAGCACTCTTTAACAAAGACTTTTTTTACATCCATATAGGAAAAAAAAAAAAAAAAAAAGGAAAAAAATACTTCCAGAACAAGCGCTGGTGAAAAAGGGATGCTGTTGCACTCTATAAAGGTCACCTGCTAACATAATATCAAGTGAACAACAAAAATTATTTTAATATTTTAAAAAAACATATATAATTGTATAAAACAATATAATTTTATAACACTCTGAGATAATGTCAGAGTTCACATAAACAGTGATGCTATACCTGGTGCATGCGTTTGTTTAAACAAGAGTGAGAAAAAAATGCTAGACGGAGCACAGTAAAGGTTTGTAAATGAAAGATTGGTATCAACAAGCTTAACCAGTTAGACCAGCTGAGAGGAGGAAAGGGGTAAATACATTGTCATGTCAGAAGGAGCGGCTTGAGCTAGAGTAAAATGAGACCTGTGTGTGATCATGTTCGAAAAAATCATGATCCCAGAATTGACACCCAAATTCAGAGAATTACCAGAAACAGGTTTAGACTCTTTGTCGCAGTTGTTTGGATGCATTCAAACATGCATACTGCAACATTTGTCTCCCATCCATAGTTATGGCCGTCTGTGAATGCCTACCTCTCCTGGAACAGATGTGGGAGCACTTTGACTCCCGGTGTTGCTCTTGAGGAGCACTCCTCACAGGTCTCTGAGAACCTCTGGGGTAGTACGGGGGCTGGCTGGAAGACCTGGGTCAGATAGCACACATGATTTAAAACACTAGCTTGTAATGACGTACAATATGCAAAGCAATATGTAAATTTGTATGTTGTTTGTTTGAACAGGTAGTATATCATCTCACCTCTCGCTACCAGATCGTCGGTCACTAGGACTGTCCCTTCGGCCGCGGGGGTCTCGGTCTCTATTCTCACTATAGTTTCCCCCGTTTCTCTCTCTCTGTGCACGATGGTTTCTGGACGGCTGGCTCATTGCTTCTTGAGGGAAAGATGATTTGGTGTATTATGTGTTTATAGCAGAGGTTTTCAAATTTTACAGAACCAGAGGCCCCCAACCAGACTTTGAGGGAAACCAGATATCCCAATACAAAAAGGGGTAAGACATTAACACACATATACATACATATAAACACACACACACACACACACACACACATACATATATATATATGTGTGTGTGTGTGTGTGTGTGTGTGTTTATATTAATTATATACGTTTTTATAACCTATACGTGACTGATTTTTCTGTGTACGGACTTACCGTAACATCCAGGGGTCTGTGGACTCTGGATTTATTAGAGTAAAATCTCTATATTATAGGCCTATATATCATTAACAAGACAGTAAACATGTTTTCAGTAAATGAGATTGTATTTTAAAAATACAAGCCTGCCAATCGTATCATAATCACAACCGTTCTTTTAACTAAAGACGTTTCAGCTTTCTGCCTCAATTTAACGCAAAGCAACCTTATCGGTAAGTTTCACCTGTTTTGTTTCAGTTGACATCAACAAGAACAACATTACACTTTCGTTTTTTCTTAACAAATATAACAAACAATGTTTGTAAACACACCGCACAAACGACAACTTACTTGCTTGAAGGTTGTCGATCACATTTGTTTTTGTTTTCAAAAACACGAGATTTTGACCGAAACCCGTCAGTGAAATCTCGCGATGGTTACCTGTAGAATGGGTGGGGTTGAGCAGGTGATGAGCAGGTGATAAGCAGGTGACGGCTACTCTGAATCAAGTTGAAAGCTCGTTATCTTTGTGGTTGCTTATTCGCTGGCCTAAAAGATCTAATCCGTGATAACGGGGGGGGGGGGTCACGGCAGACCGCAGTCTGAGACTTGTGTCCGAAACAGAAGTGGCTCTGTTTGGAGCTAAACCTACGCCAGTGAGGAGGAAGAGCGTGGTTTTTGATTCATCCCAGCGACTCGATTCTTTTGAATCAGTTGATTAAAAAGATTAATTCACTGATTTCAGAGTGTTCGATTCCAGGTTTCTCCGACACCATTTACTTTACATTAAAAAACGGTTAGGAGGAATACAAGATTGCAGTCGTTACACTTAATTCATTTATTGTATTCACGAAGCCAAAAAACCCTTATTAAAACAACACCCTTTTAGCGTGACATGTTTAGAATGGGGAAGTCCTAGAGCAAGTCCGGAAATTAATTAAATACAAGAGACAAACATGAATTATTCTGAAATATTTTACCAGATGAGAAGTTTATCTATGATCATATTTTACTCTTTTAATTCCTTAATAACTGTATCATCTTTGTATCTCTTTTAATTCATTTTATAACTGTTTTAATTTTTTTTACTTTTATTTTATGATTATTTTAATTCTGTGTAAAGCACTTTGAATTACTGTGAAATGTGCTATAAAAATAAACTTGCCTTGGCTTGACTGTCCAAATAAAATTAGTCCAATTTAGCGATGACTTCAGCTATCAATGTTGCTACCTTGCTGTTGCCAATAGGGAAAAGTCACGAAAAACAGTGGTTGAATATTATGTCAGAATTAAACGAGGGTGATGGCGCTAATCATCATTAAAGGTGCTTGGACAGAGTTAAAGATAAAATTAGTACAATAATGTACACTCATGTGTTTTTTATGGTTTATTATTAGTTTAATGATTATGAATATGAACACAATTGGTTAACCATGGAAAACCATAATTATTGCATTAATATAACATCAATTAAACTCAAAGGTATGTATAAGTTACTAGCCTGTGACTGCTATAGATTTCTAAAGTAATAAGCTACATAGGATTGTGCGAAATCGCCCCTAGGGCACTATTTGAGGGGGCAGCCATTTGTAGTGGTGTCCGAAACCATAGTGGACGTTATTGAGGGCACTATTCTAGCCCACATTGCACCGCAATAACGAGTGTAGGCCTACAGCCGATGTACACACAGAATTCGCTCACTTGTTTTCATTCACTCCTTCAAGGGAACTGTATTAGTGGACTAGCGTAGGGAAAAGTGATTGATGGTTTAGGGGGCGATTTCGGATTCAGCCTGGGGCTATTCAGGGTCGAGGAATCGACTCTTTTGGAGTCGACTCCCCAAGTGTTCTGAGGTCGGTTGCACTCGAACTGCAGCGCGATCTCAAGAACACGTCATTACACTAGTGAATGGCAATAAGTGAGTGTTTTGTTATGAATGAGTCATTTAATCATTGATACAAATGATTCGTTAAAAAGCAAGCTTTACGAAATTCGGAATCGATTGAGGAAACGTTCCATCCAGCTGATTCAAGAACTCTATCTGGAAAGGGTCGTGTTCGTTCAACAGGTCCAAGTATTTGAATGCGGAAGACAGGAACGAACGCCGTCGCAAGCTTCAAAAGAGTCTGCAACGAATGCACGAAACGGAGAAAGATTCGATCACTTAAAAGATTCGTCCAAAACGCTGCATCGTTCAAGAACAAAGCACCACTTGAAATGGCTTGTTGCCTGAGGCGCCTTCCTTCTGGAATGGCGTAATAAAAGAAAAGTAGGTAGTTTATATGCGGATTATGTAACTATGTGTCCGTGTCAACTGTAAATATCCCACAGCAGCTCCAAATAAACTCATTGTCAGACTAATACACTGGGTTCCTTATTAGGACAGCATGAAAATGTCTCAGATGTCTGTTCACTGGCTTTGTCAAATACAGTATAACATAATCAATTAATACTGTGGAGTGGGGGTTATTGCGAAAAGATACACTACTTCGTGTAACTTGGCATTTCACAATAAGTGCCACATTCATCTGCTCTTTCATTGTTTTCGTCAAGCAAGCATGCACTTAAAGAGATAGATGGCTTACATTTATTGTGCTCAGTGTGACTGTGCTCTTTACAAAGAAGACACTTTTATTTAAAATTATTTATTTATCTTTATGTTCAACAGTTAGTTGGAAGCAGCTAGGTCTCTGCAGTTGTATAATTGAGAATCAGAGGCTCTGAATAGATTAATGAGCCTAATTAACATGATTGATTGGCAGGCCTGTGGCCCCACCGGGTTTCCCAGACAGACATTTGGTTGTCCTTTATGTTTGTGTGTTTGATTTTCCATGTTGAATTGCAAATGATTTGATATTGTAAGGTAGCCTATGTCCTGATGCAAGTGTAGTAGAAATGGATACTGGGCTAGAGGACCTTGAGCTGAGAGAGTCACAGAGGGAATACCTGGACTTTTTGGATGATGATGTGAATTATTTTATTCTGTCTTTCTGTTTTTGACCTGTTTGTTTTGTGTAAACACTTTGTAACTTTAAATCTTTTGTCATTTACAGCAAGACCAGGGAATTTATCATGAGAAGGTCAGGAGTATGGTGTCCGAGGGCCAGTGTCGCCTTATTATTAACGTTAATGACCTGCGACGAAAAAGTGAAAAACGAGCTAAAGAGTGAGCATTATTTTAAAAATGAATAAAAAAAAAATTCTCACTTCAATTTTCTCATATCATGAAGTACTTTGTCCATGAGTTTGTCCTTGAATCTTCTGACACTGATCCGATTAATGGTCTCTTCTCAATAGATTACTGAAGAATGCTTTTGCTGAGCTGGTGGCGTTCCAAAAGGCCCTAAAGGACCTTGTGGCTTCAATAGACACCACTTACGCTAAGCAGTTTGAAGAGTTCCACGTTGGTTTTGAGGGCAGCTTTGGGAGCAAACATGTGTCTCCACGTACTCTAAGTGCACGCTTTCTGGGAAATCTTGTGTGTGTGGAAGGCATTGTGACCAAGTGTGAGTAGGATTTATTTCATTTGACAAATTATCATTGTTAATTTTAACTATAGGCCTTCTTTTCTTTTCAAATAATACAATTTGTTCCGAAACTCAGACCATGATTTTTAGATCGACATGTTTATGTTAAAGCTATGGATTCACACTTTTAGTGTAGATGATGTGATGTGCATTTTTATTCCACCTCAGTGGTCATGATGCATTATATATGTTAAACACAAGCTGTCTTTTCTAATTTGTTATTTTGATGTGATCTGTAGGTTCCTTGGTCAGGCCCAAGATTATGCGTAGCGTCCACTATTGTCCAGCCACCAAGAAAACCCTGGAACGAAAATACACTGATCTTACCTCATTGGATGCTTTTCCTTCCAGTGCCATCTATCCAACCAAAGTTAGTTATATTTGTATGGGTTATTTGTTTATAATTTTATTGACCGTAACTATTAAACTAATTTAATAAACTATTAATTAAATGGTTTATTTGTGTATTTATAAACTATATTAAACTATTTATTTAACTATTTAACAAAATAATAAATAGTTAAATATTTATAATTTTATTGAACTATTACAATAATTAACTGTTGATTTGCTTATTTATAAACTGTTGAACTATTTAACCGTTTCATAAACCTATTTAACAAAATAATGCATACATATATATTTAACTAACTATTTAACTAATTTATTAAACTATTTATTAAACTGTTTATTTGCATATTTATAAAATGTATTAAACTATTTATTATTCTGTTAAACAGTTAGATTAAATGGTTAAATAGTTACATATATTTAATTATAATTAACTATTTATTACAATAATTAACTGTTGATTTGCTTGTTTATAAACTGTGTTAAACTATTTAACTGTTTAATTTACCTATTCCTTAATAATACAACTATCTTATTAAACTGTTTATTTGTATTTTTTATAAAGTGTATTAAACTATTTATTATTTAAATTAAATGGTTTTATTTATTACAATAACTGTTTATTTGCTTATTTATAAAGTGTTAAACTAACCATTAAATTGACCTATTCAACAAAATAATACATAAATATATTTATTTTTAATTTTAACTAGTTAACTAATTTATTAAACTACAAATATGCAAATAAACAGCTTAATAAATAGTGTATTTAACTATTTAACAAAATAATAGTTAAATATTTATTAGATTATTTAATATTTAACCAATTAAACTATTTAGTAAATTTAGTTATTCAACTATTAAAATTAACAAATTATTTTACAAAAAGAATGCAAAATTAAAGTAATAACTTTAAATACAAATGTATTACTAAACTATGTATTTATTAAATTATATAATTAATATACAGTTTCATGTATTTCATAAATTAAATTTTTTAAATGTGTGTGTGTTTGTTTCTTTTGTTGGTCCTGTTTCCTATCAGAAATATGGATGTTTATCCAGGAGCATGTCCTATTTGGCAAAATCCCAGTAAATGACCATGCCATGATTACCAACTTGGTGTTATGTTATTTGTAGGATGAAGAAAACAATCCTCTGGAGACGGAGTTTGGGCTGTGCTGCTATAAGGACCACCAGACGCTGACCCTTCAGGAGATGCCTGAGAAAGCCCCTGCAGGACAGCTGCCACGCTCTGTCGACATCATTGCGAATGATGACCTCGTTGACCGGGTGAAACCAGGTGACCGTGTGCAGATTGTAGGGGTCTATCGTTGCTTGCCTGCGAAACAGGGTGGCTTCACCTCTGGGACTTTCAGGTGTGTGTTTATTTGAACTTTCACGTGAACAGGGTTGGAATTTTGTGTCCTCAGCTGAACTTCTTGATTCTTTGCAGAACAATCCTGTTGGCTAACAATGTGAAGCTCATGAGTAAAGAGATTGTGCCGACGTTCTCTGCAGATGATGTCGCCAAAATCAAGAAGTTTTGCAAAGCTCATTCTAAAGTAAGAAAGAGACGCACACATTTAACTGAGCTTTATTTACTATGTGATTTATTCTAAACTTGGCTGCAATTCTCAAACTAGACCATAGTAGAGTACTAGTCTAATGGTTTCTACAAAGTATTTAGGTTTGCAATACTTTTGTGAATTGCAGCCCTGATCAGTTTCATCTTTGCTATGCAAGGTAAGATTATTGATCTGTTTCAGGATGTCTTTGAGCAACTGAGTCGTTCTTTGGCTCCCAGTATCCATGGCCATGAGTACATAAAGAAGGCCATTCTGTGTCTGCTGTTGGGAGGCAATGAGACCAACCTGGAGAATGGAACACGCATCAGAGGAGACATAAATATTCTGCTCATAGGTTTGTGATGTTTATGATCATGGTTTTGTGAAAACCATTAACACAAAAAAATATAAAGTTGAAGAAAATATTGAAGTTTATTAAAAGGTGACGTTTGTTATGAAGAGCCTGTGTGTTCGACACATCACCTTTGTCAGAGTCTGTTAATAAGTTAATAAATATTAGTTAATGATAAGTTTATTAACAAATTTTTTTTGGAGCTTAGGTGTGAGTTTTTTTTTTTTTCTGTTTTAAAGTTGTTTCTTTTTCTCCTTGGCCGAGCACCCACTTTGAGCAGTCTGCCAGTGATGCGCATGCTTTTGTTTTATGAAAATGACATTTTATCTAGTTAAGTTAGAGCTTTTAACAATTTTTTTTAAACTTTTATAATCTTGGTAGAAGAGCACTAAAAGTCTGGATTTGTGCAGTGTTTATTTTAATTTAAATGTGTTTCTGGTGCCATATCGGGTGTTTTTTTTTTACATTTTTTATTTTAGTTATTTAAATGTACTTAATTTATATGAATATACAGAATAAATATTTTATTATAAATGTAATCTTTAAGTGTAATCTATTTATACAAATGTATTTATGATTGATTTATTTGTGTGCATTTTATGCATTTAATATTTATATAAATTCAATTATACATTTTCTTTTTATTTCTACAAATGTAATCCATATACATACATTTAAGAAATATTTATTTATATGAATGTCATTTAATCAAATCTCTATTATACATTTAATCTTTATAAAAGTTTATATTGTTCATTATATACAATTTATATTAATGTTCTTAATTTATGGAATATATTATTCATAAATAAGAAATACAATTATATAAAAATATTACATGTTTATAAATGTTAAACCTAGATTACATTTATAATATTTAATTCATATTAATATATTTATATAAATGCAAAATGGATAAATAACCACCGCTATGCTCCTCATGCCAGAGTCCAGTATCTCTTAAACATACAGTATGTTATTTATCTTAGAACATTTCTCTAAGAATTTTTTTTTTTTTTCTAATATTGAATTTTATTTGTTTTATATAAAAACATATTTATTTATTTCTGGCCCCATAATGCAGTGTTTTTCATTTGACCGTTTTCAGGTGATCCTTCAGTAGCGAAGTCTCAGTTGCTGCGTTATGTTTTGTTCACGGCACCAAGGGCAATTCCCACCACTGGACGAGGCTCATCTGGGGTGGGTCTGACAGCTGCGGTCACAACTGATCAAGAGACGGGTAACGCTTTTAACATTTGCTGACAAGTACACATAAATATGTTCACCCAAAAAAAGACATTTCTAGATGAATCATTTCACTCTTGGAAAAGCTCGAGTAGTCATTTTCTATTCATGCAAGTGTGCAACTTTTTCAAGATTTGTTAAATCATAAATTTAAATCTGACAACAATGGCATCTTAAAATTGCATTATGAGGTTGAAGCTAAAATCTGTAAAGTGCATTTTATCCTCTGGCTAATCCAGGTGAGCGTCGTTTGGAGGCCGGAGCAATGGTTCTTGCTGACAGAGGTGTGGTGTGCATTGATGAATTTGATAAGATGTCTGACATGGACCGAACAGCCATCCATGAGGTGATGGAGCAGGGTAGGGTCACCATTTCCAAAGCTGGGATTCAGGCAAGGCTTAATGCTCGCTGCAGTGTGTTAGCTGCTGCTAACCCAGTGTATGGAAGGGTAAATAATGACTATTGGCTTGATTGGTAAAATATATAGTGGTAGTTGCTTTGCTTTAGTTTCTAATAATCCCACTGTATTCTTCACCCAGTATGACCAGTATAAAACCCCGATGGAGAACATCGGGCTCCAGGATTCCTTGCTTTCCCGATTTGATCTGCTCTTTATTGTTCTGGATCAGATGGATCCAGATAGCGATCGGGAGATCTCGGAGCATGTGCTGCGGATGCATCGTTACAGAGCGCCGGGAGAGCCTGATGGAGCAGGTGAGACTCATGGGTGTAGCTTGACATTTGAGCTAGGGAGGGGGGCAGATTTGCCTGTGGAAAATTATATTTCTTTAGAAAGAATGGTAATTTCTATAAAAGTAAACCAGGGAATATATATATATAAATATTTCTCCAAATGTCACAAATAAACGGCAGGAAATGCGATTGAATATGTATGTGTGTGCCGTTATTTAATTTGAAATCAAACTTTATAAAACATTTTATCAGATAGTTTAAACCATAACACTGAATCAAACGGTTTAAGTAAAATAACATAACCTATAACCTAGAATTCTTGCCTTTAAAACTAACTGGAATAAAAATAAAAATGCACCAAATTAAGTTCTCTTTCGTTTCATTTTTCCCACCGAGGGTGACTATGAATTATAAAATTATAATTGATAGTGCAAAATTGTTTTTAATATATATATTTTTTTTGTAAATTATTTTATATATAGAGCTAGCTTCGGAATTTTTTATTTTTATATATATATACACTCACCTAAAGGATTGTGTTTGACCCCCTTTCGCCTTCAGAACTGCCTTAATTCTACGTGGCATTGATTTCAACAAGGTGCTGAAAGCATTCTTTAGAAATGTTGGCCCATATTGATAGGATAGATTTGTGGGATGCACATCCAGGGCACGAAGCTCCCGTTCCACCACATCCCAAAGATGCTCTATTGGGTTGAGATCTGGTGACTGTGGGGGCCATTTTAGTACAGTGAACTCATTGTCATGTTCAAGAAACCAATTTGTGACATGGTGCATTATCCTGCTGGAAGTAGCCATCAGAGGATGGGTACATGGTGGTCATAAAGGGATGGACATGGTCAGAAACAATGCTCAGGTAGGCCGTGGCATTTAAACGATGCCCAATTGGCACTAAGGGGCCTAAAGTGTGCCAAGAAAACATCCCCCACACCATTACACCACCACCACCAGCCTGCACAGTGGTAACAAGGCATGATGGATCCATGTTCTCATTCTGTTTACGCCAAATTCTGACTCTACCATCTGAATGTCTCAACAGAAATCGAGACTCATCAGACCAGGCAACATTTTTCCAGTCTTCAACTGTCCAGTTTTGGTGAGCTCGTGCAAATTGTAGCCTCTTTTTCCTATTTGTAGTGGAGATGAGTGGTACCCGGTGGGGTCTTCTGCTGTTGTAGCCCATCCGCTTCAAGGTTGTGCATGTTGTGGCTTCACAAATGCTTTGCTGCATACCTCGGTTGTAACGAGTGGTTATTTCAGTCAAAGTTGCTCTTCTATCAGTTTGAATCAGTCGGCCCATTCTCCTCTGACCTCTAGCATCAACAAGGCATTTTCGCCCACAGGACTGCCGCATACTGGATGTTTTTCCCTTTTCACACCATTCTTTGTAAACTCTAGAAATGGTTGTGCGTGAAAATCCCAGTAACTGAGCAGATTGTGAAATACTCAGACCGGCCTGTCTGGCACCAACAACCATGCCACGCTCAAAATTGCTTAAATCACCTTTCTTTCCCATTCTGACATTCAGTTTGGAGTTCAGGAGATTGTCTTGACCAGGACCACACCCCTAAATGCATTGAAGCAACTGCCATGTGATTGGTTGATTAGATAATTGCATTAATGAGAAATTGAACAGGTGTTCCTAATAATCCTTTAGGTGAGTGTATATGTATGTATGCATGTATGTATGAATTTAAAATGTCTATTGAAAAATATTTATAAATTATATATTAATTGTGAAATTGCATTTGTTTAAAATATAACACGCATATATAAAATGAGAATATAATGCAAAATAAAATTTTTTTTATACATATGTTCTTGTATGTGCATAAAGAGAATATAAAATGTATACGTTTGTGTATTGAGAGAAATATATTATGTATACGTGTGTGTGTGTGTATATACAGTAAAATATTTTAATTTAATTTGGAAATTAAGCCTCTTTTCAAGACTTATGCAGTTCAATTAATAGTAAAATTCAATAAAATTGAGTAAAAACTAGAGCTTAATAGAACATTTTATAATCTTAAATTGAAGCTCTTTTTTTTTTTTTAATGTATGAGTTTGAATCTCAAACTAAATGGTCCATTCCCTTGTTCCATTTATACAAAATGTGTTACTGAGCTCTAGTTTTTTTAGTTTTTGTTTACTCATTTAAAATTAATTCATAATATGAATATGTAAGGATTATTCCATTTAATTTGATGGAATTTTACTATTAATTTTACATGCGTAAATCTATAAAAAAAAAACTGCTTTTTTTTTTTTTTTTTTTTTTGTGTACACAAACGTTGCGTTAATTTCTTAAATTCAACCTGTGCGCTATTGGAATGTCTCATGGACCACAGTTTAAGATCCACTGATGTAGATCACGATCTTCAGTTTTCATCTTCAGAAGCTTTAGTCAGCTGTTGATCTCATTCTGTCATGTCTATACCAACAGCAATGCCACTGGGAAGTACAGTTGATGTATTCGCCACAGACGACCCAAACATCACAGAAGCAGCTGAGCAGGAGTTACAGATCTATGAGAAAAAAGACAATGTCCTGCATGGCCACAGGAAGAAAAAGTACATATTTCTCCACTTATGTTTAAAATCTACTTTGTTTTCTTCAAAGTTGTCAGTCTACCATAATACATTGGGTTTTTGTGGTGCTCATCATAATCATTTGAAAGGGAGAAGGTTGTTACCATGGAGTTCATCAGGAAGTACATCCACGTTGCTAAGCTGGTGAAGCCAGTCCTGACGCAGGAGGCGTCAGACTACATAGCAGAGGAGTATTCCAGACTCCGGAGCCATGACCAAGTCAACAGTGAATCCGCCAGGGTCTGTAGAGCCCATACAACAAAGTTTTTGTACATAAATGGATACGTTTATATTATGCATCATACTATTATTACTCTGGAATTGCTTGGTTTGGTATAGACTGACTGTGTCCATTCCCACAGACGATGCCTGTGACTGCTCGAGCTCTGGAGACCATGATTCGATTGTCTACAGCCCATGCCAAGGCCCGCATGAGTAAAACCATCGATCTGGGAGATGCAGAAGCTGCACTTGAACTCATGCAGTTTGCTTATTTCAAAAAGGTATGCAACTGTTCATATCCAGAACTGATAGTAGTTCATTGTCATTTGCGTTTAACATACTGTATTTTGGCATGACTTTGTAGATCCTGGAGAAGGATAAGAAGAGGAAGGTACCCGAGGACTCCGAGATGGACGTCTCTCAGAGCCAAGAGACGGAGAGCCAAAGGAACCTTAGGTCAGTGTGGATGGGAGGTTGATGCCACAGTAAAATCGAATGTTTGAAGTTGCAGATGTGAGCTGATTCTGTCTACAGGAAGCGTTCTCGCATCTCAAAAGATGATGATGTGGAAATGACCCAAGAAGGAGAAGACTCTGACCCTTATGATTTTACAGAAGATGAAAACAGTAGGTCAACTGATTCAGTTTGACTTTTTCAGTTAGCTTTGCTAGAAACTAACGCAGGTTCTTGTTCAGTTGTTGTACTAAATGTCAAGGCAATTCAACCCAGTTGTTTTTTCTCCCTCTACACTGAATTTTAACCCTATAAAGCCAACTGTATCATATGTTACATAAAATTGTAAGACCTTTAAACTTTTAACATGATTTAAACGTTGCTGAAAAAAACTGTTGTACAAAATCTTCTACATGCCTTCTGTCGTCTGATTGATAGTTTATACTTTGTTGTAAGTAAAAGGCCTTTTAGTATAATTCTAAAAACACCCCCTTCACATTGTGGTATACATGTATTTTTTTTGCTCTGACTTTATTTATAAACTAAACCTAAATATGAACTTTCATATTGCTAGCAATATTTCAGGATGAATATTGCTGGACTAAAGCAACTTCTTGTTTACTTGATTATCCATACATACATTTTTAGAAAGGGTACATAACACACACAGTTTCTGCTAGTCTCATGTTAATCTTGAGTACCTATGAATGATGCAATACTACTCTATATCTCCGAAGAGTCTTTAGTTTTATCATATTTTTAACTTTTGATTTACTATACGTTCGTGTTGTTGACATTATATGCACTTACACGCCAATTGCCAATAAAACAGACATTTGAGTTTCACTTACATCTGCGGTTTCGACTCGTGACACTTGCAGAAATCCATTGCTGCTCCGGAAAAACAAACTGCATCCACTGTTTCCTTAACGCTGGGTTATTTGTGAAGCTGAACAAGGTTATCTTTTCCTCACAACCAAAAAAACAGTGACATTTAGTGACATTGCTGATTTCTAAAAACAAAATGACAGCGCTGCCGACGGCTTCTGTAACCCAAACTCCACTCATTGATGTGCGCACACACTCATCTGGGAGAGGTGCCCATACAAGGAATTCTGCTCTTTGTGACGCAATACAGGGCCATACTAAAAAAAAAGAGTGTATTTGGCACAGAAATGCGTTCAATATAACTAAGCATTTAGATATCATACATTATCAGGATGTATAGTGACAACTGATATATATATGCATTTTATGCAAGTAGTCTGCTATACTGTTATAAATATCTTATTGATTTGCATTACAAGCTATCAGAAATTAATAAGTTTTGGCCATAAAATATCAACAACTGCACCAAATTTTATGTATATTTTTGTTCAGTTTGTCCTCTGAATAAAACTGAGGTGTTTCCTCCTCTGTGAGCTCCATATTCTTATTATATCATACTATATGAGCCATAAAAGCCTGAAGTATCTCATATGATACTCAGCAAAAAATAGATTCGCTCTAAATGCTAAAACTGGTCACCTTCCTGATTTCTTATAAGGCTTTACAGGGTTAATATTTTGAATATATTCAGTGGCATTATACATTTGAAACTGGTCATGTTGATGATTTTTTTTGATGACAGCTCAGCCGAGTCAGAAGAGCAAGTCTGTGTCTCAGAGGAGCAGTCAGAGGAAGAAGGTTGACATCAGTCAGGACAGGTACAACAGAGTCCTCTTCATTTTCAGATATCAGATTCTGGCCTGTGCCAATAAATAAATAGTGTTTTTTTTTTTCTCCCTACATTATTCTTCCACTACATAGTTTGCACTACACTGATACAATTATTCCACCAGATTACACTTGGAATCTCTCATTCTCACCTCCAAATCCACTGTGGAAAACTGTCAAAATGATAGTTTGTATTTGTGTTCCTACACTATTGTTTAATAGACATTGTCTGATCCTTTGTCATCGATCTGTCCAACTTGCTAGCAGCAATGAAGATCTTAATAAATTGGAATTGAGTTCTTCTTTTGCGTTTCCACTCCCTCATTAGTTGATTTATATTTTGTCAATTCAATAGGCTAATTGCACATTAGATATGCTTTTGAAAGCCACATTGAATATTCATGTGACCTTTTGCAACAATTTTTAGATTGAAAGTCTTCAAGGCGGCTCTACTGAAGGCCTTTAAGGTGACCCGGTCTCAGTCTGTGGCAGTGCCTGATCTTCTGACTCACATTAACAAAGGCCAGGACGAGGAGTTTGACCAGAACGAGATTGACCTTCTGCTGGAGCGCATGCAGGATGACAACCAGGTCATGGTCTCAGAGAATGTGGTGTTTCTCATCTAAATGATTGCCAATAGACAGCTGCAGCTTTTGCAAATTCAGTATACAACATTGAAATTATTTATATTCCAGCGCTTTGTTACAAACTGTAAAAAATACCAATAAATTGTGTGAGCATTAATAGTTGTGCTTTTTTTGATCAAGTGCGTTTTATTTTTTTTATTCTCTTAGAATTGAGGCATATAAATTTTAAAGGCAAGTTATGATTCAGTAGATCCAGCTCTGTAATGAAGGGCAGAATCCAGAAAATAATTTTCTCCATTTGAGGCTTCTTGATACATCCTGCATTCATGATGTTATTAGGGCCTGCTTTTTAGTCCACTGTCATTTTAAATGGAAATTTGGTGTTCTGTAAGAGAAAATTTAGTATAGGAGTTAAATGCATTTAATGGTTCAGTTATCAGGTGTGGAAGGAGAACTGAATTGGGTATATGGGCACTCACAACCATCTGTCCTCTCTGGCTCAATCTCTCCGTCTCTTTCCATCCGTCGTCTTCTCCTTCGCACATAGAACAGTGCACTCGCAACAAGACCAAGGAACATGGCAGCTGCCACAAAGATGCTTACTCCCACTGTTGCTGTAGAGCTTCCATCGGAGTCCTCAATCTCTAATCGCAGATCTCTTAATTCCGGTCTCCAAAACTCTCTCGACTGAGGCTCCAAAAGTCCAGTCACATCTATTGACAAAGTTAGACATTCAAGTCAATTTCTGTCATATTTCATAGAAATTTCACAGGAATGGAATAAAAAAACTTGCTGCTCACAAACCTTCAAGGGAGAGGAGGAAGATGACATCATCTCCTTTAATGAAGCTCCGACTCTTCAGACGATCATGTGTGATGTAATTGCTAGTACCAGAACCGGGTCCCCGGTAGTATGAATTGCCATCCGTGTCAGTGACTCGACTGCCTACTTTTCGTGGGTCATCCCAGAAATACTCTACATTACCCATGGCTGCAGAAAGAGAGAATATACTATTTATAAAATGTCTTTTGTCATTTATCTCTAAGGCTACGTCTACATTAATCCGGATAGATTTGAAAATGCACGTTTTTCTTAACATTTAGCTGTTTTTGTCTTGTGAAATGAAGATTTTTGAAGACTTTCCTAAGTGGATAAATCTAAAAACTGTTGTTTCTGCATTGTAGTGTGGACTGTGAAATTGGAGGGATTCGAAAACAATTATAGATGTTTAGTCATGTGATGCATATTGTACCCACAGATATCTACACTGTAAACCTGAATAAGTTGGCAAAACAAAAATTGAGGTTATTAGTTACATCAAAATCTTAAAGTTAAGAAATTCAAAGATTAAGTCAGCAGAACTGGCAGATTTTTTGTACTCATACATTTTAATTGCTCTTAATTTGAAATATTTGAGTGAGCCAATTCATACATTTACCTTAAAATTATCATGTAATCTCAATTTAAATATTTTTATAGTTATAGTTAGCTTTAGTAGTGGTTAGCTGTAATGCAATTCAGTAAATGCTAACCTGATAATTGGTAACATAATGCTAGATAGCAATTGCTGTATGAATACAGCAATTTAACATTTAACATATATCTGTTCTCAAACCAAGCTCATGCTCCACTCGTCACCATGATGGTAACCCCCGACAAAACCCAACATAACCAACACTAAATTAGCATAGCAAAACAGTAAACACGACTAAATCTCTCACTTACATTATTCTTGCACAAAAATCATTATAAAACTTAATTTTAGCATTTACTCTATCTTTCGAATGTCATGGCAAAGTATGCTGGGAAATAGAAATCCCAGCCCAGTTTCAGTTAAAATTAAGTTTGCCTAAGTTTACATTTTGTTTAAAAGAAAAGTTGTTTTAAATGAAAAGTTCATAAAACTCGAAACAATGAAACCATTCAGATTACTTAAAATGTGTCAGTTTGGTGAACTGAAAAAAAAGAAAGTTCTAAAATCTCATAAAAGTTAATTTGATTGAACTAATTTAAAGTTTACCCTACTCAAACCAATTAATAATTTGAGCGTTAGGGTTTACAGTGTATGGTTATACTGGCATTGTTGTGCCTGCCATTCATTTTAATAGTTTTAAAAATAAAAGTTACTTTGTACAATCTTCATATTACATTCCTGCAAAGATAACAGAAAATTGCTGTCCTGCGGCAAAACATGGCGTTTTAAATCATATATGTAATTGCGATTCTGAGTACAACCTGGAAGCACCAGTAAGTGGTGAGAGATTGTTTATTAAAATGATTGTGCCATAAGAATATGAGGACTTTATGGTCTCTAATTTCAGTGAGCTTTTATTACATTTTATGCATGCTCAGAAAGACGATTTAAGTTTTCCGATGTTTCAGTGTGGATAAGAAACTCATGGAAAATGCTTGAAAATGCTAGTGTGGACGGAGAGTGTTTGGAAATGAATATTCAGTTTACAAACATATCCGAATTAATGTAGATGCCTAAATAATCTGGAACCATGTAAAAGCATTTATGGCTCATAAAATTGCCTAATATCTGCTGCTCCCCAACTATGTTTATATCTTACAGTCAGTGGAGGTCTTGGTTGGATCAGTAGTCATCATCCTCATGTTGTTCATACGGTGTTGGATGTCTGGATTCTGGTCCATCAGCTCCATGGATGCCTGTCGCCATGGACACGGCCATTGGAGATCATCATCATAAGGTCCGGAGGTCAAGTGGAGGTAGATTGCCATTTTATCTGGGCTATCCTTCAAGCCATTAATGTACAAACCAATCTGAAATGAGTAACCATCTGGGGATAGGAAACGGGGGCTGTAGGTTTTAGCGCCGGCAGCAGTTGTAACAAGGAGACTGGTAAAATCACGAATACGCCAAGTGTACTGAGGACACTGGGTCTCTGAGAGGTTGATGTCGTCCAGAGACAGACCACCCTTTGATGCATCTCTTCCTTTAACTCCTTCAAACACCACTCTGAATTTATCAGAGACATCTAGTGTCACATGGTATAGTTCCCAGGAGTCTTTAAGTCCACCTAAAGAGTACAAGTATACATTACCCATAGCATAAAAATGTATCCTCAAGGTGTGGCTACATTTTAACTAAATTTTCACAAAATTTTTCAGAAGTCCCTTTCAAACCAAGCCTCTTTCTGTTGGTCAAGGATTTGAATTCACGTGACCAACTTGAACATGAGCGAAAAATTTGTGGGGAACCACACAAAACTCCCGAACATGTGGATCCCTATTCGAATGACTAGATTTCACCACAATGGTAAATGTGACCACACCTTAATGTTAGGCAAATTTAAAAATGTGCACTGTCAGTAATGAAAGATGTGCTAAAGCACAGAACATGATTGTACCAAGTGCAACATGTTCCTGGATCAACATCTTTGTTGATCCTATAAGCACGTCCTGATTTTGCTGAGTTAGACGTGTTCCTGGGTCAATATATTTTGTTAATCCTGGAACAAAATTCCTGTCCGAAAATGTATTCCTAACCATATCCCTACCCCTAACCTAACCGTACCCATAAGTTATCCCTAAAATCATAGGGAAATGATGGTGGATAATGGTGAATAACACTGATATAGAAACACCTAAGCCTGATTTTAAGTCTAAACGTGACATAAATTGTAAACTTGTCCCTCAAATCTGATTGATTAGAATGTTGTTCCAGAACATGTTGAACATGTTGAACTTGGTGAAATCACAATCTGCGTTTTAGCACATCTCTCACTATTGACAGTGAACGTTTTAAAATTTTACTAACATGACCACACCTAAAAGGTGCGGTCACATCTACCGTTGCAGTGAAATCTAGTCATTCGAATAGGGATCCACACGTTCGGGAGCTTTGTGTGGGGGTGAAAAAGTTCCCCACAAATTTTTCGCTTGTGTTCAAGTTGGTCATGTGAATTCAACGCCGTGACCAACAGAAAGCTGCTTGGTTTAAAGGGGATTTCTTTGTGAGTTGCTTTATAGCAGAACCTGATTTTACCAAGTACAACATGTTTCTTGATCAACATCTTTGTTGATCCTGGAACAACATTCCAATCAACCAGTTTACAGTTTATGTCAAGTTTAGGCTTAAAACCAGAGTTAGGTGCTTCTACATCAGTGTTAGTCACCTATCATTTCCCTATGATTTTAGGAGTAACTTATGGGTACGGTTAGGTTAGGGGATGGGATATGGTTAGGAATATATTTTTGGACAGGAATTTTGTTCCAGGATCAACAAAATATATTGACCCAGGAACACGTCTAACTCAGCAAAATCAGGACGTGCGCGCCTCTCGCAGTTCAAAATGCTTAAGCCACGTCTGACACATTGCACACCAGTTACGCTCGTCAGACGTAGCGTAAGCATTTTGAACTGCAAGAGATGCTACACTTTTTCCGTAAATTGAATACGGAAGGCGATTCGCCGGAAGCTAGATAATTTACTTTATAAAGTTTTAAATATGGATATTTTTCTTACACAAACGCATTGATTAACTTCAGAAGGACTTTATTAACCCCCCGGAGCCGTGTGGAGCAGTTATGATGGATATAGATGCACTTTTATGGACTTCAAAAATGACCCAACAGTCACTGCCATTATAAAGCTTGGATTAGCCAGGACATTTTTAATTTTTAACTCCGATTGTGTTCGTCTAAAAGAAGAATGTCATATACACCTGACTTGAGGATGAGTAAATCATGGGCTAATTTTCATTTTTACCCAACTAACCCTTTAAGCCTAAACTTGACAACTGTCAACTTGTCTCTCAAATCTGATGAAATGTTGTTCCAGGATCAATGATGTTGATGTTGTACTTGGTAAAATTAGGTTCTGCTAAAAAGCAGCTCACACAAAAGTCCCTTTCAAAGCAGCTTTCTGTTGGTCATTGAATTCACGTGACCAACTTGAACACACATGAAATCTGCGTGGGGAACTTTTTTGCCCACACGAAATTCCCGTTCTCGCAGGTTCCTATTGGAACGACTGGATTTTGTCTGCGAAATTCCGCTTTACAACGATATATGTGACCCCACCTTTAATGGTAATCAATTCTTTATTTGGGGTTTAAAATATTTTTTATTTATTACCACTGATCTTCTGAATGAGTCTCAGGTCTCCTTTGGGGTTTTTAGCGGTGTATTCGCGCACCCAGATGTTTAGCTGGTCATCGGCGCCCCCACTGGTGTAATGATAGAACTGCAGGCATTGGGAGCGTCTTTTGGGGTAAAAGAGGCGGCTTTCCAGGTAAGCCTTGTCTCCTTGGGTACCCGTGGCTGTGCTGAAATGCATGAAGAACCCAACCCCTGTAAAAGTATAAACTTTATTAGATAATAAGCTACTAAGCCAGTCTTCTCGCTTTCTCACACCTCTTTGAACCTTATAATGGAGTTTAAAGATCAGTTTACATATCATTATAGCAACCCTTAACAAGAAGAGTCTAGATAAGGTCAAAGAATGATATTTCCTTAGTGTCAGTAAAATATGTTTATCATTAAGACCAAAGTGCCACCATAATAATATCATAAAAGAGTTATCAATGCAGGATTATGGACTATGAGTTTTTCCACAGTGGTGGTATACCAGTGAACAGACATTTAATAAACAAACATTTGCAGGTGATACCGTCCCATTTAAGAGAATCTTTGGCCTATCTAGGTATGATGTGATAAGACTGTGATGATGCATTTCCGTGATAGTTAACATCAGTAATATGAAAAAAATATACAATAATGTACATTCTTAACACTATACTGTGTTAAATTACCTTGGCAAAAAGATGCAAATAACAGTCAACTGGCATCAAGTAAACTTTGAGAAAATATTTGCTATGTGAGGGAAATATTATGGGAACCTAACTGTTGAATGTTCTCTGAAACAAGTATTCACATTTAAAAGTTTTGAGAACATTATTAAAGAAAAGATAACTTTGAACAAACATTCTATTAACGTTACTAGTATGTCGTCCATATTTATAAAATTCAAAAACAGTAGGTAAAAAGTACCTGGATGACCTACTACTACCTGCGAAAGTGCGCATGTGATTGCTATCCCATGAAGCCACAGGAGAGGATTTGTGAATGGCAGTGAAGCGACGTAACTAATCGCAAAGTAAGTTTCAACTACTAGAAATTTTGAAAAATAGTACCTACTAGACATTATGCGATTTTGGACGCAGCTAATCACAACCAATCAGACGATATCTGAGGTTACATTGTGGGGATTTTGGACCAATGAGATTTCGGGGGTAATAGGCGGGGCTGCACAGTGGCGCATAAATGGAAACCTAGTTCTGTTACCCCACTTGGATGAAGTTTCGTCGCCAACAGTTTAGTGTTTACATTTTCAATGTAAAACGTTGTCAGGTTGAATCCTGCTTTTGTGTTTAGGGGTGTTCGTACCTTGACATTGACCCAGAGTGGTGTAGTCTGTTTTTGGACCGCCCTCTACTGTTTGTACACGAGCCCACTTGGCATTTCCACCATCTCCCTGGATCATACCACAGATATTCGGTTCCTCAAAGTGGCAAGAGTCCAGAAAAGTTGAGGTTTTAGCTGGAAAAATTTTGAAAGATATTTTAGAAGGAGATGCGTGAGAGTCCATTGGCTGAGCAAGTCTTTATCTAATCAGTCAGAATAATTTAAATATATTTATAAAAAATAATGGAGGATTATTCAACCAGTCTCCCACAGAAAGTGTGTTATGAACTGTAATCATAAACTTACTACAATTGTATAGCCTGTTTAGCTTGAGCAGGTCACTATCACTAAACTCCATGCGTTGACCAATCACATCCAAGAATTCTGGTATCTTGGTAACGATAGTTGGCTCTTTGTCTTTGTTGAAGGACGTCTTACTGTAGTGCATGACCGAACCGTAATCATAGGGCACACCGAGAAAGCTTGACACTGTTTCATCATATAAATTGAAGTTGTGCTCTTTACCTAAGTGAGAATCAAACCAGGAAATAGCTGCATGTAATAATAGAATATAAGAGTTTGACAAGACTGATATCACTAAAAAGAGATTTATTATTTGATGGCATGAAACATATGTTTATATTCAGTTATTACCCTCTTTAATCTGGTCCCACACTATGGTGACGTAGTCGTCTCTGTCAGATCTGGACTGCTCGTGCCAGAAACCCAACGCATGCAGAAACTCGTGCTCTACTGTTCCTAAACGGTCACAGTTTGAACCAATTGACAACTCCTGTTTCCCCATCTGTCGATTCCCCACCTTTGAGTAACATCTGGAATAGAGAAAAAAACCCTGAATTTCACGTTGTTGCAAATATAAACACTCCTTCAACTTATTCCATACCCGAACCCTAACCTAACTCTCTACTACAAAATAATAATACTCTGATAAGAGTTGATAATTGCAAAGTTACTTAGTAGAATGTCTAAAGTAGACCATCAAAATAAAGTGTAACCAGATATTATTGAATACATAAAAATAATTAGATTTTTGATTACTTAAATCTATTTCTTTTTCTGTTTTTGCATTAAAAATGTGAGTGCACAATATGTTACATCCATTAATAATGTGGATAGACTTTTGATTATCGAGTGTAATGTTTGAGGTTTCCTCACCCGCTGCCTTTAAATACAAAAATGTAGTTTGGTTCTCCACCCCAAGGTTTGAAGTCAATACAGGTCTTGAGTCTGTATTGCTCAAATGCTTTCAGTATCACGCCTTTGGCATTGATTTCTGTTGAAAATTACATAAGAACGGGAGAAAGAGCATGTAAAAGAGAGTAAGCCAGTGAGTGAGGGATTTTAGAAGATTATGTTAGAATGATAAAGTCAGATGAAGACCAAAGCATTAATTTAAATGAACTGAATCAGTGATTTTATAGATTCACTTACCAAGGCTGCTGTCTAGGAAGTACGGCACAGTGGTAGGCCAGTGATACTTTTCACCCAGAATAGTGTTTCTGCCTTCTCCCTGTTAAACACAAACCAAACATGGATTTAGCTTAAGTTTTCTATTTATTATTTTTTTTTATTAGATTTTTATGTTTATTGCTTGAAAACACTTTATTTACACACGTCCTAGATTTTAGTTATAAACCTCTTAGAAAAACAAACAAAACAGCTCATATAATATTTAGTTTGATATATAATGTAAAGGTATAATGTCAATCTGAGGTATAACAATATTAGGTCATAATGTTATGCCTGACCAGTGTATATGAAATGGTGTCATATGAAAATACAATACCGCTTAAAATACATCTTACATTCTAATATTAGGATAATCAACAATTTTCTGTTGCTTTAATAGCAGTTCAAATCAAAATGTCTAACTAATATTGGTAAAAATAGTTAAATCATATCTTCAATATACCTTGACCTGAGGTTTGTTAAACATTTTCTGAAGGTTAAGCATCTATATTTTGTTTTGTTTTGTTTTAATTATTTTGTTTTGTTTTATTATTTTATTTTATTTTATGTTGTGTTTTGTTTTATTTTAGTATGTTGATGTTTGTTTATTGCTTGAAAATGTACACAACTATATTTACACGTCCTAAATTTTAATTACAGACCTCACAGAAAATAAATAAAAAATAAAAAACATCTCATATAATATTTAGTTTGCCCTCCCAAGGTTTAAGTTAAACATTTTCTGAAGGACAAGCATAAAATCTTTTTTCTTTTTACATGTTTCAGATCCTATGTTGTACCCTGTTCATGAAAAGTGCCACACTGTAAAAAAAAAAAAAACAATTCTGTTAAATTTACAGTAAAAAAACTGGCAGCTGTGGTTGCCAGAAATTTACTGTAGAAAATACGGTAGCAACATTTTAGGTTTTACAGATTTAAGTTAAATTTACAGTAAAAAAACTTATTTCATTAACTGAAATAATGTTAAATTACTAACCTATTGAAATACTAATATCGGTTGTGTACCTTTGATATATACTGACAACCACCAGTCACAGTGGCGATAAGAGTCACATGATGAATCAAAGCTCAGGAGGACAATACTAATATATAGAAGGTGGACAGTGTCATTCACACAAACACTAAACACCATCATAAGACATTAATTTAACAACATTAGATGTAACATAAGACCCTAATGTACATAACTGATTAGAAAAAAAATAAGAAGAAACATAGAAAGAAAAATTTAAAAAATTACGGTATTTTACTGTACGTTAAATTAAAATTAAATGTAAGGTTAGATCTATTACAGTTATTCACCATATATAATACAGAAACTTTCTGTTAACCAATTAACTGTTTTTCATTTTACAGTCTTTTACCGTTAAAATCACTATCAATTTTTACAGTGCATGAGAACCTGTTTTATAAAACTGACCTCCTCTATCAGAATGTCTCCTTCCACCAGGTGAAGTCCTGCCTCTGTTGAGCAACACAGCGGTTACTGCAAAAGTGGTTTTGAAATAATGCTACAGATTTAAGATTAAGTTTCCACAAACCTTCATTTATTTCAAATATGTCCTGGTCTTTTCCATTATCTACATCAGTCTCTGTTTTGCCTACAAAAAAAAAAAAAGTCCAGAGCATAGAATATAAAAACTTTTAAATGCAAACTGTATTGTTGTTGTTCTGTTGTTGTTGTTGTTGTTGTTGTTGTTTTTGAAAGAATGTAATTATTGTGACTCACCTGACAGTGAAGATGTTGGCTTTGAAAGAAAACATTTGAGGAAAGTGTCAAAGGTACACATTTACATCAACAAATTATTACAGTGCAATCCTTGATATGAAATATCCACAAACCAATTAATAAAACTCATTCAGTCCTGAACAGGTTCAATACATTTTAATACAACTAAAGTATTGCTGTGCTCTAATATATGATCATTTGCTTTTGCTTAGCATGCAGTATTCAACATATGGTCATAAAATGATGGTTCTCTGTGACATTTACCCCAACACTGAAAGTACTGAATTCTGGACTCACCAAACACAGGACCGCGTTACATAAGAAAAGAATGAGAAATGTATGTAGAGATGCCATGAGATCACTTTACTCTGAGTTCTTCTCTTCAAAACATCAGTGTATATGTGTATTAACTAATTTATAGAACAAAAAGAGCTTAGTCTGCAATGATAAGAGCCTGCAGCTGATAGGATATGATTTATTACACTGATGGTCACCATGATATTATTAGACATGATAAAAGTAGCTATTGATAATGAGTTGGCTATAAGAGTTTGAGGTTTAATTGCACACTATATAAATTATAAACACACCTTATGAAGTCTGTGATGAAAAATGATCCTTTTCACAGTAGAATGTTGTTTCATAGAAACTTTTATTTCAAAAATATATTTTTTACACTGGGATGCAGACCCTGAAGTTGTTCAAATAATTCATCTAACATTATCTCACAGGTATAATACATCCTAAATCCCACAGAAATTGCACACTATATATCTTATATCTAAAAAGAAAGTGCAAGAGCAGCAGCTAAATTGTGCAAAATATTTAGCAGATAAATATTTACTAGTAATGTTAAAGGCATGATCAATATCCTAGATGTGTCAGAGAATCAAAATGTGATGAGTACAACTTCAATTTACACCGATCAGGCATAACATTATCACAGGTGAGGGGAATAACTGATTATCTCTTAATCACGGCACCTGTTAGTGGGTGGGATATATTAGACAGCAAGTGAACATTTTGTCCTCAAAGTTGATGAGTTAGAAGCAGGAATAATGGACAAGCGTAAGGATTTGAGCAAGTTTGACAAGGGCCAAATTGTGATGGCTAGACGACTGGGTCAGAGCATCTCCAAAACTGCAGCTCTTGTGGGGTGTTCCCGGTCTGCAGTGGTCAGTATCTATCAAAAGTGATCCAAGGAAGGAACAGTGGTGAACCGGCGACAGGGTCATGGGCGGCCAAGGCTCATTGATGCACGTGGGGAGCGAAGGCTGGCCCGTGTGGTCCGATCAAACAGACGAGCTACTGTAGCTCAAATTGCTCATGAAGTTAATGCTGGTTCTGATAGAAATGTGTCAGAATGCACAGTGCATCGCAGTTTGTTGCGCATGAGGCTGCAAAAGGGGGACTAACACAATATTAGGTCATAATGTTATGCCTGATCGGTATATATGAAATGGTGTCATATGAAAATACAATTCAGCTTAAAATACATCTTATATTCTAATATTCAGATAATCAACAATTTTCTGTTGCTTTACTAGCAGTTCAAATCAAAATGTCTAACTAATATTGGGAAAAATAGTTCAATCATATCTTCAATAAACCTTATCTTTCACTGTTTTCTCAACTGTTGTTCACGAAAAAAGTCCAGAAAAACCCTGAGAACTGTGGTGTCATGTTTTTGAAAATGAGCTCTAAATGTTTTTCTTATATGATGCTAGAATTGCACACTGAAGGTTCATCTCATCAGATTGGCCCAGGTTCTGCGTATCAGAGAAATAAAGGATTACAGTTAAACATTGACAGTGTGTGTGAATATATATTTATTGGGGGAAAGTTCTTTGATTTGTGTACGTGTGTATATGACTTACAGTTATATCGTCCATGTAGTAGCAGTGGCGCAGGTTGAGGTGGCCAACGAAGTCGCGGCTCTGGTACTGCGGATCACCGTGGGGTGTCACCACACACACTGGACACACCTAGAGGGCGCCAGAGGACACACAACAATCTTCAGTGTGTTGCAGTCAGGCACTGCTGAGTCATTTAACTTAAGTGTGTAGTTTTCAAATGTTATAATACTATCTTAAATTAAAATGCAGAGAAAAATATAACTGAAAGTAACTCTTTTAAATCAATGTGCTGCAAGTTTAATTCAACACATTGAATATTAGAATCACTCTTGAGTTGAGTCCTGACTGACCACACGTCTGCTGTCATTGACATGACGGTCATTGCAGTGATCGCGTAGATCGAGTTCATCCAGTCCACCATCCTGGCAGTATGGACACACAAATGTCCTCACAGTTAAACTGAGAGGGGGAAAGACATCAGGAAATTAAGTACAAGTAACAAGTGTGGACATTTTTTTTCCCACAAAATGAGCACCAATTTAAGAGGTGCAGCAAAATCTTGGATTAATGGGGTGAGATATACACAGATTTGATTTAAATAAATAATTAAATAAAATTAGATTAAAATGATGATATTTGATTAAAATAAATTAAATATGAAAAAGTATTAAAACAAATAAATAGATTAAAATAAACAATAAAATAGATTTACATAAATAAATAATAGTACTATTGTGAGTAGGAAGAAAAACAATGTGACGTAATAGAAACTCAAATAATATTTGAAAAATATCTATAACATTTATTTTTCACAAAATAAATTGGATATTTATATGGAAATATATAGCTGATATAAAGCCCTTTTAAATTTTAAGATGGGGTCCCTTACACAAATTTGTGATCATATTTGGCATCTAAAAGAAAACCCATGCTCTAGAATGTTATTGTATGTTGTAGGTTTAGGACTTGTTGAATTACTGGAATAGCCAACAGGGTTTATTGAAAGGGTTTTCCACATGCTTTTGGCAGTAAGTGTGTTTGTGAAAAGAAACGGATAAAGAAGTGGATGTCCTTACCCCTGAGGTTGTGGATTATTTGGATTATTTTCCATTAGAGTGATCTCTAATCAAATGATTATCCTCTTGATGGGACTTACCAATCATCAAGCACAGCATGCAAATCTTCCCGGGGCGGGGCAGGGTTTAGCAGCAATGGGGCGAGGTTTGGCAGCGGTGGGGTGGGGTTTGGCTGTGGGGTGGGGCCTGGCAGTGATAAAGCTGGGGCAGATCTCGGGGTGACTTGTAAAAAACTCCTTGGGGCAGCATTAAAGGTTGCAACACTTGCAGGTTGAACTCGAATCCGTGGCATTGGAACGGGCCGTGTGGCAGGAATTAAAAGAGATGGGGCTTGGTTTTGTGGGGCAGGTGCCGGGGCAGCCTGATTGGGCACACTGACTTGAGCAGCAGTGTCTGTCTGTTGTGCCCGTGAATCTTGAAGTTGGCTGATGAGACTGTTGGTTGAAAAGTAGTGGTAAATTCTTTGGAGTTTGATAGAAATGGCACTAAATGTTGAAATTTGCCTGAGACTTACTTCTGTATGTTTGAGCCTACATGTCTTGAATTAAATGCCTCAAAATTCCCTGGCAGGATTTGGTGCAGATGCCTCCTCCTATTAGGAGGCTGCAAGAAAAATATTCCTAAGCATTCAGTCTTTAATGAACTCGGCTTACAGAAAGACTTATATTTATCACACACTTTAACAGGGCATTTACTTACTACCAATGAATTATTCGCAGAATCACTGCTTCTGCAGTACGGACAATGAGTCCTGAATCGAAAAGATTGATTGAGGCATCTCTGGCAAAATCTAGAAGTACAAAGAGAGATAAAGAGTATGTGTGTGAGAGAAAGTAAAATATTCAACTATCAGCAAGAAGAAGATAACCGTGGTCAAATTATCATGTGATGGAATTTCCCTTTAGAAATACTTTCGCTTTTGACTGCTCAGGTTGTTTATCAGAAATTATATTTATATTTGGATGAGGAGAGAATGTAAATGTATAGCACATGAAAAAAAGAAAGAAAGAAAGAAAGAAGCAATTAACAAAAATTACCACCATAAACACTGTTTCTAAATAAGGCACTTATTTGGAAACACTGTTTCCAAATAAGGCACTCAAACTTAATGAGTTCCATCTGCGATCACTTATCAGTTTTAAAAATATAAATTTTTTATACAAGACATTTTTGTATAAAATTACAAAATATTTATCAGCATGTTAAAGTTCTGTTAAATATGTCTTACAAACTTACAAGATTGATCTACAAATTTGTCTGTTTGCGACATGTCCACATAAAGGCACCAAAATCAGTATATCTTTGAAATATAAATCACACTTACACTTTTCCACAGCATGGAGAAGGTTGAGAAGGATTACTTATTTTACCTCTGCACACAGGACACTCTTCCTCTGACGCGGACATGTTCAAATCATCAGCTGTTTTATCGGTCTGATGGCAGTCTCTGGTTATATCTTCACTATCAGATTGCAATGCTGAAGTACAGTCAGCTTCCTTATTGCCATAAAGAGGGAGTGTATTTCTGTAACTTCATTATTACTTTCTTTTCATGATGATACCGCCTTTACCTGGAACTTGTTTTCTAAACAAATCCTAAGTGACGTGACTCAGGGACTGTGAAGGAAGTGTGTATCAAGTGTATCTTACAAGTACTTTAAGCTTTATGCTTAAAATTCCAAATCTGTAGTTAATGAACATTTTTTTATGAAAGCAACAGATTGATAAACTGATAATATAGGAGAAGTGGTTTTGTATGTATGTTAATATAGGCCTAATTACATTATACTTAACAGTGACATTTTAACAGGCACTTTTATCCAATATGACTTAATTAATTCCTGTGCCATGTCTTAGTGACAGAGCTTGGCTGAGCTAAGCTCACCTTCGCAATGTCCTGGGACGTTAACTTTTCGTCATATGTCTGACTATGTCTGTCTGTCTGTCTATCTGTGTGTAGTGTATATAGGCCTATATCTAACTAGGCCTATTTGTCTGTCAGTAAAACGCAAAAGTGTCAGTGTCAAATTAACACCCATTATATCAGGTTTATCAACATTGTTTATGTTCAGGTTCATTTATATATGTCCACTATTGAAGTTTATTTCCGCCACAGCTGTTGAAAAAGCCAGCATATTGGTTAAGTATGTTTTGAAGCATTGTAGCTGGTTTGAGCTGGTTTATGCTAGTCATGAGCTGGTTTAAGATGGTCAAGTGCTGGTCCTAAGAAACTAGCTCCAGCTCAGGACCAGTTTATAACCACAACCAGCATAAACCAGCTCATGACCAGCTAAGGACCAGCATAAACCAGCTCAAACCAACTGCCATGATTCAAAACATACCTAACCAGCATATGCTGTTTTTTTTCAACAGGGAGAACTTTACATTTAGTAAATTTTACTTTATTTCTCAACGTTCCACGTTTATAAATCACAATTCTGAGGAATTGTGAGATATAAAGTAAGTTAACAATTACCTTTTTAATTTTTATTCCGTATTTTTATTGACACCAAATTTGTGTTGATTCAACACCCTGTAGTATATATATATATATATGTAAAAGGTTATTTACGGGAAACCGTGCTTTTATTATGGAAGGAGTAGAGCTTTTATGTCATTACGGAAGTAAAATCACCTGACCGCCGCTAAGCTTCTTGGGCAAAATCGATCAGCAGGCAGCAGTAATTTCAACATGTCTGCCGTTGGCTGTCAGTAAAGGAGGCATTTGTTTTCAAGTCAACAGCAGATCCGTGAGCTCGGTGAAGAGACGAGGCGCGCGCTCATGGCTCAGTGCGTGCAGTCAGTGCAGGAGTTCATCCAGGACTCGTTCGTGCCGATGGTGGCCGTCCTGTGCAGCGAGGATGCGGAGAGAGTGACCCGCAAAAACAACCTGAGTTTCCCCGAGCTGCTGCGGCCTTTCTGTCGCCTGACGTCCGAGGGTAAGCACCCAGCTGATCAGACAACCGCGGATCACACATCACAACTGATTATTACTCGAGAGGACGGATGTTATACATACACACATACTACAACTTCACAAAACCTGTCTGAGCTGTCTGCCTTTACATTGCATAAAACTGACTAGGTGCCATTAAAACTTATTCCTTGGTAGAAAGCTCAGTAGGGTTCGAGAGACATGCCTAAAATGCTCTCTTGGAAGGCAGCTTACTAGGATTTGAGACACCAAATATTGTCTAGGCAGGCAGCTCAGTAGGTTTTGAGACACACGCCCAAAAATGCTGTTTAGGTGGACAGCTCCCTGGATTTTTAGTCACACGCCCTCAAAATGCTGTCTAAATAAGTGGGTCACTAGGTTTTGAGAGACATCCCAAAAATGCTGTCTAGGTTGGCAGCTCATTAGATTTTTAGGACCTGGTTTTTGTCCAGTGAGGCCCCTGGGCAGACGTCATTGGAGGCCCCCAGCCTCTGCCGATCATAGTGGCAGACCTCTTTCTTTAAAGGGTTAGTTAACCCAAAAAATTTAATTCTGACATTAATTACTCACCCCCATGTTGTTGTAAACCCATACTTTTGACCTTTTTTTGATGAAATTGGAGTGCTCTCTGACCCCTCCATAGACTGCTATTTAATTAACACTTTCAAGGCCCAGAAAGGTAGTAAAGAAATCGTTAAAATAATCCATATGATTACAGTGGTTCAACCTTAATTTTATGAAGTGACACAAAAAACAAACAAAATAATGACTTTATTCAACAATCTCTTCTCTTCTGTGCCAGTCTCCTACGCTGTTGATGTAGTAAACACAGTGCAGCGCTTTTGAAGTGCTATGTCAGAACGCCGGCTTACCATTGGCCGACGCTGTTCACATGAACACCACGACGCATGCGTGTGATGCTGAGGCAGGAACTATTGGCAAATGCTGTGTGTGTTAAGAAATTTGAAGCTTCCTGCACCTTGAGGCCCTGTGGCTCCGCTGATCATGATGTGGCTGAAATGATGATATGCCTTAGTGTGATTATTTAAATCAAAGGTTGCAATTTAATTAAATGTGTATATAGTCTGTTCAGAATCAGAGCAGCTTGGTTCACAGTAAATGCAGCTTCTCACCAACTCAATCCTTGTATGTGCAGTGAGTTTAACTTGCATTTTGGGAACGCAATGTTCACTAAGTTCACTTTCATTTCCAACATTTCTGTGGACAGATGTTTACTGCATTTCACCAGTGTTTCGTTGAAAGGGGAAGACATTTAGGCCTCTGAAAATAATCGGCAGAGAGAAAAATGGCAGTGTTCAACGTTCCGGTTTCCTTGCTCTGGCCATTATTATTGCGCAGTATGACACTCCACTCAATATTCCGATCTCTGCTAGAGGTTAAATGGGTCATAGTTGATCTGTGCAGACCAGGCTCCACAGCATGTGTTTTGTGGATTTGCACTGGTACCCACACACGAAGTGGGCACGCTCAGAAAGGCTTGTTTCAGACAGTGCGCAAACAGGGAATTCCTCTTTCGCATCTTCATGTGCTCGAACGGACACACAAAATTATGTCAATACCAGTCTCGGCAAGTATTCTAGTAAACACTGAAGTGAACGTAAAGAGTTGAGAAGGAAATCGGATGTATCATTATATTGGATCCATGCATTCGGTCTTAAAGTGACAGCAACCTACCTGCTACTAAGTCACTAATGTTAATCAAACAACAAAACACAGCTTCAACAAAGATTAATCTATATTTAATTTATACAGTGAACACTATCGTGTTATTTTACATTTAGGCCTAATTATTACATGTCTGTACCTGAATACACTACAGTTAGTTCTGTTTTTTTTTTTTTTTTTTGGCTAATTTTTCTTTTAAATTCAATATCCTTAAAATTATTGAATTTCATAAATTGTAATAATAATATAATTATACAAAATAAACTAATAAATAAGAAATAAATAATTCTTAAAATGCATTTTCAGTTTCGGCCCAGAATCTTCATTTTGGTGCATCCCTAATAGATATTTACGGAGCCCCTAAGGGACATGAAGGGAAAAAAATATGTCAATGCTTTTGAGGTTTGCTTTCGCTCGCAAAGAGCTCTAAAAGTTATACGAGAGAACGCAAAGTTTCTCAGGGAATCGCAAAGTTTCTCAGAGAGGACGCAAAACATTTGCGAGGGAACGCAAAAACATTGACTTATTTTTCCTCCCAGTTTTTATAGTTACAGTTAAAGGTGCAATGTGTAAATGTTAGCGGCATCTACAATTTACAGTGATCTGTTATCAGAGGTGACTTTGTCCAAGTTATGGATTTCAGAAATGTACATATAAAAAATCACACAGTTAGTTAACAATGTATTAATTTAAACAATCTATTCATTTAGGGCAGAAACAATGGGCTCATTGAAGTAATGAATATGTGTTAACAAATGATTAGGATATATAGAAAAATTTGCATTGGCGCATGTTGCAATCTCAGAGGATACTTCAAGTAAACATTTTACATCTAAGGGGTTTAACTGACAAAGTATGGGAAACCCCTGCGCTAGGTGTCCTTAGTGTTTCCTGTAAGTTTTGATTCACAAGGCTTTGGATGCCCTTGATAGCATGAGGCTCCTCTGGCCTGGATCATAATCCAGCCCTGAGCCTCAGTCCAATCATGACAGGAAGGGTTACAACCGGATTCATTTGAATTTGATCTCTCTGTTCGTGAAATCTGATCTGATTTCCGCTCTCCTGAGCGTTTAGCGACCAGAAACTCAGACAGACACTGCACAGATCAGATTCCTCTGTTGGTGAGGGTAAGATTACTACTGAAATAAAGGCCACTGGACTGTGTTGGGCCTGTGCTGTTAATCACCTGCCTATATCTAGTAAAGTATAAGGAATAATCCTAAAGAAGCAGGCAATCAGATCAGCTGGCTCAATTTATGAAGACTGCAGTTGTTTATAGTGGCGTACTAGTCTGTGATAGTAATGTTGCCATTAAATCACAATGCAATAATGATGGACTGATGTAATCCTAATTAGGGATGCGCCGATCCGATATTCAGTATCGGTATTGGCTCCATAGTTTAATGTGAGGTACAGATGAATATTTAAGTCATTAAATTCAATTTCACGTGAATGCTTCCCTCCGTGTCTGTCAGTCATTCTCCATTCAGCTTTCAAACTGCGTGTCGCGTTCAGTTGCAACAGTCAACACGATGAAACTCTCCAAGATGATTCAATGTTTCTGTTATTATGCTTGATCTGAAGATAACGCTCTGTGGATTCGCATAAAATGACTTTATCTGGCTGGAGTTTATTGAGGTTTCTAAAGGTGTCTGTTAGATCACAACACTGGATTAGAGATTGTATTGTTTTTCACACGCACGGTAACTGAATTTTTAAACTGTTAAAAGAAAAAGCTCAATAAAATATATATAGATAAACTACGCATCGATATATCTTCCCTTTGTGTTTTGAACTTTTCAGTGCGGACTGAGAGCTGTGCGCTGTGACTCCATGTTGCTTCAAGCGCATCATCCTGTGCAAGGGATGCGCATAAGCGCTTTGTGCCGCTCTGTATTGGAGCCTTTTGTATTATAATACTTTTGCGCAATGAAAGATTATTAATAGCCTTTCTTGTTCTGCCCTATCTATAATATGTTGCTGCCTCATTAAAAAAACTGCGCTATACATTTAAAATAAATATCTTTTAATCTCTTAGTGTATATAGGCCCTATTTCTATATATTTATTTACTTGTTTTTCATGAATGTATTTTACAACAATGTGTAACATTTTACCAGATTTAGTGCTACACTTATTCACTTTTATTTGTTCCCCACTAAATGTTTAGATTTTATACAATTATTGTGCACTCATGATTTTTCTAGAGTAACTTTTGCTGCTGAATTATCCACTAATCTAGTTTATCCACCATCTAGTTAATAGTAGTATTTTTGTCATAGATTGTGATTTTATATATTTTTTTAATTTGTTTGTTTTTCTTTATAATGAAGTTGTCTGTATTTAGTAGATTGTGTTTAACACACAAAAGAGTGATTATCAGTTCAACACACTATAGAAATTCTACATAGAATTTTTAAACAAAACTGCACTGGTATCGGATCGGCCGATACTCAGAATTTTTGGGATCGGTTCTGAAAAAATGGTATCGGTGCATCCCTAATCCTAATATTGTGTTGGTCTTCCTTTTGCTGCCAAAACAGCCCTGACCCGTCGAGGCATGGACTCCACTAGACCCCTGAAGGTGTGCTGTGGTATCTGGCACCAAGATGTTAGCAGCAGATTCTTTAAATCCTATAAGTTGTGAGGTGGGGCCTCCATGGATCGGACTTGTTTGTTCAGCACATCCCACAGATGCTCGATTGAATTGAGATCTGGGAAATTTGGAGGCCAAGTCAACACCTCAAACTCATTGTTGTGCTCCACAAGCCATTCCTGAACCATTTTTGCTTTGTGGCAGGGCACATTATTCTGCTGAAAGAGGCTACAGCCACCAGGGAATACCGTTTCCATGAAAGGGTTTACATGGTCTGCAACAATGCTTAGGTAGGTGGCACGTGTCAAAGTAACATCCACATGGATGGCAGGACCCAAGGTTTCCCAGCAGAACATTGCCCAAAGCATCACACTGCCTCCGCCAGCTTGCCTTTTTCCCATAGTGCATCCTGGTGCCATGTGTTCCCCAGGTAAGCAACACACATGCACACGGCCATCCACGTGATGTAAAAGATAATGTGATTCATCAGTCCAGGCCACCTTCTTCCATTGCTTCGTGCTCTAGTTGATGCTCACGTGCCCACTCTTGGCACTTTCGGTGGTGGACGGGTCATCATGGGCACTGTGACTGGTCTGCGGCTATGCAGCCCCATACACAACAAACTGCGATGCACTGTGTATTCTGACACCTTTCTATCAGAACCAGCATTAACTTCTTGAGCAATTTGAGCTACAGTAGCTTGTCTCTTTGATCGCTCCCCACGTGCATCAATGAGCCTTGGCCGCCCATGACCCTGTCGCTGGTTCACCACTGTTCTTTACTTGGACCACTTTTTTGCGAATCCGGCATTGAACTTGCACTGATTGAGGAAGCGGTCCTCTGTAAAATGTGCAGCACAGAGAACTATATTTGGATTATAATGTTCAGGAACTGAGTTAAAAATTAATTTTAACCATTGGTCCAAAAGTCCAGCGTCCATAGGAAGGCCGAACAAAGAGGACCTGCAATCGGGGTGAAAATGACAGCGTTTCGACGGCATGGCAACAACACTACTACATAACTCTTGCTCTTCTCAACAACTTTGTTGCGTGTTCCCAGGGGCGGGGTTTATGTAAATTTTAGGGTTAGTGATGTCACTAACCCATGAGAAGCTTGTTGTAGTCCCTACTTGCCGTTTGTTGTAGTCCTAAGCAATAGTGTAGTTTGTTGTAGTAAAAAACTATTTCTTCAAAAGAAAATATCTCCCTTTTCTTTTAACTTTGAGCGTTGTAAATTTGCAGATGTTTATGCTCAAACAGCAACATTACACACTAACTAAAGTTAAAAAAAGGTTTGGGATCAGGAAGATTTCTTTCAGTCACAATTCTTCAGAAATCATTCTAATATGCTGATTTGCTCAAGAAACATTTATTATCAGTGTTGAAAAGAGTAGTGCCACTTAATATTTTTGTAGAAACTGTGATACTTTTTCTTTCCAGGATTCATTGATGAATAGAATGTTCTAAATATTATTTGTTTGAATAATAAGTTGTTTGTAACACAATACGTCTTTACTGTAATATACTGATCAATTTAATACATCCTTGATGAATGAAAGTAGGCCTGTTTTTTTTCTTTCTTAAAAAAAGTTTGAAAGGTATTGTACATTTGACAACAAATGCCATTTTTAAATGGTTCATTAAAAAATGTCAGTTGTTCTTACCACAAGAAATATTCAAGAAATATAGCTCAGGGGTTAAAAGTAAAATGTGCTGAAAATATATTTTTGTGTTCTTTGGCCTCCTTTCAAATGTTAACCCGATTAGGACAAAATACACTAAATCACCTTCTTGCTACAGAATTACAGTCCTGAAGGGGTGTAAATCTGAAAGTTTACTGCAACGAATTCTTTGATTTGATGAAAAATTATTGGAATAACATTACTAGCTTGTTACCAGCATAAAAAAAAAAAGTTTTACTCTGTAACAATTGAAAGGGATTTTGTGCACTGTTTCTTATTTCGTTCATGGAACAGCTTTTAAATCCCTGTCTGAGGGATTATCAGCCATTCAGGTTAAACATGCTATTGTGGGAAAATATGGCACCTATTTTGTTGTAGCTCATAGTCCGTCATCATTGCTCTGATTCACTTGTTGTCTATTCTTATCAAAGAACTCTTTCAGATACTAAGAACAATTTCTCACATTCATTTGTTGCAGTGTGCTATGGATTCGTAGAAATCATGTTAACACAGTTAGGATGACCCAAATGAACACAGTGCTCTCTGTGTATATGTGTGCAGAGGAGCAAAGTCTCATCTTTATTCGTCATGTTATGCTTATCATGTGAAGTGTGGAGTGAGGGAGCACAGGCGCATTATGGGAAAGTGTTCAGAAGAGGGTGTGAACATCAAGGGGTGGCAACATATTTTAACAGGGAAGGGTGTATGAAGAGGGATAAGGTGAAGTCTACAGGTGGGCAGATGTCATAGGCTTAGAGGAAACCCAGCTGTTTTGTGCCATTCCTAAACCTTGACAAATTTGTAAGTTGGCACTTGGCAGCCATAATGCACTGTAAAATAAAAAAATAATAAATCCTAAGTACTCCCTCCAAAGTTTGTCCACTGCAAATTATTAAATTTGTACTGTACTGATTAAATATCTTTTCAAAAGCATCTACAAAGAATAGAATAGTACCTTTTCAGTGCTGTACCTTAACAGAAATATCAGCAATATTAATAATCAAAACATGAATTAATATTTAGCACATGTATTATATTATAATATTAATTATACAAAATTCCAAAGATCTAAATAAATAATTTCTTTCAGTGTTCCATGTGAATCAACAAGATGCAGAAATATTGAACTGATTCTTTTCCATGTGATGTATTTCCTGTGTATGTATTTATGTAAATATTTAATGTATATGAAAATAGCACAGCTGTTTTCAACATTGAATTTTTTTTCCTGCGCAACAAATGGGCATTTTAGAATGATCTCTGAAGGATCATGTGACATTGCATCACAGAATTTTTATTTTAATTTAATATTACAATTGAAAACAGTTATTTGAAATATTTTACTGTTTTTACTATATTTTTAATCAGATAAATGCATGAGACTTCAAAAATAAAATCTCATGTGCTCAGTTCCTCTGTGTGGACAAAAAAAAGTATTTCAATAATAAGTATTTGATAAAGAACTCGTGGTCCATATACAACCAATTTTGGCTTCTGCTTGACATTGTAAGATGGCTAGGATAAAATCTTCAGTTACAAGAAAATCAGCAGTACCATTATGAACTTAGCATTAGCTAGTTCAACTGACAGACTTCCTCCTTTTCTCCCTTCTTCCTTTTTTTTTTTGCCCCCGATACTGAAATGTAGGTCATCTGCGTGATCCCAACAACCAGGTGGTTGTGGTGAAGGGTCTCCGGATCAGCGTGACTGGGATCAACACACGGCCTCCACAGACCCCAGAGCTGCAAAGGCTCCTCAGCCAGGCGGTTTCTGTCTGCCAGCCTCCTGAAGGGTCGCCTGCCAACGTCATCTCGGCTGGAGACTACGACCTCAACATAAGCGGTAAGTGCTTATGAAGAGTTTTCTGTTCCCAACATCACGGTGGGGAAATCCGTAGAGGACCTGATTATATTAATGCCACGTTTTTAAAGGAGGAAAGTGGAATGGCCTAAAGTGAAACAGGAACCGATAGATTGTTTCCAAATGTAACATATTTACAATTCTACTTTACATATCCCTTGCAGAATCTCAATTTTTATGAAATATATAGCCACCAATGAATCTATAGGCAAGTGTTTATATCACAATATGCTTAGTTTTGGTTGATAACAATATATATCACAATATACACATTCTTTATGGAAACTACGGATATGTATCACGACTAATTACCATAATGTTGTTAAAAACTGAGATTTTGTAACCAACTGACTAGCCAAAGAAACTCTTAAGACAGTCAGAAAACAGTCTCTTTTCAGTGGTCCATTTGAAATGGCTTACTTAAAGAGTTACTTCAGCGATTTAGCATTCATTTAGCATAGTATATTCGAATGATCGTGCTTTCCCCCCTCATATCCCCCTGAGACGAGAGATTTATGGATTTTATGTCTGGAAAAAAGCCTCCGATGACACAAATATCGTCATTTTGCATCATTGGAGGCTTTTTTGGCCAGAGACTACAGCCAGCAGTAGGAGCTAGTTCCGCATGTTTTCAACCCGCCCATAGGGGTGGGATCTCACTCACAGAATGTAAATGCGCACGGCCGCCAGGCATTCATAACGGAGCGGTGCGGAGAAAAGCGAGTGTTTTCAATGAATTCCTATGAAAGTTAAGCTTCCATAGACATGAACTGAAAACGCGCCAGTGCACACACACTGTGAATGACTGTGCGGCCATGAATGAATGCCGGGCAGCCTTGCTCATTTTAGTTTCGGTTTAGAATTTTCAATTCGGGGGTGGGTTGCTTGAATTATGGGTTCATTAGCCTATTATTCTTAATGAAAAACACAACAACAAAACGGTACAATGACAAACTCACTTAAATAGGCGCTTTTACACTTCGCTTTGAAACCAAATCTTCTGTGATCATCTTGTCTGTCAGCTCTTCGCTCTCGTGATGAATGAAATCTTGACTCCTGCTGCTGGTCTGTGCGGCGACTCTCGTTCAGCTCGTGCTGTATTGAGCAGACATGTTCAGTTTTTAATTGTAGTGTCTGTTCTCTAACTGAACTAAATGAAATGTGGTGGTGAAGTACCCATTTAATGACACAGAGAAAATGAATGCGGTAAAATTAAGTGATTTTTTTTTTTCCTGCTTCATATACACTTGTCAAAATAATGTATTATTTTTAAATTGTAACATTAACATGACCGTAATTTGACAGTAAATTGTAAAAAAATATAAAGCAAAACATAAATGTGCAAAAAAGAAAAGGTAAACAACTAGTATTTCTAATATCTTAGCAGCAGCAGCATTGTTTAGTCGACTAGTCTTGCACGTCCTTATTGTAAACATAAATCAACTAACTTTCTGCATTTTTAATCATAATATTTATACAAATTAGACTATTTAAATAGTCATGAACACTGCAGTAAAAGGGTTTTAAAAATAAATAAATACTCTACTGTTTTAACTGTCTGTTCAGCATTTCTCCCCTAATGTAACTAACACATTTTGCAAAATTATACTAGTGTATTTTTTCTTTTACAGACATTTATAAATGTTCAAAGTGTTACACAGAACATTTTTATGATTTCTCTAAAAAAAAAAAAAAATCTGCAACATTTGAGGAAAGGAATATATATATTATGAGCAGTCTCATAATATCAACTTTTTTTTTTTGAATGGGGCTCGTTTCATAGTATCCTCTCGTATCAGCACCTGATGAGGGCAGCAGAGCCCTTGAGGAAAAGAGTGAGAATCCAGTGTTGTAATTGTCCATGAAATTAAAGGGTTTGGTTTGCATTACACATTTATGATTTATCGTTTCTGATCTTGTTTTACATTTTTCAAATTTTCTCCCCCTTCCCCCCCAACACTTCTCTTGTGGATGAATTCTTGGTAAGAGCTCTGACCCTCATACAAGCTTTCCTGCAGAGTGTGTATGCCAGGTCTCACACACGTGTGCTGTGCTATGCTGTGCTGTTAACCCTTTGAACAATGAGTGTGACGTGTTTGGTTCCCTCTCAGATTATATGCTGCCAGTAGAACCTGTCCTCCCCACGTAGCCCCTCTGCTACACCAATCACTTGGGTGGGCCTAAAGCCCTGCAAACCCCTTTCCTGACACTAACACACCAAACTACACCAGCCGCATCATCCTTTTAACTGAATGAACTAGAGCCGGTTTAAAGTCGGTACTGAAATTTTTAAAAATGTGACAATACCAGCATTTCACTCTAGCATTTTGTGCTCTGTTGAGAGGATTCTTAAACACCTCTGATTGGCCATTGTGTTCACACGCTCAACATATATGTCTCTGATTGGCCATTGTGTTCACACGCTCAACATATATATCTGTGATTGGCTTCAATGATCAACACTGTTCACTGAGTGCTTCGATGATGCTTGCTCTTCACTGAGTGTTTACATGGATACACATGGGAGCATTTAAAAGGGAGGTCAATCAGCGGATTCCATGTATATCCGCTGACAGACGGATCCGTGAGACGCCTGCTTTCCAACTCTCCCGTGTGTATCTGTGTAATCGCTCGGTGAAGAGCGTCATTGAAGCACTCGAAGAAGAGCGCCATTGATCATTGTACCCAATTACAGACATGTATGTTGAGCGTGCGAATCCGTTTAACAGCGCTCAAAATGCTAGAGGGAAATGCTGATATGGTCACATTTTTAACATTTTGACAACTCTAGAATGAAGGTAGATGAATGTACATTACTGGCTGTGTCCTGACTGCACCTGATTATGACAACGGAGTCAAGATGCAACATACAGCGTTAGTGTACTTGTATATGTGAATTTCAGAGCTGGTTGGTTTGGCAACAAAGTTAAGGTCCCATAAAGCTATGCTCTATAAGTCAACATGATATCAAAAGTGACTACGGACTTAAAGGGGTCATGAACTGCATTGTTTTATTGTTTTATTGTTTTATAATGTTTCCTGTGGTGCACTTATGTTAGTATGATTTTTACATAAAAAATTGTCATAATTTAGACTTCAGTGTAAACGCCCACTGCTGTGATTGGCTAACATCTTTGCATATGAAACTTTTAGCACGTTTTTACTATTACAGCTCTCAAGGTTAACTAATCATGAGAAGTGTTGATTATAGCATTATATTTAGATCTTTAGTATTATATTTAAATCGTGGCATGAAAGGTTGCAGTGATGAGCATTGTAGCCGATCACAGACATGTTGTGCGCATGAATGAATGAATCATTGCAACTCGATTTCTGCACACTAACGAATGCTTTCATCATAACTAACAGTTCAAAAACAATGTAAATAAGAGATTTGGGGAGTTTTGGCAAAAGTCACTGATAAACTTGTGCTGTTTGATTGACAGCTCCAGCGATTGTAAAGGGAGCATTCTTTGATCAGATTATTTTAATCCTACTAAGAGAAACTATTTGAAGTTGACCAGTTAGTCATTGGTTTGATTTACTGATGCATGGACAAAGAACATCTGACTACAAGAATCATTGCATATCAGAAATCACTGGTCACAGATCTAGCATTAGAATGAACGCAGTTACTTAGATGTTGTCGCATTACGAATCCATATCGTAAAAGTCTGTTTGAAGCCTGCGCTGAATTTGCAACTTATTTACCAAAGAATCCACAGTGAAATGTACCGAATACAAATAAATAATGCTCAACTGAGACATTTACATTGTTGAAAACAAATGACCACATTCCTAGCATTAGGATCCTTTGGAAGGTAATGTTATTTTTATCCCAGTGATCCTGTAACGCTCTTCTCTCCTCGTCACTTCACGAACACACCAGTGGGCGGGGCCAAAGTTGTAATGATGGTGGTTGATGAGGAGATTCCCCCTTCTATACGTAAAGCGCTTTGAGTACCCAGAAAAACGCTATATAAATTTAACTAATTATTAAATTAAAAAAAAATTTATTATAATGATGAAGTAGGCGTTGATATTCTTCTGCAGAGGTGGTCTTTCACCTATCTATTATTGGCATTTTCCACAATGTCTCATTCGCTGGGCTTGGTTGCAATAAAAGCTGTTTTTGGACTAACAAGGAAGATTTCAGTTCTAAAATGTACATGATATTCTTATAATATGATGACCTCTTATATATCAAAAGCTCAAGGAAATTTTTTTAATTTAGTACTTCAATTTAATCTTAGTTCAGTTTGTTGCCAAGCCAACATTTCTAATATTTAATTTAAAAAAATGTTTTTTATGTAATATTTATTTTTTATTTATTTCAATTAACTTTTGGTTAACAATAGCATTTGCACATGACTTATCAGGACACATTATTCCAAATGTTAATTAAAGAAAACTTCCTCCAGCTCTGAAATGACTTTCCTTCATCCACGCCAGGTGGTAAATAAAGCCTGATTCCTGGATCAAAATGATCATCCCCTCCATAATCTGCAAACTCTCATTAAATGCTACTCCTGCTTCTGCTAGAACTGGCACCGGTAGTTTGTGTTTTATGTGTCTCAAAGGTAAATTATGATATGGTTTATTCATTATAAGTAATCTTTGTATCTTCTTCATTATCCTACATTTAGTAGACTGCCTTTCCTCACAGCGGGAGATGCCACTGGAACGTGCACATGTCTAAGCTAATGAGGAAAATGGGATTTTAGAACTGTTCATTCAGTTACTGGATCTACAGTGCTAGCTCAAGTTTAGCACTTTGTAGAAGTTAAAAATAAAGGGATAGTTCACCGAAAATGAAAATAAACATAATTTGCATTACATCACTCTTATGAAATCGTTCTCATGATGTATTTTAGCTTCTGGTAAGATAGTAGAAAATCATTGCAACTTTCAGTATTTAAAATGAACAAACCTTTTTTTGCAAAGACATAGAGCAATTGGTCTTGGCATAATGTCTGTTTACATCGCAGGTGTATCTGCAGAGTTTGGGGTGGGTTGTGTTTGGTTTTGGATGCGTTACACTTTTGTGGTTCCTGTCAGTGAGCTTTAACCAGACTGCCTGTCTCTTCTCCTCTCAGACCGCACGGTCAAAGCGAGCGTTCCCTGGTACTCTGACTGGAAAGAAACACTCACCCAGCTGAGCTCATCCAAGTACTACACAGGTATTCCCTTCCTTCCCGTGCTGGGAGTGCGTGAGAGGGCTTTCCTCAGACGCCTTCTCCACATAATTTCCTGGCCCAGCTCGCTCCGTAGCAGATCTGTCGCTAAATCTCCTTTCCTCTTTCCAATCCAGCTTCTTCCTTTTTCTCAGGATGTTGGTGGTGGTCCTTTAGCTTCATGTGTGTGTTTGAGATAGATCCAAGGGAAATGACTCATTGTGCTGAAACTGTCTTATAATGGGTTAGCAATTTCTTCATTATATCCAATCAGTTTGTGTTCCAGTTGAGAGTCAATAGTTAACGATTGTTTCAACTGAAATTTAAGTGTTATTTCAGTTTGTTTTGGAAGGTTTTCAGCTCAATGTGTCATTTTATCCGTTCAGTCACTAGTCTCCTCCTCTCTATAGATCCATTGTTCCTCTTACTGTGAAGTAGAGATTGACTTTACATGCACTTTTTTACAAATCCATTTAATTTAATGTGAAAATTGGTTTGTTCTTGTTATACACTGTAAGAAATATCCTGATAAATTTACTTTCAAAATACTGGCAGCTGTGGTTGCCGGAAATTCACCGCAAGTAAACTGACTTACAGGATGGCATATTGATACCTGTATATTTAACAAGTAATAACCATATATTTCATTAAGTGATATAATATTAATAAACCAATCAACTTGAACTACCACAATCTGATATTTACCTTAAAGTGTACTGATGTACCACCACAATAATATGAACAAGTGGTAAGATGGAGAATTTTGAGTGGCATGTCCATAAAACATAGCCAGTATTCGTATATAGGCATTCACAGGTCACACAAAGACAAAGCACCATCTGGGAAACACTTGGCACTAAAATAATGCTATAATCATTAACTAAATAACAGAAAATGTAACGCAAAACACACTAATGCACATTACTGATACTAAAAAGGAGAAGAACCTATAAAGTATATAAAACCTAATATATAATATATAATATAATATATAAAATAAATAACACATTTTCTTGTGTGTTATATTCTACAAATATGTACATGCATGTATGTGTATTTTATATATACATAATTAGACACAAACTTTTATTTTAATTTATTTTATTTTAATAATGATTAATCGATTTGACAGCACTAATAAAATATAATCGTATGTGATGAGTCATTCAAAGTCTTCTGGGAATGTCCTTTTACTGTTTTTAAACATAAGTTTTACAACCCAAAATCCAGAAAAGTTGTAACATTTAGTAAAATGCAATAAAATGAATGTGATTTGTTAATTCTCTTTAACATTTATTTAACTGACAAAAGTACAAAGAAAAGATTTTCAATGTGTTCACTGACCAACTTAAGTGTATTCTGTAAATATAAACTAATTTTGATTTTGCTGGCTCCAACACACTCTACAAAAGTTGGGGCAGAGGCAAAATAAAAGTGAAAAGCTTATAGAAAATCCAAGTTAAACTCTTTTGAAACAGTCCACAATAAGTAGGTAATAGGTGAGGGTCTCGTGATTTAGTGTAATAGGAGCATCTCAGTCTTTGAAAGCACAGATGGGTGATCATGGCTCAGCACCTTGTGCCAAATATCATAAGAAAATTGTCAATCAGTTCAAAAATCACATTTCTCAATACAAAATTGCAAAAGAATCTAAGTCTTTCACCTTCTACCATACATTAATATTGTGAAAAGATTCAGAGAAACCAGAGAAATCAACTTTGATTGGTTTATTAGTTTCAGAGAAACAACAGTTTATCTTTCCATAAGATAACGCAACTCTTCCATAGCCACACTCAACTTAATCACATGTATTTTATGCATCTTATGCACTTTATTCCTTTTATCATTCATTGTATTCATTTAGTAGTTGTGTTAGTTATTCTTGTTTATCTTTTGTTAATAAAATTTATTTTATTACAATTGTGTCTTCCTTGTGCTGATAATACAGAAGAGGCTCTACAAGTTAGAAATCTCACCAATCTTTAAGATAAATCAGCTGACCAACTCTCCTCACTTTACATTCATTCTAAATGATTGGACAGCCTCCTGTTTGGAGTGTTCTCATACAGCCAAGGTAAAAGACCTTGACTAGTGTCCCAAACTAAGAGAGGGGGAACGTGGTCATCTGATGTACTCATAACCACACCTTAAGTGACGGGTGATCCAAAAATCACGACGTCAGCGGTGACGTGAGTACCAATCACTACCTTACTTGGCGTCCTTGGATGGACGAAAGTAAAATCACTACACTTTTATTTTTAATATTTAAAAATGTTTGTGTGCTGCGCGTTCCTGAGTGTGTAATAAGCAGAGTGTACGCACGTTGTGCACCCGCCTATAGGCATGTATTACTAATGCGCCCTTCAAATAACACAAAGAATACTGCGCTATTGACTTTAGACCAGTCGTTTTCAGTTGCCTCAAAATAGCAACGCGTCAACAATGCGCCTGAACACACCTCATTTTCAGAACAGCATGCCCATGGGCGAACAGATGGGCATGAGTGCATTTGCTGTTTAATCAACGCGGCGCCGTACGTGAAAATGATAACTGCGTCGGGCTGAAACTAGCAAAAAAAACGCTTGCGTCGCGCCTGACGTATGATAGGGCCCCACGTTTCAGCTTGTTTTTGGGAAAAACAGACATAGTTCTCAGTCCCAAAGACGAAAGGGACCATCCAGTCTTTCATCAGTGACTGATGCAAAAGCAAACATCTGTCATGGTATGGGGGTGCATCAGTGCAAACGGCATAGGTGACTTGCATTTATGTGAAGGTACCACTGACGTGGAGTCATTGACATTTAAAGGCATCAAGATGACATATTTCCTGGGAAGCAATGCCAGGCCTCATTCTGCATGTTCTAAAACACAGTGGTTTCTTAGACACTCCACTCAGTAGAAGGGATGTGCCTGACTGCCTGCTTGCTGTTCAAATCTGTCTCCTATTGCAAATGTATGAAAAGGAGAATCAGATAATGATGACTAAAGACTGTTAAGCTGCTGTCTTGGGCAAAAAATCCACTTGCAAAACTTCAACAATTAATATCCTTAATTCCCAAACATTTAAAATGTGTAATTAAAAGGAAATGTGACGTGACACAGTAGTAAACATGCCTCTATCCCAACTTTTTTGGAGTGTGTTGCAGCCATCAAAATCCAAATGTGTTTATATTTACAAAATACACTTAAGTTGGTCAGTGAAAGTCTTTTCTTTGTACTTTTGTCAGTTAAATAAAAGTTAAAGAGAATTAACAAATCACTAATTCTTGATTTTATTGCATTATACAAAATGTCCAAACCTTTCTTGATGTGGGGTTGTATGTTAATTCATAGTTTTTACTTTCAAAAAACATACATTTGACAGTATTTTACAGTAAAATTTCATATAATGCAATGTTAAAACATTCTATATGGCAAGTTATCTTGCAGTTAACAGCTTTTTACTCTAGTATGTGTATATATATATACACTCACCTAAAGGATTATTAGGAACACCTGTTCAATTTCTCATTAATGCAATTATCTAATCAACCAATCACATGGCAGTTGCTTCAATGCATTTAGGGGTGTGGTCCTGGTCAAGACAATCTCCTGAACTCCAAACTGAATGTCAGAATGGGAAAGAAAGGTGATTTAAGCATGGTTGTTGGTGCCAGACAGGCCGGTCTGAGTATTTCACAATCTGCTCAGTTACTGGGATTTTCACGCACAACCATTTCTAGAGTTTACAAAGAATGGTGTGAAAAGGGAAAAACATCCAGTATGCGGCAGTCCTGTGGGCGAAAATGCCTTGTTGATGCTAGAGGTCAGAGGAGAATGGGCCGACTGATTCAAGCTGATAGAAGAGCAACTTTGACTGAAATAACCACTCGTTACAACCGAGGTATGCAGCAAAGCATTTGTGAAGCCACAACACGCACAACCTTGAGGCGGATGGGCTACAACAGCAGAAGACCACACCGGGTACCACTCATCTCCACTACAAATAGGAAAAAGAGGCTACAATTTGCACAAGCTCACCAAAATTGGACAGTTGAAGACTGTTGAAAAATGTTGCCTGGTCTGATGAGTCTCGATTTCTGTTGAGACATTCAGATGGTAGAGTCAGAATTTGGCGTAAACAGAATGAGAACATGGATCCATCATGCCTTGTTACCATTGTGCAGGCTGGTGGTGGTGGTGTAATGGTGTGGGGGATGTTTTCTTGGCACACTTTAGGCCCCTTAGTGCCAATTGGGCATCGTTTAAATGCCACGGCCTACCTGAGCATTGTTTCTGACCATGTCCATCCCTTTATGACCACCATGTACCCATCCTCTGATGGCTACTTCCAGCAGGATAATGCACCATGTCACAAAGCTCGAATCATTTCAAATTGGTTTCTTGAACATGACAATGAGTTCACTGTACTAAAATGGCCCCCACAGTCACCAGATCTCAACCCAATAGAGCATCTTTGGGATGTGGTGGAACGGTAGCTTCGTGCCCTGGATGTGCATCCCACAAATCTCCATCAACTGCAAGATGCTATCCTATCCATATGGGCCAACATTTCTAAAGAATGCTTTCAGCACCTTGTTGAATCAATGCCACGTAGAATTAAGGCAGTTCTGAAGGCGAAATGGGGTCAAACACAGTATTAGTATGGTGTTCCTAATAATCCTTGGAAGGCATAACATTATGACCTAATATTGTATTTTGCTGCCAAAACAGCCCGTCGAGGCATGGACTCCACTAGACCCCTGAAGGTGTGCTGTGGTATCTGGCACCAAGATGTTAGCAGCAGATCCTTTAAGTCCTTTAAGTTGCCAGGTGGGGCCTCCATGGATCGGACTTGATTGTTCAGCACATCCCACAGATGCTCGATTGAATTGAGATCTGGGGATTTGGAGGCCAAGTCAACACCTCAAACTAGTTGTTGTGCTCCTCAAACCATTACTGAACCATTTTTGCTTTGTGGCAGGGCGCATTATCCTGCTGAAAGAGGCTACAGCCACCAGGGAATACCGTTTCCATGAAAGGGTTTACATGGTCTGCAACAATGCTTAGGCAGGTGGTACGTGTCAAAGTAACATCCACATGGATGGCAGGACCCAAGGTTTCCCAGCAAAACATTGCCCAAAGCATCACACTGCCTCACACTGACTTTTTCCCATAGTGCATCCTGGTGCCATGTGTTCCCCAGGTAAGCAACACAAACGCACCCGGCCATCCATGTGATGTAAAAGAAAATGTAATTCGTCAGACCAGGCCACCTTCTTCCATTGCTCTGTGGTCCAGTTCTGATGCTCACGTGCCCACTGTTGGCGCTTTCGGCGGTGAACAGGGGTCATCATGGGCACCCTGACTGGTCTGCGGCTTTGAAGCCCCATATGCAACAAGCTGCGACACAATGTGTATTCTGACACCTTTCTATCAGAACCAGAATTAACTTCTTGAGCAATTTGAGCTACAGTAGCTCGCCTGTTTAATCGGAACACACAGGCCAGCCTTCGCTCCCCACGTGCATCATTGAGCCTTGGCCGCCCATGATCCTGTCACCGGTTCACCACTGTTCCTTCCTTGGATCACTTTTGATAGATACTGACCACTGCAGACCGGGAACACCCCACAAGAGCTGCAGTTTTGGAGATGCTCTGACCCATTTGTCTAGCCATCACAATTTGGCACTTGTCAAACTCGCTCTAATCCTTACGCTTGCCCATTTTTTCTGCTTCTAACACATCAACTTTGAGGACGAAATGTTCACTTGCTGCCTAATATATCCCACCCACTAACAGGTGCTGTGATGAAGAGATAATCAGTGTTATGATCAATATATATATTATGAAAAAAAAAACAGCTATATAAAAGTTAAAAGATCCTGTTTTAAAGCATAAATCAAATCTAAAGGAAAAAAAGAGGTGAATTAGCCTTGTTCATCTCACTAGAATATTGCCGCTGTAATCATCAGAGCTACACTGCAAACAAGGGATGTGCTTTATTGATTATACAGTAATGTGCTAGATATGGTTTGCTGTATTGTAGTGTCGACATGGTTTTCGAGCTCTACCCTCTCTGTAAAGATTCAGATAAAGAATTGATCGTGAGGCTGCCAGAGTGAAGTGCATCTTGCCGTGTGCTTATTGTCATGATTCAGAGAGGACCATTGATTGAGACGAAATGTCAATGAACTGAACTAATGAATCTTGAGCATAAAAATCAGTACATCCTCATCTTCCCTCATTGCTGGTTAGATTTGAAAGGGAGAAATTGATTATGAATGCTGATGCGTGCATTCAAAACAACCTGTTTTTCTTTAAGCAAAATGAGGTTGAATCTGAATTAGATCAGAGTGTCAGAGTGATGTCAGGTTTAAGGTGCTGTAATCCTGATTTACGGTATGGTCACATTTTCTGTTGTTTGGTGAATTTTTGTGGGCGAAATCAAGTAATTTCAGTAGGAATACACACAATTGGGAATTTCATGTGAGGACAAAAGTGTTTCCCACACAGATTTGACCAACAGAAAGCTGCTTGGTTTGACTTGTGTGAGATGTGCTTCATGAATCATTACACAATTGACTATACCTTTTTTGCCCACAAAATTTAACTGAAATTTTGCTAATGTGACGCACCTTTATGCTTCAAAATTGCAGGATAATTGAGAGCATTTTACATGCCATTTGTTTGAAGAGCTGAATTTACAGTGAAATAAATGATTGGAAAATAGATTTTTTTTTTTTAACATCCTTTCATTTTAGATCTGTTATTTTGCTGTATTTGTCCTGCCTTTCATAATGTGCTTCTCCTCTTCCGCCTGGAGGGCTGGTCATGTGGCCTGTATTAATCTTGTTTCAGAAACAAGACAATATTTCCTTGTGTTTATCTTACAGCCACAACACCATGGTTTGAGACTTACCGTGAGAACTTCCTGCAGTCCATGCCAGCATCAGAGCACGAGTTCCTCAACCACTATCTGGCCTGTATCCTTTAAAACACTGAAAAACAACTTTCTTTGCCCCTCTCCTAATAACTCGACCTTGCTTCTCTTTTTATGCTCTTATTCTTTCTTGACCACAAGGGATGTACTGAAAAGTTGACCGTATAAAATTTTCTGCCAAGAATTAAATGTAATATAAATATAAATTATAATTATCAACGTCCATTGATGCAAAAAAGTCTAGAATTAAGAAAGTAGTCTCTTATGTTCACCAAGGCTGCAATTATTTGATCAAAACCATAGTATTAACAGTTATATTGTTAAATAGTATTCCTTTTCACATCATTTTAAATTCTTACCCAGTCTGTCCAGATTTTTGATAGTTGGTTTCAGGCAAGAATATATATTTTGTCACTCTTGTATTTTTTGTTGTTGTTTGTTTTTGGTTGTATACCTTTTTTTTCTCAGTTTCTGTTTTGCTTTTTTTTTTTTTTTTTCTCCATCTGTATTCTGTGAGATCTCCTGAACTCCGCTGCAGGTATGTTAGTGGTGTCATCCCATGAGGCGGTGCCGACAGAGCAGTTTCTCAAGCTGTCCCAAGAACAGCACCGAATCCAGCACAGTGGAGAATACACCCACCCCAAATGGTTCATCCCCAACACGCTCAAATATTACGTCCTGCTTCATGATATCAGTGATGGAGACGAGCAGAGGTGTGTGTGTGTTTGCGTATCTTTCTGAAGTGTTCTCCTTGTACCTGTGTTTCATTGATTGCTTTTCTTTCTTTTACACAGTCAAACAGTAATGAATAATCATTAATTGACTCTGAAGAAGCTTAAAGGAACAGTGTGTAATATTTATGAGGATCTATTAACAGAAATGCAATATAATATACAGGTGCTGGTTATATAATTAGAATATCATCAAAAAGTTGATTTATTTCACTAATTCCATTCAAAAAGTGAAACTTGTATATTATATTCATTCATTACACACAGACTGATATATTTCAAATGTTTATTTCTTTTAATTTTGATGATTATAACTGACAACTAAGGAAAATCCCAAATTCAGTATCTCAGAAAATTTGAATATTGTGAAAAGGTTCAATATTGAAGACACCTGGTGCCACACTCTAATCAGCTAATTAACTCAAAACACCTGCAAAGGCCTTTAAATGGTCTCAGTCTAGTTCTGTTGGCTACACAATCATGGGGAAGACTGCTGAATTGACAGTTGTCCAAAATACGACCATTGACACCTTGCATAAGGAGGGCAAGACACAAAAGGTCTTGCAAAAGAGGCTGGCTGTTTGCAGAGCTCTGTGTCCAAGCACATTAATAGAGAGGCGAAGGGAAGGAAAAGATGTGGTAGAAAAAAAGTGTACAAGCAATAGGGATAAATGCACCCTGGAGAGGATTGTGAAACGAAACCCATTCAAAAATGTGGGAGAGATTCACAAAGAGTGGACTGCAGCTGGAGTCAGTGCTTCAAGAACCACTACGCACAGACGTATGCAAGACATGGGTTTCAGCTGTCGCATTCCTTGTGTCAAGCCACACTTGAACAACAGACAGCGTCAGAAGCGTCTCGCCTGGGCTAAAGACAAAAAGGACTGGACTGCTGCTGAGTGGTCCAAAGTTATGTTCTCTGATGAAAGTAAATTTTGCATTTCCTTTGGAAATCAGGGTCCCAGAGTCTGGAGGAAGAGAGGAGAGGCACACAATCCACGTTGCTTGAGGTCCAGTGTAAAGTTTCCACAGTCAGTGATGGTTTGGGGTGCCATGTCATCTGCTGGTGTTGGTCCACTGTGTTTTCTGAGGTCCAAGGTCAACGCAGCCGTATACCAGGAAGTTTTAGAGCACTTCATGCTTCCTGCTGCTGACCAACTTTATGGAGATGCAGATTTAATTTTCCAACAAGACTTGGCACCTGCACACAGTGCCAAAGCAACCAGTACCTGGTTTAAGGACCATGGTATCCCTGTTCTTAATTGGCCAGCAAACTCGCCTGACCTTAACCCCATAGAAAATCTATGGGGTATTGTGAAGAGGAAGATGCGTTATGCCAGACCCAACAATGCAGAAGAGCTGAAGGCCACTATCAGAGCAACCTGGGCTCTCATAACACCTGAGCAGTGCCACAGACTGATCGACTCCATGCCACGCCGCATTGCTGCAGTAATTCAGGCAAAAGGAGCCCCAACTAAGTATTGAGTGCTGTACGTGCTCATACTTTCCATGTTCATACTTTTCAGTTGGCCAAGATTTCTAAAAATCCTTTCTTTGTATTGGTCTTAAGTAATATTCAAATTTTCTGAGATACTGAATTTGGAATTTTCCTTAGTTGTCAGTTATAATCATCGAAATTAAAAGAAATAAACATTTGAAATATATCAGTCTGTGTGTAATGAATGAATGAATAATTATAATATACAAGTTTCACTTTTTGAATGGAATATTTGTCCTGTGTCGGCCACTGTAGCTTCTCTATGTGCTTCGAAAGGGAGGGGTGAGTGGTGGGCGTTTGCAATTTGCAACCTCACCGCTAGATACTAGGGCTGCACAATTAATCGAAACCGAACCGCAATCGCGATTTGGCTTATGTGCGATTATGAAAGCGTAAAGGCTGGGATTTTAATTAAATATATGCCCAGCGTGTTAGTGAAGAGCGGCTCTGTTATAAAAGGCATAGACTCGTTCTTGATTTTTGCATACCTCCTGACATAAATTAAGAAATTGATATCACAGATTATAATAATTATTATAATATAATATAATATAATATTTTATAATAAATCCTTCAGACATTTCTAGTGATTTTTAGTCAAAGGCTGCCTGCATGTTAACAGGTAACCCTGCAGTTTTTTGTAAAATAAGTTTTCTGTAAAATATAGATGTTGTTGTTGTTGTTATTGTTGTTATTGTTGTTATTATTATTATTATTATTATTATTATTATTATATTATTATTATTATTATTATATTATTATTATATTATTGTTATTGTTATTATATTGTTATATTTATTTTTAAATACTTAATTAATAATGAAAATGTTATTGTAATGGTAATGTTTCTTATTTTGTTAAATATTATATATATATTATTAGCAATAATCATAATAATTGTGAGCACAAAATGTGTGTGTGTGTGTATATATATATATATATATATATATATATATATATTCATAAAAAAAAAAATTATAATTGCATTTTAAATCGCAAATCTTAATTTTAAGTAGAATAATTGCAATTAGATATTTTCCCCAAATCGTGCAGCCCTACTAGAAACTGCTAAAATGTACACCTTTAAATCAGGGATACTTGGCCGCATCAACCATTTTGCTTTTCTTGTACATGCCACACATGATGTTAAAAGGGATAGCTCACCAAAAAAAAAAAACCTTAACCTTCAGGGGTCAAAAGAAAGAAGATGTTCATAAGAATGTTCCTAAGTGTAATTTTTGGAAAATTCTAAAAGGCACAATATGTAATTTTCGCAGCTAGAGGTCGTAGCTTTGATGACACCTTGATTTCATGGAATCATGGGATTTGTTATCTGCACCTCTACAGCCGGTGGAAAAGAATCCGACAGGACTCGGGCAGAAATCATATTCATGGATGAGCTAATCTATTAAAGATTTATTAACGTTACTGTAGTATGAAGCAGGGTGGGGCTGAAAGCCGCTGGAGCGGAACGAGGCCGCTGGACCGATTACTGATAAGAGACCAGCACGACACACGGCTTGAGAGCAGTGGAGCTTTTATTATGCTGCAGACGACCGATTCCGCTGCTTCTGGTCATGCGTATGTGGGGTAACGCAGCGCTGCTTTATCATATTAGATACATTTGAGTGTGTTGAAAGTCATGTTATAATACTTCTCTGTGCGTTCGCTCGGCAACTACTATGAGACACTTGCACTTTGCAGACACTTGTTGCACACTGCAGTAAACTAGATCGATATTAGGCAAGGTTAAAACATAGTAATATCGATCTAGTTTACTGCAGTGTGAAGCGGAACGGTACTGCAGGGTACTCGCGGTAAATCAAGAAAACGAGATTTAAACTCTGTGTTGAGCTATATATAAATGATTCGTTTTCTGTCGATGAATGTATCCAAACAGTTGCTCACCTGTCTAATAAAACACATAATATGTTAAAGCCTCTATGGTGTTTCCATGGTTTTTGGGATAATGTAAGTACACAAGTCAACAAAATATATAATATTGTTCTAGTGGTTTTTGGATATTTTAATCCAAAAATCTTACATATTGTGCCTTTGAGTTCTCAGGTATTTCCTTAGTGAAATCAACTTATTTTTAAGTATATTTCAGTATTGTTATAAATGATTGATGTTCTTTTTAATTCATCCTCATAATCTTTAATCAAAATAATTTCCCCTCCCACTCCCACAATTCTTCTTTGATGACGTTTTTACTGACGTTCACTCACATGACATCACAGCAATTGCAATCCACAGCCATCCAATCAATTCCTCAAGCTTGTTTGAAAAGTGCCTCGCCTGAAATGTAGGTGAGGGGAGGCGTGAAAAAAGTGCAGCCAAGTCGGACATTTGGAGACTGGCACTGTGCTTAACTGCAGAATCCGACATGGCCGCCTCGCATTTGACATCAGCATGACATCAGAGCAAATCGGTCCACACTCGGACAAATTTCTAACCGGCATGCATCTCGCGGTGATCACCTGTGATCAAGCCAATTTTTTCCCCTTTTTTTTATTTTACTTTTATTTTGGTTGTTATGCACAGAAATACATGTACATTCATTTAAATAATTGGGGTTTTTAAATTGTTTAGGTGCTCAATTCTATTCTACTTTAATTATGTAAGCTAGAGGTCAAAGGAAACAGGAAATAGTACTATTAGTGTGATTGTGTGCATTTGCATAAATCTACATGTACATGCAAGGTTTATTCATTGTTACTGTTACTGAAATACGATTGTTAATTAAGCCACTTCAGTATTCTAGCTGAACTGTGAACCAGTGCTGAGTGAATCATAAATGCTCTTTATTCCATATGCTGTTCAAAGCCTCTGATATCCCACTGCTTGTTCTGATTCTGCAATTAAACGAAAAGAGTTGATTAACACTGGAAACATGTATCCAACCCTGCCATCAGGTATTAAAAACGAAAGTAATGTCAGGAGAAAACATTTCTGCTTTTCTTTTGTAATTGCATACATTTAATTAGAGAAAGTATCATGAGTAGAATAAAAATGAACCAGTTAAAGGCAACATGAACTGCATTTGCAATGCGCTTTTTTTATTAATATTAATTTCTGACATCAGCTGAGCAACTGGCATGCTTGCTGTCCAATCCATTTCCTCCTCAGAGAATACTGCATGTAGATAAGTTGCCAATCACAGTAATCGTGTGCTGACTGCAGCCTCAAGGTCTGATGAATAGAAGATAACTTGACAGTGGGGAGAGATATTAGGCTGTCATATGTATGATGGTATAGAACCACTATTAATGTCTATCTCTGTGTCTCTCAGGGCGGACTCAGTGTACGAGGATATGAAACAGCGGTATGGTACTCAGGGCTGCTATCTGCTCAAGATAAACTCCCGGAGCGGTAGCACTGGTGCGGACGATCAGATGCCGGACCCCTGGAGTCAGTACTTGCACAAGACCAGCATGCACAACCCTGTGAGTGCCACAACCTCACTGCAGGCACTGAACATATAACTCATAAACTTCTGATTATCATCATAAAGTCTGGTCCACATTGCAGTGTTTTCTGGCCAAGAGCCAAAAGTTTTGATGCTGTAAACCAGGCATCCTTAAATGGCGGACCGTGGCTTGGTTCTAACCACACTGCAAGACATTTGACAATGGTAGCACCATTTTACCGTTCCTACATTACAGTTAGCAGCGTGTCAGAACAATGGAGCGGTTCACACCACAAGCATTAAAGGGATACTTCACCCAAAAATGAAAATTACCCCCTGATTTACTCACCCGTAAGCCATCCTAGGTGTATATGACATTCTTATTTCAGATTAATACAATCAGAGATATATTAAATAATGACCTTGCTCTTCCAAGCTTTATAATGGCAGTGAATGGAGGATGAAATTTTGAAGCCTAAAAAAGTGCATCCATCCATCATAAACGTACTCCACATGGCTCTGGGGGGGTTAATAAAGGCGTCTGAAGCAAAGCGATGCGTTTTTGGGCTTTAAAACCTCCATTCACTGCCATTATAAAGCTTGGAAGAGCCAGGACGTTTTTTTATATATCTCTGATTGTATTCGTCTGAAAGAAGAATGTCATATTACACCTAGGATGGCTTGAGGGTGAGTAAATCATGGGCTAATTTTCATTTTTGGGTAAACTATCCCTTTAAGGGTCATTTATGGTAATGATCTTTTGGCGCTACATCCTCTAAGGGCCACATTAAGAGGTGCAGATTACACTGTTATTATAACAACAGTAGCAGAAACCCAGTGAGCAGCAAAATAGATTGATCAACCCTCTACAATGCGAGTAAATCTTCACTCTGGGCAACTAAATAATATCTATCATTAGCCATTGGCTAATAAACGCGTTTACTCCCCAGTGTGTGTTAGAGGCTAAGAAAAAGTTTAGCATAGATATATTTTCACTCGCTGAACACTCCGTCAAGCGATCTGTCTATTTGTTCAGCAAAGGATGCGCAGAGTACCTGTATTTGACGTACCGTAAACTCTAGTGTGAAGGCGCACAACTCGTCCATCGCTTTGCTGAGAGCGCTGTATTTCTCTCTCTCTCTCACACACACACACACGCAAAGAGAGAGAGTCTTAAATACCACGTAGAATCGACGCGCTACATGTAAACCATATTCTTTGTTGTATTTTCCTGGCAAAACAACCAGTTCATTTGGAATTATTTAGCTTTTAAGAACAAGCAGAAGATAGGCGGTTTCTCCGGTAGTGGGTGGGACTAATGCGAAAACGGCAATCTCATTGGCTAGTGCTCCTCTATTACTGTCCCTGTTTTGATTTCAGCAAATCAGTTTCGAGCGAACGCAGACAACGTGATTAATTTATCTTTTAAATGTATCTTTTCAGTCACATGCCTTCTGCCTTAGCCTTACATATGTATGTAAATGTGAAAATAATAATAGCTTGATAAAACCTCTGATCTTACCTTTTAATATTCATATCTAATAGGGCTCATTTAAAAAAAAAAATAATAATTATCAGCACTGCTCTGGATCTGAGGGCCCAATATCCTCATCTTCCATGATTTTTTTTTTACAGTCATAAACCTTGCAAATCCAGGGTACAAGTAATGTAATATTTTTTTTTTTTTTTTTTTTATCCATGGTGGAAGAGTTCTTAAATATTTTATATCAAATACTATATAGTATTTTAGTCAAATACTAAAATAAATATTATACATAATAAATAGTGTACTTTTTTTATAGTGTTTTTTTTCCATTATGGTCCATCAAATTAGTAATTAAATATAATGATTTCTTTGTTATTATGATTGAATTATAAAAACTAATAATTATATCTAAACATAATTAAAATATAATTAAAAGTAATAAACATTATAAATAAAAGTAATAAACACATTCGCATAACTTTAAAAAAAAAACATTTGTTTTATATTTTTAAATTATTTAATTAATTAAATTTTTACATTTTAATAATGACTTAATTGCTTTTGATCAATTTTCATCAAACCCCAGTTCAGGAAACCTTGCTATGATATAATACTATACAATCCTCCAATGTTTTACCCTTTATTTTTTATAAATTTTTCTGAAAACAGTGTGAACTATTGGTAAATCTAAAATCCGTTTTGATTGCTATATTAATTGTTTTAGAATATTGAAGTTGGAGAGTTGTCTGATATGAAAAATGTAGAATGTAATGATTCAAATTGTTATTGGTTTTTGTGGAAAAATGTGTTTCCCTAATGGAATTACTGTTGTGTGCCTATGCTGGATTTGAAAAATCTAATTTGATCTGCCAAATTAAATGTTCCAATTCCAATTGATGTTTAATAGGAGCTGTATGAAGAATCTGCAGTGAATAATGCAGTTGAAAACAACATCGGTGCAGAGGAAGATGGTCTTGATCCTTCAGTTAGAGGTTAGTTCATTCCAAATGAATCCCATTATCAGGGATTTTTGTTATAAACCTCATATTGATGAGAAATGTTGGTCTAATGTTAATTAGATGTTCCACTCATGTTTGCAGATGGCATCTCAGAGTCTCATCCTCTGCAGCTGGACCAGCCCACTGATGCCGGTTACCCCAGCAACAACCCCAGTCAGTCTGTAAACAGTGTGGATGTGACGAAACCTCAAAAACAGGCCAGCTTGATCTCTCACAACCCCCCGACCCCTCGTGGAACCTGCCTGACCCTAAATGACCACGACCACATCCGGCAGTTTATTCAGGAGTTCACCTTCAGAGGATTACTGCCGCACATTGAGAAAAACATACGCCAACTAAATGACCAGGTATGTTATCGCACACAAATTATATGATGAGCCCCGTTTCCACCGAAATTACCCGGAACTCTTTTTCCCCCAGACCTGCTGCTGTCTGCGTTTCCTTTTGCAGTCTAAAGTACCGTGAAGATTAGTCCGGTGACGTAGGACGCGCGCAAATTCGTCCTTCGCGCATAAGCTTAATAAAGCCTGAACCTAGTCGTCGGATATTCAGTCGTATTTTTTTTACTTTATTGTTGATTTGAATAGTAAACAACTCTTACTGCATGCACTGCAACATACTTTTAGGTTAAAATAAAATGCTGCGTGAACTCAACCAATCAGCATGTTCAGCGCCCAAGTCCCACCCCTGAAAGTTCCTGAACTTTGAAAAAGTACTACCTCGCAAGCAGGGCCGTTTTGAGGGGGAAATTTTTACCCGGAAATTTATTTAGACCCTGGTTCCTTCGGTCGAAACACACCAAGTACCACCACAAAGTCCCTAGTTCCTGGGGAAAGTTCCCGCGGTGGAAACGTGGCTTTAGATCTGGGTACCATCTTACATTTTAAAATCTCATACGAGGGAAGTTTTGTCCCATCAGCGAGGCACGTAAACATGACAGTTAAGCAGCTCTTAGACGGAAGGCTTTTCTTTGACACTTTGCGCTTTTACGCTTGCGATCTTCTTGCATTACACTTCTTGGCACACTCATTTTATGCATATTTGGCGCCACCTATTGTTGCGGGTGTATTATTGATATGTAAAAGTCTAGACCCCAAATATATGACAAACATGTTTTTTCAGATGTATTTCTAAGAAATAAACATTCTTATATTCTGAACAATACGGTATATTTGGGGGAAATACCAAGTTTGAGGTCTGAGATTTTAAATGTTTGCACTCACTAAACCTGCATTTATTTGATCAAAAATACAGTTAAATATTGTGAAATAGTATTACAATTTTTTCTATTTAAATATATTTTAAAATTTTAATTATTTCTGTGATCAAAGGTGAATTTTCAGCATCATTACTCCAGTGTCACATGATCCTTCAGAAATCATTCTAACATGATGATTTGCTGCTTAAGAAACATTTATTATTATTGTCAATGTTGAAAACAGTTGTGTTGCTATGATCTTTGATGAATAAAAAAGCATTTATTTTGAAATACAAATCTTTTTAACATTACAAATGTCTTTACTGACACTTATTGACCCAACTACTTCTACTTCTGATAGTATATATGTTTTCTTGACAAAATAATAAAATATTGTAATATAATAATTTTGTAATGTTATTTATTGCTTTTCAGGTTTATTTTTTCTGTCATACAAAAAATCTGTTCTGATAAAATATACGGAACAAAGAAATAAAAATAAACAACAGAGAAGCTAAACCACATCTGTCTTGTTCAAATCGTACAGTATATAATATTGTTTTATAACCGCTTATACATTAAAATCACGTTTTACTATTGGCTCCATTATCTTATTATATATTTTCTGTTTACCTCCTTATTATATATACCTTTTATAATTCATTCTTGTTGGCTGTAGTATTATTCCATTGCTTTGATGTTGATTTACTGTATTTGCTGTTTTCATTTTTAAATATGCATATCTTGGCTGCGTTCGTACATAAGTTCATCTAAGAGTACAAGCCAAGGATCTGTTAATATTTATTTACTTAACTTTTGACAGTATGCAAATATATTTTTCCAATTTTATTTATAATTTTTTTTCCTAAAAGTTCTGCACAGCTTTTGAGCTTTTCTTTCATTGTCTTCATCTTTTTTTATTTCCCTTTCTAGCTTGTCTCGAGAAAAGGTCTGAGCCGATCTCTTTTCTCCGCCACTAAGAAGTTGTTTGGTGGAGGGAAGGTCCCAGAGAAGAGTATTGCTGAGCTAAAGAACACTGCAGGGCTGCTGTAAGTGACCTGAAGAACACATTTAAATGTTTTTGTTGTTCTTTTATCCATCTCATCTGATTATTGGCCCTTGTGATTTCAGCTATCCCTCCGAGGCTCCAGAGCTTCAGATCAGGAAGATGGCCGACCTCTGCTTCCTAGTTCAGCACTATGAGTTGGCCTACAACTGCTACCACACTGCCAAGAAGGACTTCCTCTCCGACCAGGCCATGCTGTATGCCGCAGGAGCGCTGGTGAGACGCACACCAGAGTCATAGCGCAGCTGCTGCTTGAAATAAGCTTCACAGATAGGGTCACTGGCATTGTTTGTGTGGTTATCAGAGTAATACTGTCTGAAAACGCCTCAGAGTGATTTGCTGGTACCTCTGTCTCTACAGGAGATGGCTGCTGTGGCTGCATTTCTGCAGAACGGGGCAGCGAGGCCGTACCCAGCACACTACATGGACACGGCCATTCAGACCTACAGAGACGTGTGCAAGTAAGAACATAATATTTATATATTTTTAAAACGTTTAGTTGTTGCATCTGTTTTTAGGCCAGACAGTTTGTTGCTTAAATGCTTGAGCACTTGATGAAAGGATCTTTTTTTTGCTTGCAAATGTTGCATGTATATAATGTGTGTAAGATATAGTTTTTTGTTCTTGCGTCACAGAAACATGCTTTTGGCTGAGCGTTGTTGTCTTTTAAGTGCTGAGATTTTGAAGAGTCAGGCCAAATACTCGGATGCTGCCACACTTCTGATCAAGATGACCAGTGAGGTGAGCTCAAGTCCCTGTTGACACATCTACATCTGAAGACTGTACCAAATTTTTTGAGTAATTTATTTGCCATTATCACCCGTTAATTAGGCAACAGGGTTCGTACAAGGTGCTTAATTAAAGTGCTTGAAGTTCTCGAATTTGACTTTGAAATTGAGTACTGGAAAAACCTATATTTATATATTTGACCCTATATTTTATTTTTATAAAAAGCCATATTAATGAAGAGGTACTTGGAAAAAGTGCTTCTATTTTTGAAAGACATCATTATTATTAGGGATGCACCAATAGGATTTTTTGGGACCGATATTTGTCACTTGCCCTCTTATTTGAAATTTTGTCATTAAAATAGATAGTGTTCTGATCATGTTTTAAATCAGCAAAGTAAAAAAAACAAAAAAAACATACATTAACTTATAGCCTAGCCTACTAGCTAGTTTATTGCTGCATTATCAAATAATTTCTAATGAACATAGACTGGATTTAACATTCATTTAACATTCAGCAGTCATCTAACATTCAGCAGGCCAGCATAAATACATAAATACAACAGAACAAAGATACATATGAAATAAACAGTGCTTTTTAGGTAGGTTTAACAGTTTCCAGGTACAGAAATAAAGTAAAGAAATGTTAAATAACACTGCATATTCTTCACTGTATAAATTAAATACATTTATTATTATTACATTGAGATGTAGCTAAATTCTACTGTACAACATTAATATATTTCTGTCACAATTACTTTGTTAAACTGAACTTTTATTTTGAGTTTCTGTGTGTGTTTATGATATGACGATTTTGTCGAATGAAAATGCTCATGAAGTGACTGGAGATGAGGTTCATGCATTCATGTCCTCATATATCGAGGCGGCAGAGGCTGAAAAACACTGCAAGTTTTAGTGTGTGAGGTAAATGAAACTTCATTCACACAGAGGCACAGAAACATGCAGGATTCATATTTACAGTCTTTTTGCGGATTAATATTCACAGACACTAGTATATATTATATATATATAATATATATTGATTTAAGTGTACTGACCTACGTTTTATTTATCCATCAAAACCTTGAGAAATTCCGTGACATTCTGCGTTATGCAGTAAATTCCGTTTTTATGACTCGATTCCATCTGCGTTAACTGCATCGCAGAAATTAGTCCTTATGAAAGTTATTTAGTCAAGAGTGAGCGACTTTTGTTATTTGATTAACATTAAAACGCAGTCAGCAGGGCAGCAGGAATATTACATTATAATCTTGGATTATGCAACAGACATTATACAGCTCAGTGCCTTCACGCAGTTAATTAATAAACCATCGGTTTGTTATATCTGCCTTTTTCATGCTATAGCTGATATGCCAATGGTTGTAAATTGATCAAAAATCAGCTGATAAATATCGTTGGCCGATACATCTGTGATTCTCTAATTATTATATTTAATATATTTATTGTTCAAAATTAACGCTGCTGCCTATCTGAGCCATTTCACATGGCCATGAGCGTGATATTGCTCATATATTTAGTATCTAGTATTTAGTATATTTACCTCATTCTTAAGGTCAATCAGATATGGAAAGTAATATCTTTGTCATAGTATCCTTTCAGTGGTTAAGGCAGTGGTTTTCAAAGTGTGGGGCACACAGGATAGGGTTGTGCTAGTCTCAGCCTCAGATGTCACACCTACGGACCGTTTGCTGAACGTTTGATGCATATGGCACACTTATCTGGAAACACTTCAGGAGTTTCGAAGTCGTCATCTGTTTGGTTGAATTCTACAGGATGTCCGTGAGATGTGTGTTGCGTTATTTAGCAGTCCGCCTGGAAACAAATGCCGCGATTCCAAACCCCTCGTGGAAGAAGAACACCGTTGTGTTTACAACTGTGACATTGAGCACTTACCAGTATCAACTAAAAGTATGTGATTGTTGCAGTAAACTTGCACAACGTTCTTAAATTAATCATTTATTGATGCACGCCGGTCTGCAGGGATATCGACTTTACATTTTTACGCCCCTATACATGACGCGGAACAAAACAAACTGTGATTTGGTTGCTTTACATGCAAGTCAAACATCCTCTTGGGCGGTCCTTGACCAATTAAAGCTGCGAAAAAATCTGAATCAGTCTGAATGTCTGGCTACGCGAGACTAGGGTTGTGCCGATTGACAATATTATCGTGTATCGACGATAATCAGAGATATCGCCGATGCTGATATTATGAAGACGGTAATTGGCTTGTTTTTTTAATTATTTTTATTTATTATTATTATTATTAATATTATTATAAGGCTAGCATTATTACATTAATATTAGGACCTGTAATTTATTTTCATAATAAAATGTTCCAAAATGGTCCAATTCTCATTATTAACTAGTTGCTTATTAGCATATTACTAGTATATTGGCTGTTTATTAGTACTTATAAAGCACATATTAATGCCTTATTGTGCATGACCTTATTCTACTTCCTTAATCCTACTCAATACCTAAACTTTAACGCTACAAAAAATGCCTTACTATTAATAAGCAGTTAATTAGGAGTTTGAGGCAAAAGTCGTAGTTAAGTGAATGTGTTCCCCATATTAAAGTGTTACCCAAATCCTAAACAATATTATTTGTTTCAATTTCTTTGTTTAGAATTTGAGATCTCTGATTGTCCTTCAAAGTCCTGCTATTTCATTTTACAGTATCTGCACGAACCCTGAGGCAAACAGGTGGTCCCACCCCAAACTCAGCTATTGGCTGAGCTGTTGTTTCTGTGTCATGCTGCTCACATAAACCTAATTCACTTCACTTTCTATTTCCCTTTCTGATAGGACTCTGACCTGCGGAGTGCACTCCTATTGGAGCAGGCAGCTCACTGCTTCATGAATATGCGCAGCCCCATGGTGAGGAAGTTTGCCTTCCACATGATACTGGCCGGTCATCGTTTCAGCAAAGCTGGACAGGTATGTCTGTAGACTCAGGAAACACATTTTCCTAAAATACACACATCTATTCTCGTCACCATTACATTAAATCATTGGTGTCTAGATGGGCCCTGGCACATAACAAGTAGGCCACAAGATAGATTAAAATAGTTTAAAATAAGACAAAACAAGTTTAAAATAGCTAAAACAGCAAAACAAATCAAGGTGAATCTGAAATTCTATTTCTCAGTTTAAAGTAGGAATGCACGATATATCAGCAACATATTGTTATCGGCCGATGATCATTTTTGATGTTATCGATCCGATAAGAAAATTTGACCGATATAAACTACCAGTCAAAAGTTTGGAAGCTGTACTATTTTGATTGTTTTTAAAAGAAGTCTCTTCTGCTCACCAAGGCTGCATTTATGTTCTTAAAAAAAAAAAAAAAAGCTGTAATATTGTGAAATATTCTTAAAATGTAAAATAACTGTTTTCTGTTTGAATATATTTTAAAATGTAATTTATTCCTGTGATGCAAAGCTGAATTTTGAGCATCACTACTTCAGTCTTCAGTATCACATGATCCTTCAGAAATCATTCTAATATGATGATTTGCTGCTCAAGAAACATTTATGATTATTATCAATGTTGAAAACAGTTGTGTAAAACATTTTTTTAGGATTCTTTGATTAGTAGAAAGTTCAAAGGAACAGTATTTATCTGAAATTGAAAGCTTTTGTAATTTTTTTTTTTTTTGGAAAGAACTTTAAATAAATGTATTAAATTGATCAAGTGACAGTATATACATTTATAATGTTGCAAAAGCTTTATATTTCAGATAAATGCTGTTCTTTTGAACTTTCTATTCATTAAATAATCCTGAAAAAAATTGTACTCAACTGTTTTCAACATTGATAATAATCATAAATGTTTCTTGAGCAGCAAATCATCATATTAGAATGAGTTCTGAAGGATCATGTGACAATGAAGACTGGAGTAATGATGCATTTCTGTGTAATCACAGAAATAAATAGCATTTTAAAATATATTAACATGGAAAGAAGTTTTTAAATTGTAAAAATATTTCACAATAATACAGTTTTTGCTGTATTTTGGATCAAATAAATGCAGCCTTGGTGAGCAGAAGAGACTTCTTTCAAAAACAATCAAAATAGTACAGCTTCCAAACTTTTGACTGGTAGTGTATTCAAGCCGATAGATAATGTATTATTTCCTTCAGCTGAGCGCGCTGTTATGGGAAGAGCGCGTCCACAATGCATTCTGACCAGCACAGTCAAGTTCTCAAGTTTGGCGAGTGGCACACCAGGAAAAGTTCAGGTGCTCCCGATCGGCTGTCAATCTTTTCCTTGGCCAATCACGGGCCCCCTCCGTGTTCGGGGGCCGTGGGGCTTCGGAAAACTTTCCGAAACGTATTTGAATCCTGGAAATCTGGAAGAGAGAATATTTGTAATTATTTTAATATCATCATTTCTAGTTTCTGTAAGTAAAGTGTGAAAGTGAACAGCTTTGTCATTGTATCAGAAGTATATAGAAATAAAATAATGGGAAAAAGCAGAAATAATGGGGGTCTTTAACAGTGGGGTTCCTTTGAGCCAAAAAGGTTGAGAACCACTGCATTAACTGAAATCTAAATTTATAGAGACTTGCCATCTGCTAAAATTGCCATTATTTTTAGTTATAGCTTCTTCAAAGTGGATGAAACCTGCATTGGACTGCATTGGACATAGATTTATCAGTCTCTAAGCAAGTAAAGTCATTGCACCCAATCATCTCCGCCATTAGTCAGTCATGGTCAGGGCATAAATGCAGTGGAATAAGGTCACTGTGACCTCCAATATATACAGTTCCTATAGAAAGTCATCATACCCTGTGAAAATCTTCACCTTTTGTCACATTACACCCTGAAAAATAAAAATTTTGAGCTGTGCACATTATAACCAGTCCCCTGACTTTAATACTTCATAGAGCCACCTTTTGCTTTTAATTACAGCCTTTAAACTTTTTAGATCTGTGTGTACTAGCTTTGCACACCTAGATTGGGGAATATTTGTACATTCTTCCTTGCAGAATTGTTCAAGTTCAGTCAAACTCTGTGGCAATGTACTGCTCTCTTTAAGTCCATTCACAGATTTTCTGTCAGATTTAAGTCAGGGATCTGACTTGGCCACTCAAGGACATTCACCTTCCTATTCTTAAGCCATTACGTTGTTCTTTTGGCGGTATGTTTAGGATCACAGTCGTGTTGGAAGGTGAATGACCTGCCCATCTTCAGCTGTCTAGCAGAGGAACGCAGGTTTTCCTTAAGAATTTACTTGATGTACTTGGCAGCATCCATATTTATACAGGGTCAGATAAGGTTAGGCTGTCAATTTTGCACCTGTGCCTAATGTGCCAGTTCTCACACTTACTCACTCACTCACTCACTCACTCACACTCTCTCTCTCTCTCTCTCTCTCTCTCTCTCTCTCTCTCTCTCTCTCTCAGAAGAGACATGCACTGCGGTGCTACTGCCAGGCTTTGCAGGTGTATAAAGGTAAAGGTTGGACACTGGCTGAAGATCACATCAACTTCACCATCGGTCGGCAGTCCTTCACATTGCGGCAGCCGGACAACGCCGTGGCTGCCTTCCGGCACATTCTCATCAATGACAGCAAACAGTCGGCTGTACAGCAGGCTGCTTTCCTCAGGGAATACCTCTATGTGTACAAGGTTAGCAACACACGCAAAATCTATCTATCTATCTATCTGTCTATCTAGCAATCAATCTATCAATCTAATCTTATCTAATCTATCTTTCTGAATATAATAATAAGCTTAGCAGTTTTGTTAAAAATATTACAAATATTTTAAAGTTTTTCTCTAGCAAATCAAAGTAATGTACATAAACATAAATATTTATGAACGGTTTTCTATTTTAAATAAATGCTGCTCTTTTGTTCTTTCTGAAGGATCATGGAAGACTGGGGTAGTGATACTGAAAATTCAGCTTTGCATCACAGGATTTTTTTTATTTTAAAATATATTCAAATAGAATTTTAATTTTAATCAAAAATATGCAGCCTTTGTGAGCATGAGACTACATTCAAAAACCTTAAACTTTTGAACAGTAGTGTATTTTTAAAAACCTTTTTTGAAAATGATTATTATGTGTACACCCATGTTTCAAGATGCAAGGAAAATATATATGATGGTTACATCAAATGCCATTTTTTTTACCATTTACCCAAACAGAGTCATAATATAAGAGCAGTTTTCACATTGAACCAGGCTACATTTTCTTATATTGCTCTCAGAAAGCAGCTAGACTCTGAGAGTCACATTTAGGCCACTGACCTAGTTTTTTTCCCCCACCACAATCAGACTTTTGCCATGAGTTCAACCGTCTATGTCTGCGCAAGACTGCTCTTTCGTCATCGTTTGGTTGAGTCTGTCTCATCAGCGCTCTGTCCTTGGGTGGTTCTGGTCCACAAAACTCCATCACCTTTAAGCACTGGGCCTGAATACATAACGAGGAAATGACACAATTCTGCTTTGCCTCGCTTCTTAATGGGAGTTTTATGGTGCAGCTCTACCACTCCAGGAACAGTTGTGTAAAATAAGAGTAGGGCTGTCACTAACGATTATTTTTGGTATTTTTAGTCATCGTATAATTGTTTTGACGATTAATCGAGCAATCAGATTTTTTGTGTGTGTTAATAATAATAGACCTAAGCAAACAATAGCCTTTAAAATGACTTAAAATGCATACACTTTATTGCCAAAAGTATTGGGACAACCCTCCATATCATTGAATTCAGGTGTTGCAATCACTACCATGGCCACAGGTATATAAAATCAAGCACCTAGACATGCAGACTGCTTCTACAAACATTTGTGAAACAATGGGTCGCTCTCAGGAGCTCAGTGAATTCAAGCGTGGTACCGTGATAGTTTGCCACCTGTGCAAGTCCATTCCTGAAATTTCCTCACTACTAAATATTCTGCGGTCAACTGTTAGTGGTATTATAACAAAGTGGAAGCAATTGGGAACAACAGCAACTCAGCCACGAAGTGGTAGGCCATGTAAAATCACAGAGCGGGGTCAGCGCATGCTGAGGCACACAGTGCGCAGAAGTCGGCAACTTTCTGCAGAGTCAATAGCTACAGACCTCCAAACTTCAATATCAGATTAGCTCAAGAACAATGTGTAGAACAATGTGTAGAGAGCTTCATGGAATGGGTTTCCATGGCCAACATCAGTGCCTGACCTCACAAATGCACTTCTAGAGGAATGGTCAAAAATTCCCATAAACACACTCCTAAACCTTGTGGAAAGCGTTTTCCAGAAGAGTTGAAGCTGTTATAGCTGCAAAGGGTGGGCCAACTCCATATTAAACCCTACGGATTAAGAATGGGATATCATTAAAGTTTATGTGCATTTAAGGGCAGGCATCCCAAAACTTTTGGCAATATAGTGTATATAATAAAAATGAGGCAATCATTTTTAGTTCAAATGAAGTATCAAAAGCAAGTAATCATATGGTTTTATAGAACAACACTTTATATTATGTATATTATATTATTATATATCTTAATCAACTTGTATACATTGTATTGTAACAAATGCCTGCAGAGGGCGCCAGAGGCCTGGTGTTGTTACACTTTACAGCATAACAATTCCTTGTTTAATATTTGGCCACTTCTTTACAATAGAAATTCTGCAGTCACTGTACTTTCTTGAGCAAGAACATGTGCACATCAAAACATGCAAACGTAAAGCGAGGGTTTAAACTTTTAATTTTGAAATTGCAATGAACAGTTTGCATATTTAGAAACATATTCATGTATTCTCCTGTGTTGGCGTCGGCTGATAAATTATTTACCTTACAAATATGATGAAATGCAACACAGTGCATTCCCAAATGAACGTTATAAGCAACCCAAACATATGCAGAGATGGAGTTTGAGACGCGCTCCACGTATGTAAATGATAACAGTTCGTGTGGAGCAGATCAGTGCCACTCTGAGACACACGTAACCTACATGCATGTAAATTATTAAAGTGCATATATATTAAACCCGCAGGGCATATACAGTTGTGGTCAGAATGATTGGCACCCCTGGTAAATATGATCAAAGATGGCTGTAAAAATATATCTGCATTGTTTATCCTTTTGATATTTCATTAAAAAAAATCATTGAAGTAAAAAATATATGCTTTTCTCCAAAACACGTTGGCCATAATTATTGGCACCCTTTTATTAAATGCTTTTTGCAACCTCCTTTTGCCAAGATAACATTTTCCTATAATGCCTGATGAATTTGGAGAACACCTGACATACAGAATCTCTCCAGATCCTTCAGATTCACAGGTCCATGTTGGTGTTCTTCTCTTCTCTTCACTTCACTTCACCCCACTCATTTTCTATAGGGTTCAGGTCTGGGAACTGGGGCAGCCATGGCAGAAGCTTCATTTTGTGCTCAGTGACACATTTTTGTGTTGATCAAAGGCTTTCTGACCCCAAGACTCAACTAATCAGTGCAATTCTCCAGCTGTGATCCTTGGAGTCTTTGGCCACTCAAACTTCTTTCCTTGCTGTGCATTAAGACAATATAGACACACATTATATTTATTGTTATAGTTATGCTCATAGTTCCTGGTGTCAATGGGCCTTAATACTGATCATTTAATTTTCATATATTTACTGTGCAGAAGCAATGCAGGATCACATGACCTTTGTTGGCAGTACTAGGTGGATGCAGGAGTACAACTTGTAGGTGAAAAGAAGAGCCGTTCTTCAAATGATGTTGATATTTATGACCCTTTGACCTTTTGCCCTCAGAGCATGAGTCAGTTGACCGGTGAGAGCTCCCTGCCACAGCTGCCTCTGCCCTGCCTGCACAGCTCACAAACACGCGTCTTCTTTGGCCATGAACGCAGACTTGCCGAAGGTAAGCACCCTCTGTGTGTTTCAGTCATTCACAGACACAAGAAAGGGAGAGTTTACTAGAAAATAAAACAATTGTAATTTACAAACCATTATTAGGGTTTAAAGTCTCCATCACTATGACAAATTTAAATCAGAGAGGCCAAGGCCATGTATGAAATCAGTGCAGATCAAATCAAAAATGTATTTTTACGTGTTGTTTTTTGCACCGTTGTGCATTACAGCTGATTACACACGCTTCTGTTGAGTGTATTGAGCATCCCGTTGAAGAAGAAATTCACTCAAAACACTCACTGACTGAATTCTGCACTCTTGCAAATTCTCACATCTTAAACAACACAGTGCCAATACAATGTAAGTAATGCCGAGTTCACTCTGCACGATTTTAGGTCCGATTTTCACTCGGCGACAGGTTTTGCGAAATCGCCGACAAATGCCGAAATCATAGGCAATCGGTGCTTGTTGAGTGATAATCACGCAGTGTGAATTATCAAAGACGTGATCTGAGAAAATCGTCGACGAGTCACCTACACCCGTGAGATATTTAGCATGCTAAATATCTGGACCTGAAGGCGATTTAAAATCCTGCTGTGTGAAATGTGTTATGGCTGAAAATTAAATCGCCGAGGACCTGCAGCCAATGAGAGAGCAAGATATAGGGCAGCAGGAAGTTCAGGGAGGAGTTCTAGACCAAAATATCAGCATTTTAATAATGTATTTACAATTTTATCAAACCAAAATCAGCGCACAGATCATTTGGATTGCAAGCTTTATGTGGGCTATCATTTTTGATAACAATTCCAGTCTCGCGCAAGAACTCCGGTCTCATGCACGCGTGATCTTGCGTTATTTCCTTATCACTTCTCGCGTGTGTTTGGTTGTGAAACGTAGTTTGCGGACTAGACAGAGATGTCGGTGAGTAAAGTCATGCAGTGTGAAACCCCCTGTTATCGATCCATTGTGCGGTGTACACACAGCAGTGACTGAATACTACCCCAGATAGTCATGCAGTGTGAAAAGAACAGTGATCCGACGACTTTGAAAAATGTGCAGTGTGAACTCGGCATAAGATATTCATTTTGCAGTGTAGACAGCTTCATTGATTATAATGAGAGTTTTTGTGAGTGTGCAGAACTTGCGCTGAACTGAAGTCATTGACTGCTTCAGTGATGGGGAATGTTCTTTGCTTGCTTTCTGTGTGTAATTTATTCCAGGTTTGATTAACCGTTTTGTGTTTCATGCTGCTAAGATAACCAATGTGAACTCTTAAGTTGTTTACATTTTCCACAAAAAATATTAAACAGCACAACTGCTTTTAACAATAAGAATAAGGATTAATATTAATAACAAATCCATCATAGGAATACAAATATATAAAATATATTAAAATATAAACCTTTTATGCTTTTTCGAATATTACCTTTCATGCAGTGTGTAATACAGCTGTCTTTAAATGTAAACGGTCTGCAAAGTTGCAAAGTCGAAAGTGTGCAATAAATAGTTATTGTCTCCCAAAAGAAAGAAATGCTTATCCAATAAAGATGGGACAGTACCCACTTTATATGGATCAGCTTGCGCCTCCAGAATCACAACCTGTAAGTATGATTAATTATTGATGTATATATTTTCTACCGGGTATTCAAAGTATTATATACAAGTCTCCAGAGAGACTAATCAGCTGTGCGCCGCTATTACCTAAAATTTTGTCCATTTAAAGGGGTCATGAACTGGCTTTTTAAAAAAAATGTATACTGTTGTCTGAGGTCAACTTATGAATAATTCGCGTGATGGTTTTATTTTTTGATCAGCTGTTTGTGTAATGAGTGCTTCCACACTGAACGCGAATGTGCTGCTGCCAAAAAACAACGTTTATAATTTTTCGCTTCAATAACGATTTTTTTAAACTTTTGCAATGACAGAAAAGGCTTCAACCAATCACATACAAGGAAACAAAGGTGATGAAATGTCCAATAGATGACATTAGCTATTCAATCAACATTAACCTTATACCTTATGCCAGGTATCACATTTCTCACAAGATTACAGTTGTAGTTGTAGTTACAGCTGTACAACTGCAGCTGTGTTTGCCCACTGTTGGCTACACTGTATTTCAGGACACCCTAGATTCAGGCCCACCTCGATTTTGATGCGAACTATTCGCACGCAAAAATATTCACTTTTCCGCTTCGCTTTTTCGTCACGCGCACGGCCTTTTGTGTGTTGCTTTATTCATTCATGTAATTTCATCCTGTCTGCAAATCCAGTCTCCTGTTTACAAACGAATCCGTGATAAAATGAAGGAACAAACGCGCAATGTCTTATTCATTAAAAATAAAGTTCATCCATGCATTCATAATATTGGAATCCGAATGAAGCTTATGCAGCATGTTTATTGCTTGGAAGTTCGATCTGGTTTAGCTCCACGTAGGCCTATGTTATTTATCTATAACATGCCATGCACAAATCGGTGGGCAGGGCTACAGAATCAGGCATTCTTCTTCTTCGTTTAAGGCTGTGTTTCACCACACTCTGACGTCACAGCTTGGCACATTCTGAGATCGAGCGTTTGCTGGGCCTGGTGTCAATAAAAGCTTTTACTTTGAGTAATGATAAATGATGGAGCAAGATTTGTTTTACAAACTTTAATGTTATATCAGTCATTCACGTTAGTGCTCGGCTAACGTATGCACCGTTATTGATACAGTTCCCCCATGTGCACCGCAATGAATTTGAAATATACTCATGGTTTGTTGATGGACATACACTTGTTAATGCTGATGGTGAGGAATTACAGTTGCAGCATCGCATAATGTACCTCAAAATAAGTAGTGCATTACTGAGAAACGTCCTGCTCAAGTCGTCCTTGCGATGTAGGTTCAGGTTGAATAACTGTTTCATCATCGGACTCGCGCTCGGATTGATATGGTAAAATCAACGCCGTTGTTACGGTCTTTAGAGTGTGTACAATCGCTAAGCTTTAGGAAGCCTCCAGACGGACCTGAAGTTCAGTTATAGTAATGGCCGTTTAGCTTCTGACATGCACTGCAAGCGAACTGACTGGGCCGTCGGGTAAACAGAGAAGAGTATGCTCACGGAAAGGAGAGATTTAGAGAGACTAAATCTTTGTTTGAGAATCATTGAACAATATGGTGATGTGCATTGTATATTATAAGAAAATTTTGATGTAGGAGACCTCCAAAACAAAATGAGGAACCTTTAAAATAGCACTTTGTAATACTATTTCACAATATTACTTTTTTTATTGTATTTTATATTAAATAAATGCCTTTGAGCATTAGAGACTTCTTTCAAAAACATTAAAATATCTTATTTTCCACAAACTTTTGAACGGTATTGTATATTCCAAGTTTTTCTGTATAAAACAAACATAATTTTAGTCATCATTCACTCAAAAAGCAATCATATTCCATTAGAAAGTAAACCGAATAGTGATGTAATTGACTGTTCCTGCACATGTATAAACACAGCACAGTGCAACTGTTATGAATGACATATTTTAACATCCACATTAAGTTGTGATGACCTTTCTCTCATCATGCCCACAGTGAAATGAAGATGAACACGGCACCATTTATGTACTCAGATAAAAAAAGTAATTTCCAGTGAAAACTTCAAAAGATGAGCGGTGCTGAGGAGCTGCTCCATACATCCCAGAATAAATTACATTTAAAATAAGAGAAAGAACACGGACTACCACATTCGATATCTGCAATGAGCTCCGCTTCAATTAAAGAGAAGCAAACAAAACTCAAACGTGTGTAAAAAAAAAAACAGGGAATTAAACGTTGGAGTGAAGAGAACAGGCCCGAGGAGGTGTGAAAACCTTTTTAATTAAAGTCTTTGCCTGGATCTCACTCTAAAGGGGGACAGGGAGGGGCGTTGGGGGTGTAGTGGTGTGTGTGGAATGATTGATAAACGTACCTGTTGTCTGTTCCAACACTCCGCTTGCCTTAGGCTCTGAATCCCAAATGCCCTCTGAGACACCGGCTGATTGGACATAAGGCAACTCTGTTGAGTTCATATATTCTGAATTCCCTAAAATATTTTCACTGCCATGATTTGTCAGTCATATTTGTAAGGAGAGAAGAAATGTATGAGGAAACCTGATGATCATATGCTCCATATTCTCTGGAATTATCCAAGGAGTGTCTTGAGCTTCAGTGGAAGAAGAACATCTGTCCGTCTGTAACGTGTCACATGATCAATGCTTATTTGATTAGCAACCGATAAAATAAATACAAAACATTTAAAATTCTTCACTATTTATGTCATACTCTAATGTTGCTTTGTTTTCAATCTTAAAACTTATTTCTGAGTTTTGAATCCCAGATTTTTATTGCGATCTCAGACATTTGGACCGCACAGTGTCCCCAACAGTATAGTACAATTTAAAGTAACTCTTTTCTATTTTTATATACTAATTTATTGCTGATTCTAATGTGCTGATTTAGTGTTCAAGAAACATTTCTTATTATTATCAGTGTTGAAAACACCAAGTATTCTAAATGGCAAACTTTTATAACAATGTAAACAATCTTATGTCACTTTTGATCAATTTAATGAATCTTTGCTGAATAAAAGTATACATTTCTCTCAGAAAAATCTTACTGACTATTAATACATTTCATCAAGATATTTTAAACAGCATTTTTTCCCCTACTTTTTATGAATACAGGCCTTTGAACAATTTAAACAAGCAAAATAGTGGTTAATGATGGCCAGTGAAACTTGTATTTACAAGTTTTGAACTTAAATTCTAGATATGTATGCCCATGTTATTTGTCTCAGCAGTATGTAATCAGTTGCATTTTGCATCTCTGACTTTTTTCAACAGGCGAGAAACAGGCTGCAACGCATGTCTCTTTGGACCAGGAGTTTGACCGTGACCTTTCCCAACTGTGGAGGGAGTTGGAGGAGCGGGTCGTCGCCGTGGCAAACAGAGGAACAGTGCCCATCACCTTCCAGCCCTCTCAGTGCTGCCTGAACAGCCAGACGGACAACCTCAGATATCCCCTCGCTGTGGTGGAGGGTATGTTTTCCCTCCTCCACCTGCTTTTTAAGCAGATGCAAATTTAGATTTTTAAGACATCGCCATTCCTTTTATTGCTTCATTTACACAAACTCTTGGTTTCTGTTGAGGTATTGATGCACTTAAGGCGCTTCATTATTCCGTTTGATGCCTTCCGGGGCTTCTTTTTTGGTTTATTAGTGAATTTTTAATTGGACTGAAATCAATTATTCACCATTTGCTTTCCTCTTTAATTCGTGAAATCTGTGGAAACTGACTGTTTCTATGAGAACTAATAAAGCAGAAAGACCCTTACCTGGATTTGACCCGGTTGGATGATCTCACTGCCCCGTCAGTAGAATATTCTGTAGTGCAAGTGAGACTAGTATTGATCGTAGAAATAAGTAATTATCATAATGGATGAACATTCACTTCTTAGCACCCCCTAGCAAGAGGGGGAGATTATAGAGGAACAGGAAGAACCTGCAAACACCCTACTTATTTGTATTCCTTATTAGCAAATATTTCAGCAGCATAACACATAAAATGACACATACTATTTGTAAACACTCAATAATCTTGGAATGTGCTCTCTGGGCAGGGCTGTACCTTTTTTTGTACATAGCACTGGTGCTACAGAGGTTGAAAGTTTTGTACCACAGGCCACACAATTGTAGCACAAGTATAAAACGTCTGTTACATGTCTGAAAAAGTGCTGTAAAATACAAAACAGAGTATTTAAGAACAAATGTAATAATAACTATTATTATTATTATATTTTACAGAAAAACATAAATCTTTAGAAAGGTCTAAGGTCTGTGACTAATGTCTTATTTTTTGTCAGGAAAATGTTATGCATTCACTGAGAAAGAAAAACGTAGCCTACTGTACACTTCTCTACACCGCAAATCTATCACTGTGCAGAATATTATAAAATAATATAATTTCTGCCTCATTCTGTAATGTGAAGCACATCAGATCACAAAAGTAAGTTATTTAAAACACTCAATTAAATCTTCTCTTTTGTTGAACAACAGGTTTGTAAACGCTTCTCATTACAAGTTTGAAAAGATGTTTGGCACATGTGGCTTTTTCTAATGGACATAAAGGGGGATTTCACACTGTACAGCCTTGTCTCTGGGAATAATTTTCTTTTTAAATAAAGTCAAGGTAACACTAATTTTTAGTGCTGTCAAAAGTTTAATGCGTTAAAAAATATTTACCGCAATTAACGCAGCATCTGTTTTTCTATCATCCTTTGGCTAGCGTTACATTATATGATCACGCACTTATTCATGCAAATGCTTTTAAACCATTTAAGCGTAACAAGACAAAAGAGAACACGCTGTCTCGCGAACAGAATAGTTATGCCGAAATGCCTGTTTTGTCGAGTATTCTCATAAGAACAGTCTTAAATGAGTTAAATAATGTCTTAAATTAACTTAAAAAGAGAAAATGAGATGCGCGTCAGATCCGCGTCATGTTTGGCAGTGGCAGATCTTAGTCACTGCAGCCTAATAAACCAGTTGCTGTGATGTCTGTCATTAATGTTAATCAAAGAACAAAAATAACTGAGAAAATTGTAGCTTTAATAAGGATTAATCTGCATTTCATTTATAATTTATGCAGTTAAGAAAGGTGTTTGATAACTTTGTTCAATTTCTGTATATGACTGTCAGGTAGGAAGGCCACAGGTAAATATGACATTTATTATAATGGGTTTATGTGAAGATTGTTTTAAGTTCACTTAAATTCAAAGTAATTTTTTTCAAGCCTAATAAATGTTTAAATTGATAGCTTTCAATTATACTGTAATGTTGAATGTCTATCATTAGTTTAAAAAAAACTAAATTTCATTGAGACATTATTACAATATAAAAATATTAAAAAACGTCATCATCGATTGACAGCACTACTAATTTTATATACAGCAGTGAAAAGTGCATGAATATGACATGGTGTGCAACGGAATCTAGCACAGCATAGTTTGAAATCAAGGGTTTAAATCGTACATCTCCAGTGAAGCTGAACTCTGCTGTCCGCATTCAATTCACACGGACTGACAGTCACGCACTGAGTAACAGGCTACAAATGCGCTCTTCAGAATATCTCCACAGAGTTGTTTACACCGCGCTCCCTCGTCTCATACGTTGTATCCTATTTTGGTGCATCAGTCTTTTTAGTTATTTCAAAATACAACTATGATCCACTCTCAATTTTTTTTCCTTTATTTTACATTATTCACAAAGGAATAACGCATACATTTTAGCCCTTCTTCAGTGTGTTAATCAATCTAATCCCTCCACCCATTATTTAAACAGTTAATCATATTGACGTCAACAAGATTAGTCAATGTTAAATATCTTAGGTTTTTCAAAATATGAGAACTTTAGAATATCTGACAGCTGGATTTGACTAAGTCTGCAAGGTTTGTGAAATGAAATGTTCATTAGATGTTCAAAGATTTGTTTAAATTATGTAAATGTATTTGCTGAATGCTGACGGTAAATGAGAAAGTATTATAGTGTTTGCCTTTCTGTCACTAATAATATAAAAGCAAACACTATAATACTTTTTCGTATACGGTTTACTTTATTTGTTTAACAGTTCTATCTAGTAACATATTAGACTAAACAAAGATGGAGAATGGGAGCGCTGCCATTCTCAGAGCTGGCGTTCTCAGCACTATCAAAATAAAAGTCCCACTTCCAACACACTGGCCAAACAGGAAAACTTATATGCTGATATTTAAAAAAATGCCAAATATCGGCTGATATATCAGTCGACCACTAGCTATAATATAGGGCTTGAGTCGGTTAAAAATATTTTTTCTGTGAATTTAATTGCACCTAAAACTAAAAATATTTTTAATAATTTTTGTTTTACCGAGAATTATCATTGCCAATACTGCCAATATTTATAATATTACCACTATTAAATAGATTTTTGTTTGTTTGTCTTAAAACAAAATGAGTAACTACAGCCATTTAGCATTCAAAAGTTTGGGATCAGTTAGAATATTTAATTCTAGTTCATAAAATTAATCAAAAGTGAGATTAAAGACATTTGTAATGTTACAAAAGATTTCTGTTTCAAATAAATAATAATAAGAAATGTTTCTTGAGAAACAAGTAAGCATATGAGTATGATTTCTGAAGGATCATGTGACACTGAAGACTGAAGTAATGATGCCGAAAACACGAGAATATATTACATTTTAAGATATATTAAAATAGAAAAATTGTTTTTGAAAATTGCTATTTTACTGTAATTTTTGGTCAAATAAATGCAGCATTTGTGTGCATAAAAGACTTAAACAATTTTTTTTTAATCTAACTGACTCCAGACTTTTGAATAGTAGTGTATATTTGATCATTTATTTTGCCATTTTGTCATCATTTAGGCCTAAACTACAAATGATCAGATTTTTGTGTATCATTTATTAACAACAATTACAGAACATGGTATTTTAACAACTTTAAAAATAAACAAAACAATTGTCACACAAACCTATTATAATAAATATCATGTATATTTGTGTATATACATTTAAACTTTTGTGTGACGGTATCAAGCTTCAGGATAGCCTTTAGCATTTTCACTGTATCAGCTCACCTGGTACATCCTCAGATCCCGAGTCCTGTATTGTTCTGCTTCCCCATCATTTTTGGCTATTAATAAGTTGGCTTCTTTCTCATTTTGCATCACAGAACCCATCATTGTGGAGGTGGTTTTCCGTAACCCATTGAAGGTTCCCTTGGCTTTGTCAGCTCTGTCTCTGCTGTGGAAGTTTACTCTGAAAGACTTCTCAGGCCCTCAGGGTGGCACAACCGGAGAAACCATCACCAATGAGAAAGAAGTAGCATATTTGAAAGAAGTAAGGCTGTTAATCGTCTCTTGGTTCATCCTGCCTGAGGCATCCAGCTTTGAGTTTCTCATCAGTTTGATTAACTTCTCTGCATTTGAATCCATTCCAGACCACGGCCCTCAATGACATAATTGAAACGCAAGTCATTCCAGAGTTCACCCTAAGTCCAGAGGAGACCAAAGTGGTTCGAGCATCTTTTTCTCTTCTCTCTCCCCTTCTAGTCTCTCTTTTTCCCTGTCACTTTAACTGAAATGTCTCTCTCCCGCTTTCTCAGGCTCGTTTGAAGCTGCTTCCTCGTAAGACCGGAGAGTTGCATGTTCTCGGGGTGGTGTACAACTTGGATACTGGAGAAGTGGGCAACAGTGAAGGTGTAACAAAATCGCACATTCTTTGACACACATGTAACCACACTGAAACCATCAGTTAATGTGATTTATGTGATGTAACACTAACTGTAGATGTGGTCGGTTTGTGCTGCAGACTCAGTGGCCGGTGATCTGATGTGTGTGCGTGGACAGCAGAATCTGGAGATCCAGGGGCCCAGACTCAATATGACCAAAGAAGAAAAGACTTCCGTCATATATGGGCCAGACCGCCGCCTGGACCCCATTATCACCCCTCCTATGCCCTTACTGGAGGTGTGTTTGAGTCAATCAAAGCTTGACTTTTAAAATGCCCAATATATATTATCTCCTACAATAGGTTTACGTGCATCCAAGGTGTCAAAAAAAAAACACTTGGATTTTCTCATAATATAAACTTGCTAGTACTGGGTTAGACCCCCTTTGCCTTAATTCTTCATGGCATAGATTCAACAAGGTGCTGGAAACATTCCTCACAGATTTTGGTCCATATTGACATGATAGCATCATGCAGTTGCTGCATGCAGAAATTGGCTGCACGTCCATGTTAATCTCCCGTTCGGTGCTTGATTGGATTGAGATCTGGTGACTGTGGAAACCATTTGAGTATTGTGAACTCATTGTCATGTTCTAGAAAACCAGTTTGAGAGGATTTGAGCTTTGTGACATGGTGCATTGAGTACACTGTGGTTATAAAGGGATGGGCATGTTCAGTAACAATACTCGGGTAGGCTGTGGCATTTAAATGATCCTCAATTGACCGTTCGCAAACACCCGCCCCCTTTAGTTTCTGTTGCTATGTCCAACAAGCCATGGTGCTCTGACACACATCATGTTCTCACGCAGTGAAAAACACATTGCAGAGCAAAGAGGACACTGGCAATGCACTGACAGACAGGACAGAGCAGGTTACTTTTAAAGGTGCAGTGTGTGAATTTTAGTGGCATCTAGCTGTGAGATTGTGAATTGCAATCACCCACTGCTCACCCCTCCCTTTCGAAGCACATAGAGAAGCTATGGGGGGCCGACACAGGAAACAAATGTCATCGTCGGAGAGAGAAGAGAGTTACTAGTGCTGTAAAAACATGACGGCGCAAAATGGCGATTTCATTGTAAGGGGACCCGTGGTGTATGTAGATAGAAATGAGTCATTCTATGGTAATAAAAACATAACGGTACATTATGTATGGTCTTTATACACCACTGAAAACATAGTTATGTATATTATATTGCATTTCTGTCAATAGGTCCTCATAAATACTACACACTGCACCTATAATATGAAACAAAGTCTCAACTCTAAAATGTTGTAATTTTTTAAAGCAATTTAAACAATAAATACCGTTTTAAAAACCTGCAGTAATTAAAAATAAATTAATGAACAAAATAAATTAATAAATATACACATATAAATTAATAAATAGATAAATATGATCATAGGAAAATAAATAACTTGATAAAATAAATGATTCATTTTTAATCAAATTTAATTTTGTATTATTTTTCCCTTAATTTATTATTTTCTGCTTTTATACATTTTTAAAATCGGTTCTTTTGGGAGACAATAAATCCATTTATCGTGCACTTTGAAACTTTGCAGACCTTTTACATTCACAAACAGCTACACTATATTGCCAAAAGTTTTGGGACACCTGCCTTTACATGTACATGAACTTTAATGACATCCCATTCTTAATCCATAGGGTTTAATATGTAGTTGGCCCTTGTGCTATAACAGCTTCAACTCTTCTGGAAAGGTTTTCCACAAGGTTTAGGAGTGTGTTTATGGGAATTTTTGACCATTCCTCTAGAAGCGCATTTGTGAGGTCAGGCACTGATGTTGGACGAGAAGGCCTGGCTCACAGTCTCCGCTCTAATTTATCCTAAAGGTGTTCTATCGGGTTGAGGTCAGGACTCTGTGCAGGCCAGTCAAGTTCTTTATGGACCTTGCTTTGTGCACTGGTGTGCAGTCATGTTGGAACAGGAAGGGGCCATCCCTAAACTGTTCCCACAAAAGAGCATGAAATTGTCCAAAATGTCTTGGTATGCTGAAGCATTAAGCGTTCCTTTCACTGGAACTAAGGAGCCACGCCCCACCCCTGGAAAGAAAAAAAACACCATAATTCCCCCTCCACCAAACTTTACACTTGGCACAATGCAGTCAGGCAAGTACCGTTCTCCTGGCAACCGCCAAAACCCAAACTCATCCATCGGATTGCCAGACAGATAAGCGTGATTCGTCACTCCAGAGAACACGTCTCCACTGCTCTAGAGTCCAGTGGCGGCGTGCTTTACACCACTACATCTGATGCTTTGCATTGCACTTGATGATGTAAGGCTTGGATGCAGCTGCTCGGCCATGGAAACCCATTCCATGAAGCTCTCTACGCACTGTTCTTAAAGCTAATCTGATATTGAAGTTTGGAGGTCTGTAGCTATTGACTCTGCAGAAAGTTGGCGACTTCGGTGCACTGTGCACCTCAATATGCTCTGACCCCGCTCTGTGATTTTACATTGACTACCACTTTGTGGCGGAGTTGCTGTTGTTCCCAATTGCTTCCACTTTGTTATAATACTACTAACAGTTGACCGTGAAATATTTAGTAGTGAGGAAATTTCACAAATGGACTAATTGCACAGGTGGCAGCCTATCGCGGTATTTGAAATTCATATGTTCTGATTTGATTGGCTGGCTGCCTCTGGGATTCAGGGTGCCCAGGTTTTTATCAGTATTGTTTTTTTCAAAAAAACTCTTTATTAAAATAACTGGAATACATAAAAAAAAAAAAAAAAAAATTGACAAGACGTTTCTGTGTTCATCTAAACACCATGCAGTCTGCATGTCTAGGTGCTTGATTTTTATACACCTGTGGCCATGGAAGTGATTGGAACACCTGAATTCAATGATTTGGAGGGGTATCCCAATACTTTTGGCAATATAGTATGTGTGTTCACATTACATGAAAGGTAATTTCCAAAAAAGCATAATAGGGTCAATTTAAGTTTTAAAGTCGGCATATTCTTCTTTTTTTTTTCCTTATTGTGACGTATATCCGAGTGAAACGGCTTCATGAACAAGAAAAAAAATGTAGGGCGGACTTGATTTTGTCAATCAGGAATTGATTGGATGGTTGTTGTTAGCTGTTGCTGTGATGTCATGTGAGTGATCGGTTGTCATCAGATCAGAGAAGAAATGTCACTGCAAGAGGGAGGGGGGAGTTATTTTGTTTAAAGATTGACGACACGTGATTTTTGCCAGCTCTTGACATTTTTGTGATCCTTCAGAATCCTTCCAGAATTTGAAATTCATATGTTCTGATTTGATTGGCTGGCTGCCTCTGGGATTCAGGGTGCCCAGGTGGTTTTTATCAGTATTGTTTTTTTACAAACAAACTCTTTATTCAAATAACTGGAATACATAAAAAAAAAATAATTGACAAGACGTTTGTGTGTTCATCTAAACACCATCCTCAGTAATAAAAACACAGGAAGTAACTCTGGGAGATATGCACATAAGGTACATGATCAGAACACTTAGAGGTCACATGACCGCTAAGTTAACCACATAGGGCCAGATTTACTAACCACCTGCACCAGCACAAACCCTCTTTTGGTGTTAAAAAACTTCTGTCAGGATTTACTAAAGACACGCAGTGAAAAATTTGCGCTGAAAAGGCATGGGCACAGTTATTTTCTGACCTTATTGCATATGCATTTGTAGGAGTTTCCCTTTCAGGGAAGAGTATTTAGGGTTAAGTGGCAGTTTTTGGTTTGTCTGAATACTTGCATAAAGAACTTGCCATGTAATTACTATTTCTCTTTCCTTTTCCATCCAGGTGTTTTTCATTAACTTCCCCACTGGTTTATTGTGTGGTGAGATCCGGAAAGCTTGGGTGGAGTTTGTGAACGTGAGTGCAGTCCCTCTCACTGGTCTTCGGGTGGCATCCACACACCCAGAGTTCTTCACATTTGGTGGTGCCGCCTCTGACCTCACTCCAGTGACCCCCACAGCAGCAGAGCACTGCTCCGCCTACAAGACTGTGTCCATGCCCCCGTCAGTGGCCACCGTGTCACTCGTGTCACCAGCAGCATTCGGGGTCACCAGCAGTGACCGGCCGATGGTGGCGGAGATTCCCCTGTCACGAGGTGTGTTGGGACCAGGGGAGGCGTTACAGATCCCGCTGTGGCTCAGGGGGCCTGACCGAGAGGGTGTGCATGAAATCAACTTCCTGTTTTACTATGAGAGTACAGAGAAGACAGCCAAGCTCAGGTACATGGCCATTTACACATTTATTAATAATGGACAATACAAAGAACTGGGTTTGTTTGAGAAGGTTTCCTCAAGCAAGTGTGTAGTGTGTAAATATTGTTGGACTGTCATTAATTTACTAAGTGCACTTGGATTTAGGGATTCAAGCCTTTTTCTTATATTCATTTTGCATTCTAGAAAATTAACCACAATCAATATTAATACATAATCAATATTTATATATAGTATATTTATAGTCAGACTCTCTCAGTAGGTTAGTTGTGTATAGGTTTATACTGTCTGTGTTTATGTAGCACTGTGGTCCTGTGAGGCACGACATTTTGTTCCACTGTATGTCACCACATGTAGCGGAATGACAATAAAGCTCGACTTGACTTGTTAGTGAGCTATAAAAATTAACTAAATATATGCACCATATTACATTCATTATAATTTTAATGTTCTTCAATATTTAATGCATGTTTGAATGTTTTTATGACAGCCACCACAAAAAAACTAATTTGTGTAGAAAGATTATGTAATTGTAAAGTTAATATTATAACTGAATTATTATTTTAAAAAAACATAGTTTAATTTAAGTGTTTGTATACAAATCAGTACATTTTTACCTTCAATATTATAGTAGGTTAATGTAGTACCAACTGTCTCCTATTGTTTACAGCATTAGTAAAGAGGTTTGTTTTCTTTGAGAAAATTTGCCATGTGTTGTACCTGATATATATCCAAAATAATTGATATTGAATCCTAATTGAATCAAATTGCTAGCTTGTGAATCGAAAATCAAATCGTGAATTTTGTCAATACCCAACTCTAGTACTTACACATTTTTAAGTACTTGAAATTCATTTTTATTTTTTTTGTAAAACAGACAAAGGTTAATGCTATTTAATTAATCTGATAACCAGTATGCAGAAGTGATTTTTAATGAAATCATTGATTTTTTTTTTATTTTTATCATTAGACTACAACAATACAAACATAATATGCATTATGAATATTTTTAATTACTAAAAATATTGTTATATAAAATTATATATTTAAATGTCTTACATTTTATGTAATCGTTAAACGATACAAAGTTGTTATTAACAACAACAATGACCGTGAATTGTTGTAATGTAAAAAGTACTTATTCTGCATATAGTGTTAAAGATTGAAGAAAATTTCTTTTATTTTTGGCAACTGTTGATGCTGAGCAGTTTTGTTTTTTTGCACTGTTAAGTGGCTGATAATCAAATATAAGTGCATACATTTCCATTTGGAAATTTGCTTTCTGAATTTAAAAGAGGACTTATTGACCTGTAACATCATTTAATGTTTAAAAAAATTACCACACGACTTCCAGTGACTCATCTTTACTTTCTCTGAAACTTTTAGTCACAGGGTCCTTCGACACACTGTTTTCATCTGCGCAAGTCGCTCTCTCAGCGTCAGAGCCACGGCCAGCCGCAGCAACACGCTGCACGGCGGAGAAAGAGAGAAAGAAGAGGGCAGAGGAAGGGAGGAGAAAAATGGCAGCATGCTGGTCTTTGTAGACGTGGAGAACATTAACACGGTGAGCTCTTTCCCACACATGGATGACCCATGCAGAGCTGCTGTCTTTTTTCATGTTAATACTTTCTCTTCTTGCACTTCCTGATAAGCATAAACACTATGGCATTAGGGATGCACAGATATTATACATTATTATATAGTAATAAAATTATAAACTATTATATCTAAATAAATTAAAAATAAATGTAAAAACTAAAATGAAGCATTTTGAGTGCTACAAGTGAATTTAGGCATCACAACATTATAATGTACCGCATAAATATTGATCTTGAGATTAGCTAAAGATTACATTTAACAGTGTTATTAAATTGTTATTAGTGTTTTTTTAATTTTATCTTCAAGCAATCGTTAGATGACAGCAAAGGAAATCTACATTTTAAAATAGGGTAATTGAGCACACACAAGTAAATATTAAATACCTGCTGGTACTGATTATAAGCAAATGTCTAATATTGGCCAATAACTTATTTAATGCACACACATTTTATAGTTTCCTCCTAAACTTGACTTTTTCCCATACAGGTTAAGATAAACATCATAAGCAGGGCTGTCAGCTGATTTAAAAATTACTAAACATAAATGAAAATAAAATTATGATGTTCTAAGTGATCATATTATGTACAATTAATCACATATATCAATATTTGTTGAGAAAAGCCTCCAAATAAAGATGATTCAAAGCATTACGTTATTGATTGCAGATAAGTCAAGCATTTTAAAAAATGCCATTAGAAGAATAATATTTTATATATTATATTATATTAATTATATTATATTTAGTGTTGTCAACTTTAACGCGTTAACGCATGCGATACATTTCTTTCCAGTTTAATGCTTTAAAAATATTTAATGCAATTAACACAGCATCCATTTTTTTCTGTCATCCTTTGGCTAGCGTTACATTATATGATCACGCTCTTATTCATGCAAATGCTTTTAAACCATTCAAGTGTGACAAAACATAAGAGAACGCGCTGCCTGTAAATGTCCTGACACACACAACACACAGAAAGACGCGCGCCAGAAACGAGTTTGCTTTCGCATTTGAACAAACAATAACACGCAGAATTATAATGTCCGTTTTGTCGAGCATCCTCATAAGCGCAGTCTTGAATGAGTTAAATAAAGTCTTAAATGAACATAAAGAGAAAATTTAACGTGTGTGAGATCTGCAGCAGCGGCCGGTCTTAAAGTGACAGCAGCCACTAATGCTGTCTTTCATTTAATGTTAATCAAAGAACAAAGGTAACAGAGAAAATGACTCACTACTCTTGACTAAAGAACTTTTGTAGCTTTAATAAGAATTCATCTATATTTAATTTATAACTTATGCTGTGCAGACGGTTTGATAACTTTATTTAACCCCTTAAGCACGAAGTGTACCCCCCCCCGCCCCGCAAAAAAAATTCATAATCAAATTATTAAGCAACCCCGGAATGTAATAACACAAGCTTAGAATCTCAGCTTTTCAATGAATCTATCCACTTTGATGAACTCTTAACGAGAGGGCTGCGAAAAAATGAATTGTCATATTTTTCTAAAATCCTGCATGCATCAACATAAAATAGGTGTCATTTGAAAGCTTAGAGTCTAAACTTTACAATGAATGTAGCCATTATGAGTATCTCCAAAGTAGTGATGAGTTATTTGCTGATAAAATGAAAATAGTTTTTTATAATTTATGGGGGGGGGAATTATTATGTACTGCAATGTGTCAAACACATCATACAGCTCAGATAGTCATGTGTCATATGTCATTTGAAAGGTCTCAGGGAGTAGAACACAACAAGCCTAATTGTTTTGGGCTTTGACTAAACTTGAGCGAGTTTTTGTAAATTAAGCCCTGCAAGACCCATATGTAAATAATATACTGATGCGGCATTCACGTGGCGTTTTTCACTCGTAACTTCATGAAATGTGGAAAATGGCACATCCTTATTTACAGCAGACTCTCACGATTAAAACCAAAAGTCACCATAATCTGTCTCTCGGATCGGAAGTTATTACTCATGGAGTTATAACACAATATAACCTGACAGGAGCACATAAGCTAAATAAACAGTAGCTTTAAAGTGCCGTTTATACTTGTAACTTCATGAAACATGCTCCGATCGTGGAAAATGGCACATCAGTACTTACAGTTGATGCTCCCGATTGAAATGTTGAAAATCAACATAATCCATTGCGTCGGTCATGAGATGTTCCTCATGGATGTTGTGTTGTGATCAATGCAGAACAAAGAAATGTATACAGGTTTGGAACAACTTGGGTGTGACTAAATGATGACAGAATTTTCATTTTTGGCTGAACTATACCTTTAACTGTGAAATTACTACATTATAAAATATATTAAAAACGGATAAAAACTTTTTTTCTTTTTTTCTGCGATTAATCACAGAAAAAAATGTGATTTAATCTAGTTTTTTTTTTTTATCGATTGACAGCACTTATTATATTTATTATATTATATTAAATTAATTTTATTTTTTTATTTTATTATTTTGTTTTGTTTTATTTGTATATTATCACAGTCCCAACCCATTTCTCTGTGAGAGTTGATTTCTCTGTGGAGATCAGTTTAATCTCATCTTCTGCACGATGTGTTGATATGAATCTTCTCTCTCTCTTTTTCTCTCTTGCTCTCGCTCTTTCGCTCTCTCAGAGTGAAGCAGGTGTTCGTGAATTCCACATAGTTCAGGTGTCCAGCAGCAGTCGGCAATGGAGGCTGCACAAGTGCATCAACCCTGTGGAAGATAAAGGTATGAATCCGCTAGAATGCTTTGGAAACATGAACTTAGTCTGTTAGCAGTCACTCGTGTTTTGCTCAACATTGGCTGATAGACTGTGGATCGCTCCTTTTAAAGGAAGTAGTTCACCCAAACATCAGATTTGGTTCCCAACCAAATGAGTTTTATCTTCCATCCAACACAAAAGGAGATGTTGCAAAATGTCTACACTAGGAATGTCCAAAAGCAAATAAAAGTGGTCCTTCATAAATTATATGTATTTGTTTTTTTGTTTGTTTTTTACTCTTTTGTCTTTTCCTCTTGTCTCATCTTGAGCTCAGGATAATCATAATTTTGATTCTTCTCCTTTGCATTTATCAACTTATTTTTTTTATAGTTACTATGGATACAGTGACTGCATTCAGGTGCTGAATATAAATATGGTCCTGCTGGCAGAGATAATGATGGTGGTGAAATTGTGTCTGTGTGTATGATTGCATGTGTAGATATTTCTTCTAAGGGTTGGCAGAATGGTCACCCAGAAACTGAGTAATTAATCTTTTAAAGATTGTTAAAAAAATGTGCTGCCAGTAGGACAAAATAATTGCCATTTAAAGGGTTAGTTCAGCCAAAAAATTAAATTCTTTCATCAAATACTCACCCTCATGTCGTTCCAAACCTGTAAGACTTTCATGCATCTTTGGAACACAAATAAAGATATTTTTGATGAAATCTGAGAGCTTTCTATCCCTCCATTGACAGCTACACAACTACCACTTTGACGCTTCAAAAAGTTCATAAAGACATCGTAAAACTAATCCATATGAATTGAGCGATTTAGTCCAAATTTTCTGAAGAGACTCGATCGTTTTATATGATTAACAGAATGAATTTATACATATAAACATTGATCAACGCACACATCAGTTTTGTTAAACAGAAACTCAAGCATGTTCGCTTGACATGCAAGAACCAATGAGGTTCATTCTTGTTACGCAGCACGTTTGAGCTTCTGCAAGAACCAATGAGGTTCATTCTCGTGTGTTACGCAGCACGTTTGAGCTTCTGCAAGAACCAATGAGGTTCATTCTTGTGTTACGCAGCACGTTTGAGCTTCTGCAAGAACCAATGAGGTTCATTCTTGTGTTACGCAGCACGTTTGAGCTTCAGCAAGAACCAATGAGGTTCATTCTCATGTTACGCAGCACGTTTGAGCTTCTGCAAGAACCAATGAGGTTCATTCTCGTGTGTTACGCAGCACGTTTGAGCTTCTGCAAGAACCAATGAGGTTCATTCTTGTGTGTTACGCAGCACGTTTGAGCTTCTGCAGAACAAATGAGGTTCATTCTCGTGTTACGCAGCACGTTTGAGCTTCTGCAAGAACCAATGAGGTTCATTCTCGTGTTATGCAGCACGTTTGAGCTTCTGCAAGAACCAATGAGGTTCATTCTTGTGTTACGCAGCACGTTTGAGCTTCTGCAAGAACCAATGAGGTTCATTCTTGTGTGTTACGCAGCACGTTTGAGCTTCTGCAGAACAAATGAGGTTCATTCTCGTGTTACGCAGCACGTTTGAGCTTCTGCAAGAACCAATGAGGTTCATTCTTGTGTGTTACGCAGCACGTTTGAGCTTCTGCAGAACAAATGAGGTTCATTCTCGTGTTACGCAGCACGTTTGAGCTTCTGCAAGAACCAATGAGGTTCATTCTCGTGTTACGCAGCACGTTTGAGCTTCTGCAAGAACCAATGAGGTTCATTCTTGTGTGTTACGCAGCACGTTTGAGCTTCTGCAAGAACCAATGAGGTTCATTCTCGTGTTACGCAGCACGTTTGAGCTTCTGCAAGAACCAATGAGGTTCATTCTCGTGTTATGCAGCACGTTTGAGCTTCTGCAAGAACCAATGAGGTTCATTCTCGTGTTATGCAGCACGTTTGAGCTTCTGCAAGAACCAATGAGGTTCATTCTCGTGTGTTACGCAGCACGTTTGAGCTTCTGCAAGAACCAATGAGGTTCATTCTTGTGTGTTACGCAGCACGTTTGAGCTTCTGCAGAACAAATGAGGTTCATTCTCGTGTTACGCAGCACGTTTGAGCTTCAGCAAGAACCAATGAGGTTCATTCTCGTGTTACGCAGCACGTTTGAGCTTCTGCAAGAACCAATGAGGTTCATTCTCGTGTTAAGCAGCACGTTTGAGCTTCTGCAGAACCAGTGAGGTTCATTCTCGTGTTACGCAGCACGTTTGAGCTTCTGCAAGAACCAATGAGGTTCATTCTCGTGTTACGCAGCACGTTTGAGCTTCTGCAAGAACCAATGAGGTTCATTCTCGTGTTACGCAGCACGTTTGAGCTTCTGCAAGAACCAATGAGGTTCATTCTCGTGTTAAGCAGCACGTTTGAGCTTCTGCAGAACCAGTGAGGTTCATTCTCGTGTTACGCAGCACGTTTGAGCTTCTGCAAGAACCAATGAGGTTCATTCTCGTGTGTTACGCAGCACGTTTGAGCTTCTGCAAGAACCAATGAGGTTCATTCTTGTGTTACGCAGCACGTTTGAGCTTCAGCAAGAACCAATGAGGTTCATTCTTGTGTTACGCAGCACGTTTGAGCTTCTGCAAGAACCAATGAGGTTCATTCTCATGTGTTACGCAGCACGTTTGAGCTTCTGCAAGAACCAATGAGGTTCATTCTTGTTACGCAGCAAGTTTGAGCTTCAGCAAGAACCAATGAGGTTAATTCTTGTTATGCAGTGCGTTTGAGCTTCTGCAAGAACCAATGAGGTTAATTCTTGTGTTACGCAGCACGTTTGAGCTTCCACAAGAACCAATGAGGTTCATTCTTGTGTGTATTATTTTCTTCAATGAGCTTATTGTTTCTGCCATTAATACATTGTTTATTAATACATTGTTAGCTAACTGTGTGATTTGTATATGTACATTTCTGAAATCCATAACTTGGACACAGTCACCTCTGATACAAATCACTCTAAATTGTAATGTAGACGCATGCATTTTCTGTAAAGCTGCTTTGAAAGGATATGCATTGTGAAAAGCGCTATACAAATGTGAATTGAATTGTTACGCAGCACGCTTGAGCTTCCACAAGAGGTTTGTTCTCGCGCGTCAAGCAGGTTCAGTTGAGCTTCTGTTTATGTTCGCTGATCAATGTTTACATGTGAATAAAATTGAGTAATTAATGACAGAATTTTCATTTTTGAGTGAACTATCCCTTTAATCTCATATTTCTATACAATTTTATATAATAAACAAAATGAAATAGAAATGTTATCAAATTTGCACATTTGTAGTTCCTTTGAAACTTCACACAGATCTTTCTCTAAAGTGCTGTGTAAAGAGCGATCTGCCAACTTACATACCGCCAGCACTGTGAATATTGACAAAGAGGAAGTTGATTGCATGCCAGCAGGGCGGGCAGAGTATCAAAAGAAGCTGGGAAAGGGAACAAACACACAATGATACACTCCATGACCAGCAGCCCTTAAGTGGTCCATTGAAAGTGGTTCACATTGCATTTGTGTTGAGTCAATACATGCTTATACCCTTAAAGCGAGAAACACATCAGAGTGATGCAGCAGTTCTGAAATGCTGAGATGAAATTAGGTCACGTTCAAATTGTGCTGAGTGCATGAAACATGCAGGCACATGCATTTTAGTGGCTTACTAAATTGCAAATTTAATCTTGTGCTTGCGTTCTTTTCGTAGCTTCAGATGGGTAAATACATTTAATGATGTGAAAATATGTGGATATGAATTCATTGCTTCAAAACAATGCATCTTTAACCGAGTGCAACACTTTCAAGGCTAAATTGGTGTATGCTTGTTACGTGTGTGTGGCTTGTGTTCTTTAGCAGTATTTGTTTATGCTGAATCACCTTTTGGAAGTTCTTTAATTCAGTAGTTTTAATTAATTTATATGTCTGATGGAACAGAGTGACTTTAACCTGAGGAGATGATGGAGAATGGACCTACAGCTGCAAACAAATAATGAATACTGCCTTGTTGTTAGTCTTAGAATATATTATTTTTGAAAGAAAAAAAGGATTAAGACATGAAAGCACACCAAGCATCATGGGATTGAAAGATCTTGAGTTCTGAAGATCTGAAAGTTTGACCTGTTTATCACAATAGCTGTATGTTTTTTTTTGTTGTTTTTTTTAAGTTTTTTTTGCTTCTCACACTTAAATTGTTAGTTCACCCAAAAAATGTAATTCTGTCATTTACTTGCGCTTGTCATTCAGAACCAATAAGACTTTTGTTAATCTTCGAAACATAAATTAAGATGTTTTCTGTCCCTCCACTAAAGGTACAATTTAACCAAAACTTTAGTGCTTCAAAAAGTACATAAAGATATTGTAAAAGTAATGGTCATGGGCGGCCAAGGCTCATTGATGCACGCAAAGGCTGCCCCGTGTGGTTCTGATAGAAAGGTGTCAGAATACACAGTGCATCGTAGTTTGTTGCATATGGGGCTGCATAGACGCAGACCAGTCAGGGTGCCCATGCTGACCCCTGTCCACCGCCGAAAACGCCAACAGTGGGCACATGAGCATCAGAACTGGACCATGGAGCAATGGAAGAAGGTGGCCTGGTCTGATGAATCACATTTTCTTTTACATCACATGGATGGCAGGTTGCGTGTTCGTTGCACACCTTCAGGGGTCTAGTGGAGTCCATGCCTCGACAGGTCAGGGCTGTTTTGGCAGCATAAGGGGGACCAACACAATATTAGTCAATGTTATGCCTTATTGGTGTATGGTAAACAGAGGTTCAAACATGCTTGCTTGATACTCGAGAACCAATAAGGTTTGTTCACAAAAATGTTGAAAGAATATTACAATTATTTTCATTTGTGTTCTGAAGATGAACGAAAGTCTTATGGGTTTGGTACGACATGAGGGTGAGTGAATGATGAATTTATCAACTATCCCTTTAATAGTTAACTCAAAAATAGGCATTCAGTTAATGGTGTTTCAATTCCATATGACTGACTGACTTTTTGGAGCGCAAAAAAGACTTCTGAAATCATGCAAAAACTTGGTGTGAGAAAATTCTAGTTATAATACACTGAAAATCTTGTGTATCTTTTAGATCTCATTCACATTTCCGCATATTCGAATTTGGTACATCAGTTACGAGAAAAATGACCTATGGCGTTTAGGGTCAATACATGCTACTTAGCATGACATATCTCGCCATTTTAAATATGCACTAACACAAATGAGATTTGAGATGGTGTGTTGTCATTTCGAATAAAATCAGGCGAAATCAAAGTTTGTTTGGATTTAGTTTAGGGAATTCTGTTCAGTCGCGAGTAAAAACATGGGCACACTGGAGAGTTGCTTTATAGTAGAAACTGAAATTGTAGCTCTAATTGAAAGCAAAACTGACAACACTGAGGTTTTTTTTTAATGTTTAATACTGTAAAGCTGATAGCCGTGGTCTTTAATCCTGGCATTAAATACCTCAGGTATTTCAAACTTCTTTTTACCCCTAAGCAAAAAGCGGAAAAAGACTACTTCTCAGTGAGTAAATTGGGGCCTTTACACACAAAAAACTATCCATCATGTGGCTTATGAAAAAATGCTGAATATTTTCTTCAAGATGGTCTAATGTCTGCCTAATTAAAACTTGTCCTTTGAAGCAATAATTTAAAAAAAAAACAAGGAAAACTTTTGATGTGCCCTGCATTCATCAATGCACTTTGAAATTCTGAACTTGCTTAATTAACTGGCCTTGACATCTAAACTCTTTTTGTGTATGGGGGCCCATGATGTGGGAGCATCAAAAAGAAAGATTTTCTGAGAATAAGTGGATGAACGCTCATCTTCTTTCTTGTCTTTTCCTTCATTTCATGTTGTAGACTCTAAGCTGGCCAGCAGGGAGAGGGGGAAGCTGTGCTTCAAAGCCACCAGATGCAGACCAGAGGAAGGTATACACAAACCCTCACAGCATCAAATTCTGAAATGCACATTAAAAACTCAGTGGAAGTGAGCAATTCGCTTATTCTGTAAGACGACGTGCATAAATTTGGAATCACATTTACCAAATAAATTCCTAGATGTGACTTTGCATCCACAATCACAGCTGCTCTCGGCCAGTGAAATCACGGCAAACTGTGGTTAACACATTGATGTTTGAACATGCTGACTTTTTTGTTCTTAATGTCTAAGCTACCGCAGATGCAGCAGAAAAATACACCTTTGCTGACCTCAACCTTGGGAATGAACAAGTAAGAAAGCCCTTTTGTTCTCACTACTAGTTCAGTCAATCATATTTTATAAAATTGTAGTGAATTGATTCATCACCACTTGATTCATCCCGGCTGGCAGATGGTTAACTCAATATTAGCACTTGAGCACTGCACTAAAAGACTGAAGTGCCCACTAATGGCACGCTTTTCATGAATGACTTTGATTAAGCGTCACTGACAGTCATTCTTATTCAGCTTCTCAACTGTCCTCAACATATTTCTCTCTCTTTGTCTTTTCCTCTGTCATTAGATTGTCAGCTCTACCACTCCATGTGCTGATTTTTTCTTCCGGAGGAGTCTGCCCGCTGAATCCAGGAGAGGAGGCGTGTCCGCAGGCGGTGCTAGTCAGATGCGGAGACACAGCCTCACGCCTCAGAGCGGGACTGATGAAATGGTTACAAACATCGTCAGAAAATGCAGTGATGTAGAGCTTGACGTCATTGTCCTTTGGAAGGTAACTCCTACAAATTGCTGAGAAATTGTAAAAATATTAAAATTAGTGCTGTCAATCAGCCAACTTGCCAGTAACTCGTTTATTCGCCAAACTAATTGACTTGATTATTTTGCACTTAGCAAGTGTTGGTTTTGGATCAATGCACTAGGGTTTAACACTACTGGCGTTGATGACATTTACTGTAAATAGAAAATTGGCACCTTTATCTCACAGAAATTAATGCTTGGTGACAGTATTGATGCTTTAAGATTTGAGGTGAGAATGTCATTGTATTAATCATGTGATGTGTTATTTTAGGCATATGTTGTGGAGGATAATAAACAGCTCATTTTAGAGGGGCAGCTTCATGTTGCACTGCAAACCATTGGCAAAGAGGCCTGCTCGCTCTCGCAGAAAGAGGTACTGCACATACAGTACACAATATCACACAATGACACTCTTTTGCTATTCAGCTCTTCACGTGGGTGCTTTATAAATGTACATAAATATAGCGTCAATCTATAGAGAATATAGAGTGACTACCTCCCATGCAGGAGACCACTGTGTCTTTTCAATGAGACTTGGTGAGTGTATACTTTTGTATGCGCACAACCAAATAATATTTTGTGCGTTTTGAATTGTCCTCCAAGATGTCCTCATCTTTGTACATTCAGGTTAAGCACTCAATTGAATGAACATAAAATAAGCTTTGTTAAGCAATAATTTGCCCTTTTTTTTTGGTGTATCAGTGAAAGAGTCTGAACTCAAAGTAACAATCCTCAGAACTTTATAATACTCTATACAGATGTTTTGCAAGAAAAGTGTCTTACTGAACCTCCGGCAGTCAAACGTGCCCTTCTAGAACTAGTCTGTCTCATAATGTAGGGTTGGAATTCAAATTTAGTGAATCAAGTCACAAAAAAACTGAAGTGTCTACTAAAGAACGACTTTATAATTAAGTCAATCAGAGGTCAAACCAGGACACGAGGTCAAGTGGTTTTAATTCAGAGGCTGTGTTCATCTCTCTGTATAGCTCAAGTAATGGACATCAGAATTGTTAAGGCATTTGTTGACACTCTCACTTCAAGTTGTTTTTATGCTTTTATGTGTCAGGGGGAGCCTTGATTCTTTTGTAGTGCATGGGTGGTTATAAAGGCATTTTGAAGAATGTGAGAAAAGAAATCTTGTCAGTCTTCTGACCTTGTAATGTAGGGCAAAGTGCACCAATCCTCTGGCTTTTTTTTTTCCTGAAGGAGGGTGAAGGTTGAAAGGAAGTTTCTTTGTTGCCCACAGCACAAGGATGGATAAAATGGAGGAGACAGACCTTGAAGCTCATCGTATGAGATTTTATTAGAGATCTGGATGATACTTGTGGAAGCCAAAAAAGTAGTTTACTACACTGACGGAAACTAGGGACGCACTACATCGGAATCGGTTTAAAATGTAATAATCGGCATCAACTGATATGAAAAAATTATGCTGATATGCCTTGTCAATAAGATCACACCAGCAGTGTGGTCATTAATGTAGTGAATGTAGATTCACTAGGATGGTTACCATTACATATTTGCTCAAAACCTTTGCTAAATGTCAGTAAATAACCATTGTGAAATGACACTTAACTGATGTTATGCGACTAAAATGGAATTTTTTCCTCTTGCAATAAGTAATTCCAAAAACCATAGCGACGGATGTTGTTAGGTTTACGTATATAGCAGCCACCGCACTAGCCATTATTTCGAAGGAGAAGTAGGCGTTATCCAAGCATTAATGGCAAAGAAAGCCCCTAACGGCCGTTTCACACCGCAAGCGTGAGCAGCGTGTATTTTTTTTGCCGTGCATGTTAAGCAATGAGTGCATTCACACCGGGAGCAGGAGTAGCACGTGAGCGTCAAGCAGGAAGTCTGCAGCAGTGGAGCGGGGGTTTCGGCGCCGAGCCTATTTTTGCTGTGCTGCTGACACTTTTGATGGACAAAATAAATATGATTTCACACAAAAAGTGCTCAAAATGCACAGAATAAGTCTAGTGTGTTTTAACAAGAACTGGAGTACGTCAGAAAATAAAATAAAGAATCAAAGTATTGATAGAAGATTTACCCATTTAAACTTGTTTTAAATTATTTAGTTTGGGTGAAAGTATAGTATTATAAAAAAACTAAAGTAAGCTAGCCAGAAAATATTATAAATAAACACTTTTGGGATATTCACACTAAGTGTTTGAGTATTCACACTATTTGAGTATTCACACTAAGTGTTTGTACAGGGTCACAGCAGCGGCTCCAACGCTACATATAATGCTCACTTATATCGGATAAGTGAGTATTTCTTTATAAAGACAACTAGCCTATATTTGTTTTTAGAAGTTGGTCATTTATAAACTTGATAGTCTTGAAAGCTTGTTAACATGGGGAGGTGTAGGCTACAACATTCGCATGTGACAACAACAAACACAACCAAGAAAACTCTCGCACGGCTGCAGCTGCACTGGCGGTGTAGTTGCGCTGACGTGAAGCTTACACACTGCTCTCACTTGCAGTGTGAAACGGCCGTTATACTTTGGAGCAGCCATGTGTGAGGAAGGTTATAGTACACAATTTCACTGTGGATTCAGAATTTTTGGATGAACAGATCAACCATTAAGACATTAAGTAAATTGAACATTTGGTGGGTTTTAACACTTTCTCAGGGGTCTCAGAGTGGTCGTGTGAGCACTCCAGAAGAACCCAGACTCCTCTAAGGCACACAGAACTCAAGAGAGCCCATCACAGATGGACATTTTTGGCATTTGAATTACGTCTCTTTTTTAGCATCTCACACAATGCAATTTATATTTATCACTTTCTTTTTCTCACATTAAAACGTTAATTTTCCTTGTGAGGTGTCTGGCCTTGATAGTTTTATTTCAGTGTGTGTACTGCATATTAGCTTCAAATTAGGGTATATGATGCTACTCAATATTTATATTTATAGATATAAATATACTTTAAATCCCTACACTATGATAAGAGAAGTGCGTACTGTACAGTCCTCGAATACTAGATAAAATACAGAGTCCTCTGCTCTGGCTCTCGCTCAAGTCTTCCCTTCATAATTTGACTTTCTATTTTCTCCATCTGAGATAGAGTGCAAGAGCAAAGTGACTTTGAGATCATTACAAGTGAGTCCTGCTCTTTATGAAGATGGATGCATCCTAAGGTGCTTTAAACGGTCAGAGAGCCAGACAGCACAGGCTCTGACCTTCATGTGTCTGCGTTTGGATCTGCGTGCCGCCTTTCCAGACTACAGATTCCTCTTTTTCAATCTGTAGATTAATATACAGACATTTAATGTGTCTGCTGATGTTTACTGCTGTAATTATCTTGCCTGTTGTAGCTCTGTAATGGTGAAAATAAGCAGCAGAAAAAGTGTGTGTGTGTATTTGTTTTAATATATGGTATTAGCAAGGTGAAAGAATCTGAGAGTTCTGTGTGGGTGTTTTGTACAGTGACAGATCCCTGCTGATTTGATGACTATGCATTGAAGTGTGTGTGTGTGTGTGTGTACATGGATGTAAGTGTAGTAGATGCCAAGTATGATATTGTGCATTTAAATAGCTTTTAACTTAGAAAATAACATTGTCATCATTTACTCAAACCCACACTACTGTTTAAATGTTTGCGGTCATTAAGATTTGTTTTTTATGCAGCAATGATGCATTAAATTGATAAAAAGTGACAGTAGACATTTATAATGTTACAAATATTTCTATTTCAAATAAATGCTGCTCTTTTGAACTTTCTATTCATTACAGAATCCTGAAAAAATTTCACATTTTCCACAAAAATGTTAATCAGCACAACTGTTTTCAACATTGATAATAATAAATATTTCTTGAACAGCAAATCAGCATATTGAAAAGACTTCTGAAGGATCATGTGACACTGAAGACTGGAGTAATGATGCTGAAAATTCAGCATTGCAATCACAGGAATAAATACAATTTAAAAATAATATATATTAACATTAAAATATATTAAAGGTGCACTATGTAACATTTTTTCAGTAAAATATCCAAAAACCACTAGGCCAGTGTTATATATTTGTTCAATTGAGTACTTACAATATCCCAAATGTTTCCAACTATTTGTAAATCGTGAGAAAATTGCTATTTTAACCAAGGAACCGGGACGTGTGAGCGAGTCGCTTGTCAATTGCGTCATATCTGCGTTACCCTCGGTTTCCGATTTTATTTTGCAGAAACGCTTTACTCTTACTGCAGTGTGCAACAAGTGTCATAGCAGCTGCCGAGCGAACGCACAGAGTAACATCATAACATCATTTTCAACACACTCAAATGTATCTAATATGATAAACAGAGCTGCGTTACCTCATACTCATGACTAGAAATGCAGAAATGGTGCCGGCGACTGTAGCATAATAAAAAAAGTTACATAGTGCACCTTCAACAAAACCGTTATTTTAAACTGTAATAATATTTCACGATATTTATTTTTAATCAAATACATTTTTAAAATTTTAACTTAAAAAAAAAAACATTAACTTGAAGTATAAAATATCAAAAACTAAAATTTATTGATAAAAATATTTTCTTTTTAGTTTTCTTTATCGATAACTGCTTAGACATATTTCAAAAACTGTCATATAAGTTTGAAACGACTTGCAGATTTTTTAGAATTTCCTTTTAAAATCATTAGTGTTAAAACTGTGTCTCTCTTGTTTTCATATGTTCCTTCTCCATTTCTGCTCTTCACTTGTTCTGTCAGTTGTTAATCTTTCCCTCTGTTTCCCTCTTGCTGTTGGGTCTGATTCCATTCAGTCTAAAATTTCTCCCTGCACGCCGTTGCATAGCAACACTCATTCATGACAGAGGAAGTCCCTCACGTGAGGGAATGGCGTCACACATTTTGATCTCCAAGTCTTTTTATAGAAACAGACACGTGAGCTTGTGTTTTTCTCCCTTTTGCGTTCATTCTGACTCATCCACCCTGTTCCATTCTCTCAGCCATGCATGCACTTTAAACCATGTGAAAAGCTTTTGTTAACAAAGCAATTTCTTCTGCTGGAGCTGAGATGTTTCCTTCTGCTTTTTGTCTCTTAGGAAACTCAGGAGATGGTACTTCTGAAGTTCAAGCCTGACGTTCCACCTCCTGTAAGCAAGCCCTCGCTGGAGCAGCTTTCCCACCTCATAAAGACCTGCCTCCACTACCCAGAGTCATATGATCATCCTTTCCCACAAAAGAGGTGATGCGCACACAAACAAACACTGAAAACCTCAAAGAGAACTGGATTGGTTTACCGAAATCCACCGACTGTGTTTCAGAGGTGATAAGACTTTCACAGGCGTACACTAATGCCCAGTCACGCCCACAGGAGCGTTTGTCTGGCCTAGTTTTGCAGTGGTGCGTGGAAAGTAGGTGTGTTCGCTTGAAAGTGTGAAAAATGGAGATAAACTGGACCAGGTCGAGGTTATGACACTCTAAGCGCTCAGTCATCATTCATAGCTTTGGCTTTGTGCGAATGTGCTCACATAAATTTGTTTGCTCGTTCTGTCCTGTCCTCAGTCAAACAAACCTAAATGCAAAACATATTTGAGATGAATCACCTGTTCAAAGTGCACACAAGCAACACAAGTCGGTATAAAATGGAAATTCTCGCTATCTATTTTCTAAATGCATCTCATTGAAAATTATTCATCCATTCATGCTCATAATCTTTAATCAAAAAGTCAAAACTTTTGGAGAAATGTTTGCTGGACTTTTCCAATCATTTAGTCCACTTAACCCCCCCCCACCCCTTTCTTACAATCGTCTGCAAGCGCAAATTAAGATCTTTCTTCATCCAATCAACAAGCAATGGATAGTAGTAGTAAACAGTGCAGCGCTTCCGGGTTGTACGTCAGAACACCGGCTCATTATTGACCACTGATGGCCCAGCTCCTGCGTCAACATCACAAGCATGCGTCGTTGTGATCTGAGAAGTTCAGTCGTCTTCACTGGAAAGGCCAGTTGACATTTTGATTAAATGTTACATGGTCAAAAAAGAGAAACTTGCACATGGATGAATCGTTCAAAATAAGATCTATAACATGATATCTATCTATCTAACTAATCTATCTAACATCACACGCATGTGTCGTTGTGCTCACATGAACAGCTTTGGCCAATAGTGAGCTAGCATTCTGATGTAGAACCCAGAAGCGCTGCACTGTTTACTACGTGAACAGCATAAGAGAAGAAATGGTTGAATAAAGTTTTTATTTTTTTAATTAAATTTTTTTTTTTTGCGCACAAAAAGTATTCTCATCGCTTCATAACATTAAGGTTGAACCTTAGCGTTGCAGTATCGGGGGTCAGAAAGCTCTCGGATGAGGCAAGAAATCCGCATTTACTAAGAAATGAAAATCATACTAAACCAATAATCGTACTAAACCATAATAATTAAACATAAAGGCCTAGTTAACAGATCGATCATTTATTGAGGAATGCCACTTTAAACAACCTTACAAAGTGTCCTAATCAAATCTGACAAACTGTCATGTGCTAAAAGCTCTTTACTAACCAAACCCAAGCATTAGGACATTAGGGCATTTTGTCACTTTGTTGCCTTCTATTTTGCCGGCACTTTGCTGGGTGGCCCTGCCCACAGTCAAATCTCATTGGGCAAAAATACTGCACAGCATAGCTGTATACTGCACATCAGATATATTCACAGTGACTGCCTAATGCAGTAGGGCTGCAGCTAACGATTTTTTTGATAAATGATTCATATGTTGATTTATTTTTATTAAATTTTATATTAATCGGCTGAAAAATCTAAGATGTATTATACATTAAACATTCTTTTTAATCTATTATTTTAAACAATGTTATTCCACATCCTTTCCAGTGCTCTCCTCCAAACCATTTGTAATTTAAACCCTATAAAAACAAATATAGTGAATGTATCTATGTAGGATATGCTGTACATTGGCAAAAAGGGTTAAAATATAAAGATTACATTCTAAACCTAAAACAACTGATTGCTTACTATTTTAAAGCAGAAATAAATTAAATGACTAAATTAAAAATTATAATAAACAAAAACAAAAGCACAAAATGTTGACTTTTGTGTACGAGGTATGACGAACACACACATTCACTTCTGAACATAGTAATTATATTACGGTATATTAATGAGCTATTATTATTGTTACTGTTCTAATAAATATGATTACTTGTGTTACATGTAGAATTTAAAACCTACACTTAATTTCTAACAAAAAAATATTTTAGCAAAATGTGCATTTTAGTCAGAATCATTGCACTACATCTATTTGATGCGCATGTGCGCACCGGCACACGTTCATTTGAAGTTTAACAATTCTCGCTTATCAGAATATGCAAAATGGAAATACTCGTAGGACTTTCTAACATTTACAGATAAGGATATAACCATAAAATGTAAGTTATGCGCTGAGAAAAACACGTCAGAGGAATTAAACTGCACACGCATCTGTCAAAGCACAACAAGGCAGACGCGGTAAACGTTTATGCGTGTGTGAAACGCTTATAAATATAAAGCATTCTCATGTTTCGGACAACTTGGATTGTGTACCTTTCCCGCAGCAGCTCACTCTGTGTCCTCCGCTATTTTCCACATGCAATTTGTCTATAGAAATAGGTTATTCACTACTGTAAAGCGACGTGACTGGATCATTTCCGAGAGCAGTGCACAGACGCAACTGATCTATAATTAAATTCGTTGTCAGTTATTTTCATTATCAATAATAATTGATTTGATTGATTAGTAGTTGCAGCCCTATAATGCAGCATAGTCACTTTTGTGAACAGACAAATTGCTTGTAGGTGGATTTTTTTTTTTCCAGTCAGGACATTACACTAGCTGAAATAAAACCACAGTTGAAATAAAGTACTTAAAGTTGCACATCAAATCTCTTCTTCCGTATTGTGATGTACATCCAAGTGAAACAGATTATTGGAAAAGAAAAGAAATGTAGGGCAGGACTTGATTCTATCCATCGGTTGTTGATTGAATTTTGAGATATGTGCATTGCACTCCAAAATGAATGTGAGCTTGAGGTCGATTGTGGAGGAGACCAAATGATCTGAGAAGTTCGGGAAACGTCACCAGAAGTCTGTCGTCTTTACTGGAAAAGCCAGTTGACATTTTGATTAAATGTTACATGGTCAAAAAAGAGAAACTTGCACATGGATGATTCGTTCAAAATAAGATCTATAACATATCTATCTATCTATAGTCTATCTATGTCTGTCTGTCTGTCTGTCTATATATTCATTTTTACTTCATCCTGACTTTAAATGTTTAAAGTAATTATTTTAATTTGAGTAAAAAAAATGTCTTCTTTTTTTTTTTAACTGGGAAAACAGGATTGAAAACCTAAAAAATCCACCGACATAAAGAAATTACATTTGCCAGGAAATTGAACCAAACATCTTGTGAGATGAATGTTCAGGACAAGAGGCAGAGTCCATCCATACTTGTGCTTCAGGACAAATGACTTGCCCACCAGTATGGGATTAACAGAAGTTATGAGAACCATTGATCACTGTAATATCCAGATGAAAATCAAGAGTGCTCTATTTTACATCACAAAATTGAATCAATTTTGTCTAGCTTGAAAACTTGTGCACATGATTGAGTTCCAATACGGGTTCACGAGACACAAGAAAGGTTGTTTTCTAGTCATTTTCAATTAAAGAATAAACTGTTTGATTTTGGTTTGCTTTTGTTTTATGGATGACGCACAAAGCACTGCATCAAGAGGAGAGATGTCAAGAATTAGACCTACATCTGAAACCCATCTTTCTAGTCTTGCTGTTTGACATTTTTTTCCTTTTCATCCCTAGTTTATGTATGGTACCAGTCACCCTGACGTTGTCCAACTGTTCCTTGGCTAAGGTAGATGTCATCATTGATCTGCGGCATAAAACAACCAGGTATATATCAGTTTTTCCTGATCCCTAAAGGCCCCGATATACTTAACAAAAACAAACTGGTGTGATGTCATTTCAAACAGATTCAGATCAAAACAAAGTTCGTTTGGTGTTTGTTTTTCGTGATCTTGCCAAGGCGAACTTTCAGGAAATATTTGCTCTGGATGATAAACGCCTTCGAACTGCCACAGTCTGTCAAAGTCAGACATCTGCGAGTAAAAACATGAACACACTGGAGAGAAATTAAAATGATTTAGTTCTAATTGAAAGATATACTGATGTGTTTTTTTCATGTTTAATAATGTAAAGCTGCTTGCTTTTAAAAAATTGCAGGGCTCCAGACTGTGACAAAAAGGCGGCCACCACAGTGCCCAACTGATAAGAGCTGCCATTTCTGTTACATATTTCTGTTACATTTTTTTTATACATTATTCATCTCAGGGTTCATACAACCTTTTGAGATTGAAATTCAAGCACTTTTCAAGGGCTTTCAAGTGCCTCACACTTTTTCCAGCACTTCAAAGCTCTAAATATCTATTTTTATTTATTTTTTAATGTGATGATTTGTAAAACTTAAAGTTTAATAGTGAAGGAAAACTAACACAGATGCCGCGACACGCGATAAAAGGTATCTTTTCCATGTTAGAGCTTTTGTCCCAACCAGCCGCGACGGCGACACGCAATGATTGTATTTTAGAAACGGTTTCTATTTCTGCGACTTTGCAACAGGAACAACAACACAAAACATGGCAATGATAATCTTAGGTAATGTTTATGTGCTTTATTTAATGTTAAAAGCATGTAATGTAACTTTGAATATCATTTAGTGCTCCCAGCTTTGTAACGTAGTCGTACTAAAAGCAACAATGGATAATTCACCTCAGATCTTGAAATTAAATAAATGGAAACAAGAACGTTCAAACTGTGAACAAACAAGTATATTCTATGACAAAGATTGTTTTAGTAATTCAGTATGTATTTTTAGTAATGTTGAAATGGTGTAATATTTGTGAATTTGATTATGTACTTATCCATTTCCTTGCGAGTGCCGTCAAGATTAATCTCTGGTGCCATAGCCTGCACTTGCCGCGAGAGCCCGCCCACACGCGGTTCTGATTGGCTGTGGTTTTTGATTGATTTTGTCGCATCTTTTAGTTGTCGCGTCTTGTGTGGACCGACAAATTGAATCTTATCGCTGGAATCTTATCACATCACGTCTAGTTAGGACACTGTGTAACACTTTGTGGCAAACAAGCACTTGTATTTAAAAAAAAAAAGACCACTATAACCAGTAGCTGGTGGCAGAGGAGCACTTATTGACTTATTAGCCATTTCCACCCCCTAATATACGCTCACCTAAAGGATTATTAGGAACACCATACTAATACTGTGTTTGACCCCCTTTCGCCTTCAGAACTGCCTTAATTCTACGTGGCATTGATTCAACAAGGTGCTGAAAGCATTCTTTAGAAATGTTGGCCCATATTGATAGGATAGCATCTTGCAGTTGATGGAGATTTGTGGGATGCACATCCAGGGCACGAAGCTCCCGTTCCACCACATCCCAAAGATGCTCTATTGGGTTGAGATCTGGTGACTGTGGGGGCCATTTTAGTACAGTGAACTCATTGTCATGTTCAAGAAACCAATTTGAAATGATTCGAGCTTTGTGACATGGTGCATTATCCTGCTGGAAGTAGCCATCAGAGGATGGGTACATGGTGGTCATAAAGGGATGGACATGGTCAGAAACAATGCTCAGGTAGGCCGTGGCATTTAAACGATGCCCAATTGGCACTAAGGGGCCTAAAGTGTGCCAAGAAAACATCCCCCACACCATTACACCACCACCACCAGCCTGCACAGTGGTAACAAGGCATGATGGATCCATGTTCTCATTCTGTTTACGCCAAATTCTGACTCTACCATCTGAATGTCTCAACAGAAATCGAGACTCATCAGACCAGGCAACATTTTTCCAGTCTTCAACTGTCCAATTTTGGTGAGCTCGTGCAAATTGTAGCCTCTTTTTCCTATTTGTAGTGGAGATGAGTGGTACCCGGTGGGGTCTTCTGCTGTTGTAGCCCATCTGCCTCAAGGTTGTGCGTGTTGTGGTTTCACAATTGCTTTGCTGCATACCTCGGTTGTAACGAGTGGTTATTTCAGTCAAAGTTGCTCTTCTATCAGCTTGAATCAGTCGGCCCATTCTCCTCTGACCTCTAGCATCAACAAGGCATTTTCGCCCACAGGACTGCCGCATACTGGATGTTTTTCCCTTTTCACACCATTCTTTGTAAACTCTAGAAATGGTTGTGCGTGAAAATCCCAGTAACTGAGCAGATTGTGAAATACTCAGACCGGCCCGTCTGGCACCAACAACCATGCCACGCTCAAAATTGCTTAAATCACCTTTCTTTCCCATTCTGACATTCAGTTTGGAGTTTAGGAGATTGTCTTGACCAGGACCACACCCCTAAATGCATTGAAGCAACTGCCATGTGATTGGTTGATTAGATAATTGCATTAATGAGAAATTTAACAGGTGTTCCTAATAATCCTTTAGGTGAGTGTATGGGTAAAAGTAGGAAGTCACAAAGTCTCATGAAAACCAAAAACTTTTCTTCAAAATTGTGACTGAATTACACAGAAAACAAGTAAAGAGTGCTCCTTTTATTATCACTAAAGCTGTTGGTCAGTTCAGTGTGATACTATAGATTTTTAGATACAATAGATATTTTACAAGGTTCGTATTAATTTGTATGAATGACCTACCCCTTACACCGCCCAAAAAAAATAGTATTTCTATTAGTAAATTATTTTTATGATAAATTTTCTGGTGTCACTGCTCTCAAATGTTAGTCTGGAGCCCTGTATTGCTATATAGCCTAAATAAATGTGATGTGACTTTACTGAAGTGCCGAAACATATCCACATCGCAGATGCTTATCTCTTGTTTTCTCACAGCTGTCATTTTTGTTGTATATATTGTTATTGAAAGAGTGCAGAACATCTAAACGTCACTCTCAACAGTGTAGGCGGCGTTGCTCACTAACATACCTAATATACCGCTGGTCACATATTTTCTTTTTTTTTTTCTTTTTACCCCTAAGCAAAGAACAAAAAAGAACTTCACCATCAGTACATCGGGGCCTTAAAATCTAAATGTTATAAATATGGAGAGTATTTGTCTCACATTCTTGTTGTCTTTTTATGCAGCCCGGAGTCACTGGAAGTGCATGGTTCTTTTAGCTGGCTGGGCCAGACCCAATATAAGTTGCAACTCCAAGCACAAGAGGTGTACAGGCTTTCCTTGAAAGCCTGTTTCTTCCAGGCTGGAGTTTATAATTTGGGCACACCTCGTGTCTTCGCCAAGTTGGCACAGACCAGCGCTATGTGTGAGACCAGCCAGCAGAGCGCCATGCCTGCACTTATTATCATCAACAGTGTTTGAGTAACTCCGCAACGTTGCCCTGTTCTCGGCCCAACTAAATAAATGAAACAGACCGGAGTCCAAGATTTTTCTACTTCTTGCTAAAGCAAAATCTAATTGAGAGAGATAAGTAATTAAAAAGACTTGAACACAAATATTTCAACTTAACACTGCATCTGATGTGCTTGCCAATGGTGAGCTAAACACAAACAGACTCTAGATGTTTTGTCTTAAATGCACCTGAAGCGTGACTGGATCTGTTGTTTCCCATGTTAATTTATCTCTCATGTATTTTTTTTTTTTTTGAAGATTTTTGCTTGTTTTATGAAATATGTTTTGTTTTTAGAACTACATTTTTTTTTTTCAAGATCCCAAACATGTGGTAATGTAAATGGCTATGCATCTCTGCCTCATACTGCCCTGCTGGCTATCTCACGGTTGTCCACTGTGATCTGCTATCTTAAAACCAGAAGATGAAACTCTCTAACCTGATGAACTGCGGTTGATAAAATTGCAACTGCTGAAAGGATGGCATATTCTGCCATACTCAGTCAGGCTGCAAATGTGGAGTTAATTGGAACTTCACATCAGCTTATGAGAAGCCAGTGGAATTGGTGGAACAGTCCATCGAGGATCCATCTTAAAGTTCATAACCCAGTAAGGAATTAGCAGAATCCATGTTTCCCAGTCAAACAGCAGAGACTTTTAAGGACCTGTAAGGATACCAAGAGGGTAAAAGTCACAGTTTGAGAGCATATTTTTGTTTGTGCATCTTTGTGTGGTTGGGCTGTGCTGTTTTCTCTAGAAATTTTTAATTTTCTACAAACCAATCATCCTCTCCCACCACCTCAGCTCTCATTGTCATCTCCACTACTATGATCAAACTGTTATTTAAATGTATCTACATAACTGCTTTTCTGGAAGAAAAAAAAATGATGTATTATATTTATAACAAATTACTGTACATAGAATAAAATGTAACCAATAACCAAAAACCTGGCTGCCTGTTGCCTTCTTAGGTATTTATTTTATTTTTTATTTTTTGTTAATGTAATTCACTATATTGATTTGGCAAGTACCATTTACCAAGCACCAAACACACGTTTGTTCTCTAATATGCAGTCCCTGGGAAGCATGTAATTGAACGTGCAGTGTTAAATGATGAATGTGAGGCTTTTGATTTATTTTTAATAATGGTATTTTTCTTTGTTTGCCTGGCTATTGACTTCTTGAATTTTTAACAAGTGTAACACAAAACAGAGCTTCAAAATCTTGCCAGAAATGCTTTTCCTGTCTAAAATCATTCAGCACGGCCTGCTGAATTGGACCTCTGGCTTTGTCTAAAATGTTATGCATTTTGTCCTTGAAACAAACAAAAACTCAAAATAGGCTTGAACATCATTCTGTGGACACTGGCAGCTGAAACATCAGTGAAAGGAATGTGACATAACAGTGCACCCACATATTTGATTTTTTCCCCCTATGCTTTATACTTTGTTGCTTTATACTTTATAATGTGTTGTATATGCTTTATATTTTTTTCTCTGAACTTATGTGCCCTCCACTAATATTGGCACCCTTGGTAAATATGAGCAAAGGCGGCTGTGAAAATAAATCTGCATTGTTTATCCTTTTGATCTTTCATTAAAAAATTCATAAAATTCTGACCTTTCATTGAAGTAAAACTATTGAAAGTGGGGGGAAACTCACATTATGAAATAAATGTTTTTCTCCAATGCATGTTGGCCACAATTATTGGCACCCCAAGAATTTGAGTAAAATATCTCTAAAGTATTTTCCCATTAATATTTACATTGTTTTAGCACACCAGGGTGACTAGGAGCATGAAATTGTCCAGCCATGACCTTCTGTTCCACAGGAGTATAAATATGAGGAAACACAAAGGCCAAATTCCCTTAATCATTCATCACAATGAGTAAAACCAAAGAATATAGTTCTGATGTGCAGCAAAAGCTTGTTGAGCTTCACAAAATAGAAAGTGGCTGTAAGAAAATAACTAAAGCATTGAAAATCCCCAATTCCACCACCAGGGCAATAAAGTTCCAATCAACTCAAGATGTTACGAATCTGCCTGGAAGAGGACGTGTGTCTATATCGTCCTAAAGCACGGTGAGGAGGAGAGTTTAAGAGGCCAAAGACTCTCCAAGGATCACAGCTGGAGAATTGCAGAGATGAGTGGAGTCTTAGGGTCAGAAAGCCTAAAAAAAATTATCAAACAGCACCTACATCACCACAAGTTGTTTGGGAGGGTTTCAAGAAAAATCCTCGCTCATCCAAAAACTAGTTCTATGGTCAGATGAAACTAAAAAAAGAGGGGATTAAAAAGTACCCCATGCCCACGGTTAAATATACTGCTGGATCTTTTATGTTTTGGGCCTATTTTTTTGTTGGAGGTCCTGGACATCTTGTTCAGACACATGGTATCATGGATTCAAGAAAATACCAACAGATAAAAAAAATAAAAACCTGACCGCTTCTGCTAGAAATCTTATAATGGGGTCTGGTTGGATCTTCCGTCAGGACAATGATCCAAAACAAACATCAAAATCAACACAGAAATGTGATACTGAGTATAAAATGAAGCTTCTGCCATGGCCGTCCCAGTACCCTGACCTTAACCCTATAGAAAATGAGTGGGGTGAAGTGAAGAGAAGAAGCACCAACATGGAGCTGTGAATCTGAAGGATCTGGAGAGATTCTGTATGAAGGAATGGTCTCTGATCTCTTGTCAGGTGTTCTCTAAACTCATCAGGCATTATAGAAGAAGACTCAGAGCTGTTATCTTGGGAAAAGGATGTCGCAATAATTGGGTGTCAATGTGAACTAGGCCCACTTTCAATTGTTTTACTTCAGTGAAAGGTTAGAAGTTTTTGAATGAAAGATCAAAAGGATAAACAATGCAGATTTATTTTTACAGCCGCCTTTGCTCATATTTACCAAGGGTGCCAATATTAGTGGAGGGCACTGTGAACATTATGATAATCACAGTTTGGTGATATTCTGTATGTAAGCATTATGTAAACACATTAACCTAAATGCCATAACCTGATTAAACCAACATTTCGGTTTCTAGAAATCTGAATCCAACATCTCTGTGAAGTTCTGTAAACACTTTATTCTGAATGTTCACTGTAATATCTTCTCATGTCCAAATGAACAGTTGAGCTTTTTTAGAAACATTTGGAACGATTGTTTAAACTAGAATATTGAGTAATATTATTCCTTTCATAAAGAAACGGCATGGTCAACATTAGTAAATCATGTGCTAATGAGTGTTATGTAGACTATGATGATTAATGCGTTTAATTAAAGTTATTCTGAATAAAGACTTAACTACAAATAGACATTGAGCATATGTGCATGTTCAAGGTGTTTCCATCTATACAGGTATAACATTTGTGTAGCCTAATTGGTTATGTGTCTCCTGTCATTTTTGTGCAAATTGATTTAAACACTCATACATTTTGAATCATACATTGCTGCAAATGCAGTCGTCTTTCTATAAGATGTTCAGGTAAATTGTCAACTTAAATAACGCTGGAGGGAAGGATTGTTCAACCCGGTGAACCTGCGCGTACACGCTTCCCGCCGCTGCATAATTCCATGCGCTTCAGATTGAATGAGCGCTCACGTGCAATTTGATGTGAGCGCGTGCTCGTGTAAGGAAACGCACCACGTTTACAGTGGTTAACGTTTTTAAAATTGATGTAGCCTATTTTTAAGTCGTCAAACGTAATTGAAAGCCTGCCTGTCTTAATTTGTACTCAAATGTGTGTATTTTAAATACAGCAACAATTTATTTTTAGACCTTTTAAACTCAAAAGTCAATTTTGCTCACAAATGGTGCGTGGGATTAAATAGGTTAAAGCAAATCTCTTATTATCCGGAAAGTTTACCGATATTTTATTCATTACATGCAATTTTTTCCCCTTTGTTTACTCTTTCCCTTCCTTTCTGTTGCGTTTTGTTCTTTCGTCTTCTGTCCCTTCCTCCTTTTCATCTCCGTTTGTGTCTTTCCGTACATTTCCATGCCTTCTTTTATAATTTTAAAATAATAATTTTGCACTTGAACAAAAATGCTGTCCCAGCGCGAGAATCCATATCTAAAGTAGTGTGTGTGTGTGTGTGTGTAGGTGTGTGTGTGTGTGTGTGTGGTTGTGTGTGTGTGTAAATGCACGAAAGGCTACATTACAATATCGCCCGCTTCGTCAAAGTCGATGTGTTTCCAAACTCGCCGTAGAGCGCATCAGGCGTTCAGTACAACTGCTGTCTTATAGAAAGGGGAATGAGGGGTAGGTCATTCACAACTCACTGTGAGCCACTCAGAATCACCTGCACGTGCATTTGCGCACACAGTCTTGCGCAAAATCTCTGATCACCACCACATCGCTTTGTGTCTCCCGCGCGCATCCACTCGACTGCGCGTGCCGCCGCGATGTGGGTCCGAACTGCGAAGCTTTGACGAATGATCACGGATAAAGCGGAGGAATCCCTTCGGCTTCCCGAGGAGAGGCGAGGCTGACGGCTGTCATGGTAAGAGGGTGATGTTGGGGGTGTTGAGTGAAGGAGATCAGTCAGGGTTGTTTGATCCAACTTGGCATTGAAGGAATTTGCCGAGTGATGAATAGCGAGCAGGTGCATGTGGATAAAGGAGGCGCACAAGGATAGCGCGCAAAGGAGGCAGGTGTGGACGCGAGACTTTGGTGCAGATAAGACGCGCGCCAGAAACCCGAGTGTCTGCGATTATTCCGCTTTTCTCTTTAGTTTTGGTGTATCGCGATGGCATTCATCATGCATAAACCCCTCATACACTTGTTGATTAGTTGTAATCCAGAGCCTCAAACTCATGTGGTGTTTCCACAGGCTTTGGTCTTACTAGTGAATGAAAGAAGCTGAAGGCGTGTGCGCTTATTGGCTGAGTGTTGCGCTTCTCTTCGCATGAATATACCGGGGACTGTATGTAACTTTAATATTTCATCTCCTTGTTTGCCTGCTGCAAATGAATGCAGTTTATAAATCTACAACTTATTCATAAACTGCGTAAATGATGTAGAGTGCTGTTACAATCAACCCCACTACATGGGTGTTTGTAACACCAATTAAAACATGGACATTTTACAATTTGTAAATTACTTTATTGCGGTAATCAAATCACCCCCCTTAGCTCATTTCATTTATTTCAAAATGATAAACCAATAGAAAAAATGAATAATTAAAAACAAATATACCAATAGATAAAGCAAATCTATAACAACTAACAGCAGTAGGTAACAACTCTTTAAAAAAAACTGTGTGTTAATCATATTTTTTGAGTTAAATCTGACAAAACATCCTTTTGGGGACATCCTCATTTGTTTTGTTTTTTTCATGTAAAAATGCAGAAGATTTTCTGTCAGGGTTACTGTGTGGGATAGGGTTAGGTTAAAGTATAACTGGTTATAAAAACAACAGAACTATGGAACAGAACAAATGTCACAAGGATATAATACCAGACATTTTCAGAAAAATAAAAAATTGGTCCCGTCGTGTGTGTGTGTACATGTTTGGCTATACTTGTGAGAGCCAAATGTCCTCACTTATATAGTGAAATATTATGACAATAGTGAAGACATTTTACCGGTCCTCACTAGTTTAAAATGCTTATAAATCAGCCAAAAACATGTTTGTATTTAAATCTAGCATTTTGAACAGGTTTCTCTGATGAGTATGTTTAAGGCTAGGGAAGTCTAATATATTTCACTAATATAGTGAAACAAACGTGTGTGTGTCTGTGTGTGTACAGGTATATATGGTTAATAGGGACACAAATGTGCATAATAACATGGGTATTACAACGTAAACATGATTTATGAGGACACTTCCTATGTAAACCAAATGGCTTAAAAACATACTAAATTGTGTTTAAAAAAAAAAAAAAAAAAAAATAGGGAGATAGAATATACAGTCTGTACAGTATAAAAACGCCGTAAACCATACGGTATTCAAGCGTGTTCCATTTTGACCCATCTTCATGGGTCAAGCAGAAGTACAACCCTTAAACTATATTTTAAAATCTTTTTTAACATTTAGATTAAAAAAAGTGGACATTAAATATTATAAATTAAACAAGAGAACCAGCTGGTTCAGATGTAACCGGTTCTGTCATTTAACATCCATTAACATGATCTCAAATTGTAAGCCAGGTGTGAAATTTGACATTACTTATATTTACATTACATTACTCATTTTCCACCCTATGTTCCAGCACTCCCTGCTGCTGATGCAATGAAGCTCTTTCTTCAACAACCAGATTGTTGGTTACTGAAACAGAGACCAACAAACAATTGAATATTTTTGTTATTACTTTGCTCATATTAATATTTAAAATATTCCAGTAATCCTAGAAATACCTTCATATCTATTTAATGCCTTTTCCTTCTAAATCTGAAGTTTTACTAGTGCATTCCCCTCTGAAGTTCATTAATAACAGCCTTTAGCTATGCCTGTGGTCTGAGCTCAGCACTTATAGCTTTGGCAGGGATACTGTAACGCTTTTTTCCTCCTTCACCTTTCCCTGACTGCAGCCCCTCCTTCTATCAATATAGTAAATTGACATACACTATTACTTAAGAAGTATATTACTCTGATAAATACATGAGAGTGCCAGAAAGTGGGGCATATCAGAAAGGACAGGAAACCATATCATTTAAAACCCACTGTAGTTTATGTGATTATAATCAGGAATCTTTATGATATCTAGGCTGTTTCTTGTAAATTAAAAAAAAATCTTCAATCTTTCAGGACAAAGCTGCCTTAGTAGAAACAGAGACAGAATGGAGACCTCATGTTACCAAATTGAGCAGTGGAAATAGTGTTGTATTAGTCTGAGGTCAATCAGTAATCGGCAGACCACCTGAAATACTGCATTTGGTCACCTGTTGAAAACTCTTGCTTTAAAAGAAAGGACTCTTTGCAGTTTTCCCCTAAAATAAAAGCCGCAAGTGAAGAAATTAAGACATGAGTATTGTAATTTTACTCCTGTCCTATTCATTTTTCATTTTAAAGCGCAGTTGTACTACAATATACTGTAAATTCTAACAAGTTCAGTACTTAAAAAAAGTTTGGAAACCGATTGCCTTATTTTTGCAAAGCAAACTTAAAGGGAAAACTGAAGTTAATTTAATAATCAGCTAAAAGTAAAGAAAGGTAACACATCCCAAGTAAATTAAGTAATAAATATCAAGTTAGTTTAATGCCAATTCTAGTTAACATACTCTAGAATATTTACTATTCTTACTTAAGATTTAATAGTAAGATTACTTGAGTAATTCTATTTAACTAGCAGTGTTATATTATGTTCTGCAAACATCTTAAATACTATTATTCTCAACATAGTTTTAATCTGTCATTTTCAGCAGAGGTGGACAGTGGTGAAGTATTTTTACTTTCACTGAATGCACTTAACACTCAATTAAGTAAGCTTAATTACATCAAGTTGTTCTTACTAAAACCATTTAAGTTTTGTCAACTTAATTCTATCTGTGATCTGAGGAAGTGTACTCCCAGAATGCACTGTGGCATGAATAAATTAATTGCTTTGTTTGACTATTTTTGGCTTTATTTTACTATTTGTCTTTTGTCAGTATAACCCCAATAACGACAGCAAATAAAATTGTAATGGTCTTATTATGTAAAAAAAAACAAAAAAACTTGTTACCATTTTTGTGTTTTGCATGCTGAATGTTGAAGTCTGTGTGTGACTCAAGCATGGTCAGTTGCAAGATATTGTCACAAATATAAAGGGATTATGTCAACACAATTAAAAGTTTATGTCATAAGTATTAGCAATAAAATGTTTAATGATCTTTATTTGACATGAAATATAGTTTTGTTATATATCATTAATTCATTAATTTACATACACATATATACATACATACACACACACACACACACATATTTTCCAATTTTGGTGAGCTCGTACAAATTGTAGCCTCTTTTTCCTATTTGTAGTGGAGATGAGTGGTACCCGGTGGGGTCTTCTGCTGTTGTAGCCCATCCGCCTCAAGGTTGTGCGTGTTGTGGCTTCACAAATGCTTTGCTGCATACCTCGGTTATAACGAGTGGTTATTTCAGTCAAAGTTGCTCTTCTATCAGCTTGAATCAGTCGGCCCATTCTCCTCTGACCTCTAGCATCAACAAGGCATTTTCGCCCACAGGACTGCCGCATACTGGATGTTTTTCCCTTTTCACACCATTCTTTGTAAACTCTAGAAATGGTTGTGCGTGAAAATCCCAGTAACTGAGCAGATTGTGAAATACTCAGACCGGCCCGTCTGGCACCAACAACCATGCCACGCTCAAAATTGCTTAAATCACCTTTCTTTCCCATTCTGACATTCAGTTTGGAGTTTAGGAGATTGTCTTGACCAGGACCACACCCCTAAATGCATTGAAGCAACTGCCATGTGATTGGTTGATTAGATAATTGCATTAATGAGAAATTGAACAGGTGTTCCTAATAATCCTTTAGGTGAGTGTATATATACATGTATATATTACTTCCCTTCCTTTGAAATCAAATCACTGTGATTTCTTGTTGCATCGCTGCGTCAATAGGAAGAGAATTACAATAATATAAATGACGTTCCAAGTGGCCAACCAAAGGGAACACTAATCACCATAATTGTGAGAAATTTTAGGAAATCAACATGAATTTATGAAGTCAACTTATGTGACGTTCTCCCCAAATTTTTTGTTGTATTGTCAATAACATTCAAGATGACTGGAAAATGAGTGAATGCAACTAAGGAGAATCATGACAGAAGTGGATGAAATTAGTGAAAAGTCTATTAAGAATTGCCCCGACTGTTTTTTTGTTTTTTTTGCTTTGGCAAAATGGCACTCAAACCAGTCAATGTTTACTTGAGTTTTCTGAGTAACGAAAGCATAACTATTTAAATAGTTCAGATTACTAAATTGTTTTAAGTAAGTTCAACAAATTATTGGACATTAGGTAAAGTTAACTAAAAAGTCTTAGTAAGAACAACTGTTGGATTTAATATGTTTTTGTTTTATAGTTAATAATAATATAAAAATACTATTATTATCACGATAAAATAAAGCTACAACAGATTTTTTGGGTTTAGCTCCAACCCTAATCAAACACACCTGATCCAGCTAATCAAGGTCTTCAGGATTACTAAAAACTTCCATGCAGGTGTGAGTTGGATCTGGTTGGAGCTAAACTGTGCAGAGCTGTGGTTTAGACCACTGCCTTAAACGCATACCTTTAGGCTTTCTTTAGTGACCCGGGGCGTCATTTGCTACCCTCCTACCCGAGACGTGTAACAGTGTAAGTGTATTTTTTCTGCACAACAATAAGTGAATATTTGATGACTAAATAAGTGCAATTCATCTTAATGTCTTATACACATTGATGACGTGACGTTTCACTCATAGTTACCGCAGGCAGAAAACAAAAGAATAGGAAGAATCATCAGCAAGACTTGAAATGGCTCAGCGATTTACTGCAGAGCAATCAAACATTAGTGTCACTGTCACTTGATGGTGGATCTGGTGAAGAAGCTATCAGTGATCAAAATATTGATTTTGAAGTTTTTATAGATTGCGAATATAAGGCAGATGCTGAATGTACTGGGAAATGAGCTCTGACGAGGACAGTGATGATGGTATAAAACATCTGCTCAAACTGAACCCTTTCACCTTTTTTTGCTAGTTTCATCCTGACGCAGTTATTTTCACGTCCAGCTCTACGTTGTTTAAATAGCAAATGCATTTGTGCCCATTTGTGCGCCCATGGCCCTGCTGGTCTGAAAACGAGGTGTGTTCAGGCGCATTGTTGGTGCATTGCTATTTTGAGGCAACTGAAAACGACTGCACCATTGACCAACAAAAACCTGGTCTAAAGTCATGATAAAGTGTTATTTAAAGGGCGCATTAGTAATATGCGCCTATAGGTGGGTGCACAATGCGCGTACACTCTGCTTATTACAGACACAGGGATGCGCAGCATCACACAAACATGCCAAATATTAAAAATAAAAGGATTACAACGTAAAAGATTATTATTGTGTACATAAAGATAAAAATGCCTACATGACATAATGGATAGTCATTGCATGTATCAGATTTACCTATTTGCAGTAATGACGAATGAAATTTTCTGTGTTTTTACTGTTCATGTGATATCTTTACACTGGGTGATCTAAATTTCTACATTAAAACTTCAATTATGACATTTCAGTCGATTCAGAAAAACACCAGGGCGAATGTGTTGTGGACTGAGAAACTGTCACAACTAAAAACCTCAGGCAAAAGTCAATGCAAAGACATTTTTCTTTTTGCTGATAAATTTGATCTTAAATTTGTCCTCAAAGTGCACCAGAACTGATGCATTTAAAATATCCTGTGGGAAATCTCTCAATGTCTATACTGTGGTTAAGTCATACTGATATCAACTGACTTCCACAAGACTTGTTACTTATATTTACCATTTGTTTTTCCTCATTAATGAGCTCTGAGAATATCCTCAGAACTGTTGTTTATCATATCACAGTAAATTCAGGATGTGAGGTGGAGTTTTCCCCTCTTATTAGAAGACTGATTATACATGACGACAGTGCAAAGACAATTGACAATACCACGCTTTCTTCTTGGAATCAACCTTTTGAATCAGTGTGGTTTACAGATATAAATGCATGCCCTGGGTTAGAATACATATAGATTGAGTTATGAATGCATATCTGGAGACATGAAGACCTTGCCCAGAACAGTCTGATGGAGACAGCACCATGGTCCCTCCTTTATTAAATCACAGGCTGAGACCAGATCTTTCCCCTGTGAATGACATTGCATTCATATGTAAATTCATGTGTCGTTGTGTGTGTAATCAACGGATGACTGTTTGTCTGACTTATCCTCATGATCCTCAGCTGAGGTTTTTACAGCACTGATGAAGCAGCAGGTGAATTAAAGGCATTCTCTGATTTATCACTGTCCGTGTGTGTTGGAGTGAGTGTGTAGCCTTATATAGTTTTACAAAGAATCACGTGCCAATTTGAGCAGTGAGCGTTCATCGGCTCAACATGAATTATGAGTTTTTAATGGCCTAATATGTTGAGAGCTTGGCAAACTAAGGCTTGCGTACACAGTTCTGCCTGTCTTTGTGTCCTGTTGTCATTAATATAACTCTCTGCCTAGCAGGTTAATACAATATAAAATGGCTTTCACAAACTCATGCCCCGCTGTGTGTGTTTTGGCTGTTCTGAAGCTTTTTTTAATAAGAAATATGAGATATGTGCAACATCACAGGCACCAAACACTCCAGGCTGCAGTGTTTTTAAATAATCTTGTAGTACAGTGTAGTCATTTCGGAGCAGAATCTAGTTTTGTTAATGCTTTCACTTGGTTATTATATTTGGCACAGGGGTTTGAGGAATATAAACTCCAACCAGCCTTTGGCCTTGCAAATATTTGCCGTTAACAATAACACTTCGAGCACAGTGAAGGGACTCGACAAAGATGAATGAGTGTTTGTGTGCGTGAGAAGAAAGATGTCACGCTGAAATGGCAATATAGAAGTGAGTATTTAAAAGATGTTTATAATATCTGTAATTTTTGCAGGCAAAGGTGGTGGGCATGCACTCATTTATATATTCCTACCCAGCTAACAGTTCTCCAAACTTTGGCTAATGTTCTGGAAAGGTTCCCTCAAAGTTATGAGCAAACTTTCTTTTATGAATGTTAATAGAACGTTCATTCAGAGTTATCTGTGGCCGGTAGTATAAACTGCTTTGACTAGTCTTACAAGTTAGTCATCTATTTTTTTTCTTCAAGGCTGGTAATAACTTTTTAAAGTAAGTTCAATCATGAAAACTCTCTGAATAGTTTTAGCATGTTATTGAATATGGCAATGTTAATGTATTTTGTCATGGCAGACTATCTGCAGCACTGCTGTTTATTGCTGCTGCAGAGCAAGTTTGGACTTGCTATTGCTAATAGATACACAGACACGCTGCTGTGAGCATGTAAGACATAAATAGACATAGATAAATCATGTAGCTAGAAGATCTAGGCAGGTGGAGCTGGGGGAGGTGGAGGGTTTCAGAGGAACTCCGATAGCGTGCTGTGGGACTAGCTTACAGCAAACACTGGACTAGACTCTTTAAATGTTGAGCAATCAATCTTATTGGCTGCAGGATCCGCAGAGGCCAATCAGCTTGTGCCATACAGTACCCTTATGTAAAATAAATATACTTCAAGTTCTTTTAATGAAGTATATTCAAGTAAGTTTAAGTATATTTTAAGTATACTTTATGTAGTAAGTATACTAATATCAATGTACTAGTAGTAAACTTGCAAGTGTACTATTTCAATACTGCTTAGGACTAGATTGGCCCACTTTTTTGTATATAAAAGTATACGTTTAAGTGTACGATAAGTGTAACAGTAGTAAACTTTAAGTGCACAACTAGTTCACAACTATGTTTCTCATTTGTACTGCATCTGTACTACAAGTGAACTTAAAAGTATACTAGTAGTTTTGTAACGATTCACCAGTGTGAGTGCCCCTGATCATCACCAGACAACCCAGACTGTCATTCCATCATAGACTACATCACCCATTATCCTTTGCGCGGACTCATTAGCACTCACTGTTTACACCTGTCTCTCATTTACCTTATTACCTCTGCCTATATCTAGCCTGTTCACCCTGTCATTCTTTGCTAAGTCTTGTTTAGTGTTACACTGCATTTCTGAGCTTTTTCCCTGGTTTCATGTCTCTTGGTTTGTTGTATTTCTTGCCTGTTTCCTGGATTACCCTTTTGCCTCTGTCTCCTGCCTTGTTTGCCTGTTTGGACTGCCTACCCATGTTTTGACCTTGCCTGTACTTTTGACTACGATTGTGGATTACCCTTCATTAAAGCTGCATTTGGATTCTCTACCTCTCTGAGCAGTACATAGCAAGTTTACTATTTTAATACTTGTAGTACATTTTTTTTGTTTTGTTTATGAAAGTACACTTTGAAGTACTAAACTACTAGTTTAGTAGTTGTATACTGTGAGTATATTTGTTTTCTTTAAGTGAACATAGAATCATACTTATAGTTTACTACTTTTTCAACTTTAAGTATACTACTATGTTCCTATTTAGATATTAATGTTTTATGCTTGAAATATACCTTTAACTGTACTTTGACTCTTTCCATTAAAAAAAAAAAAAAAAAAAATGTAGCTTCATGCATCCTTTTTTATCAACACTTGAATGTGGGTAAGTTTCATAAAAAAGCAACATTTTAAACAAAAAGCTGAGAAAATAGTTTTTTTTGTCAAAGACTACGTCCGGATTCAGAACAATGATCAAAACACAGATGGAGTAGATGGAGTCCATCAACACCCCCAAAGCTTCACAGTCATTTCCTCTTCATGGGTTCGACATTTCATTCGGTAACATCTGGCAGTTTTGATTTACATGCTGTTTAATGTTTGATGATCACGTTATTTTACATTTGTGTAAGCAATGCTTCTATCACTTGCTTCTGCTACTTCTTCACCTGTGTTTTGATCTGGAGATTCTCTACTAGAAGATGCGTAAGCACCTCCTACCGTATAACAGTGAAAACATGGATAGCTGGAAAATTCAGTCAGTGGCGGGGAAAGAGTAAAGCAGGGGTCCGTTCTTCGTACGTCGCTAACTCAGTTAGCTGGATTTGATTGTTGACGATCTGGCATGATCTTGGATTGTTTGGTTCTTCGATGCTCATCCTGGACTTGCTGTCATAGCAACAGGTCCGTAAGCTTAAACCTGCTCGGGAGCAGGCTTATTTCATGTTAACAGGATTAGATTGCATCTTGAGGTGATACTTAAAATCTGTCCCAGCCACTGCTACTTTATTACAAGAGTTCATTACTGAACCTGGGGCAATAATAATTTTAAATAATAATAATAATAATAATAATATAAAAATGTATTTTAAAATATTATAATGTTGTGTAAAAGGTGTGTAATACTATAGACACTTGACTGAGAGATTTATTTGTGATGGAATAATTACTTTATAATTTTATTGGAGTCTTACACACATGCTGTAACGTTATTCTGAGCCGTGCATTGATTTGAGTGATGACGGAAATTATGGGATGGCTTGATGCGGCACAGGAGATGCAGATAACTGGATCTTGACCCTTAAGAAACTTTAATTAATGCTGTCACGTAACAAATCTGCTTTAAATTGACTTAAAAATTAAATGAATTGCTAATTACAACATTGAAGTAAAAATGTAAAGGGTGTACAAATACTATAAAATCGTGAATATAAATAATTCATGATAATTCATTATAAATAAATCATGTTTAAAAAAAAACATTTATCATTTATCTATTATAACTTTTATGTTGGTTTGGTCATTTGGCTGTTTCCTTAAAAAGGTCCAGAAATTCGTCGTTTTTTTTGGTTTTTATTTGTCAAGTTTTTTGCCAGGTGGCTTTTTAATTATATGATGTCATTAAGTTGCTGTCTTGCCACCAGCCAATCTCTGCATTGCTGATTGTGGTTTCGAGTATCGATGCATCTGCCCTATTCAGGGAACACAGGAATGCGCAATAATCTTAGACAACTTAATCCAGATATTTTAATCCAATCAGCAAATTCGTTTGAAGAACCAAATTAGCCAGAGATCAGTTATCACGATTATAAGATTTGGGATCTGTCATATCATCTCAGATGTATTAAGCGAGGTAAGCGAGGACCCCAGATCTGGTTCTGAAGTAAATTCCTATGTACACTACCAGTGGACTCGGACCACAAAAAATCTGATTAAATAGAATTAGTGACAACTCGGTTTTCTTTATAAATATATATATATTTTTAAACAATGTAAGTTTATAGGACAATATGTAAACTATGTTAAAAATTTATTTAATAGGCTACTCAAAAGAGTAAACATAACTACAAGCCAAGTATACTTAGAATACTTAATTATACTTTTAAGTATATTTGGATCAAAAGATTGAGTACATGTATAGGCCAAATATACTTACACTTTTCTGTTAGTACAAATCTAGTATACTTAAGTGTAAATTTAAGTATATTTCTGAGAAGTACATAAACTGAAAGTATAGTATCTTATTTTTAGTTTAAAAGAAGAATACTAATAGCACACTTGAATCAACTTCTTTTTCGTAAAGGGAATGATGTGATTGCTTTCAGATTGCATGTAAAGGATCAGCCTGCACCCTCTAGAGTTGCATGGCTGAGCTAGATATTTACATAAAAAGGTTGGTTAGTCTTATTTAACTACTGAGTAGTTCAGTAGTGGTCTAGTAGTTTATAAGACACTGCTTTAACATAGTGGCTATGTTTATGCAACTGGCCTTTAACAATGTTCTCAAAATGTTAGCACAAAACCCTTATTTATACATCATTCATTGATCTTTTTTTTGCGTGAAACATTTTAGTTGCACATTCTTCTAATGTTTTTTAATGTTACTACTTGTTTCAGAATGTTCAAAAGTAATGTTCCCATATTGTTTGCAAAATACTAAAAATGGAATGTTCCCTTAACGTTTGCATAACAAATGTTTTAAATGTTCAGAGAACATTCAGAAATTATGTTTCCATAATTTAAGGGGAATGTTAGCAAAACGTTACACATTTTTGTTAGCTGGGTAGTCATAAGGAATCGTTTGGCGTACATATTACAGAATATTATTCGCAAAGCAGCACTGTGGTATGAGATTCAGAGTGTATTAGGAATATCTCAGTACAAACAAGGAAGACAGTGGCTGGGAAATATTAGATCATCAGTAAAAAAGTAGGCTACCTTTCTTCCTCCAGGATGTACAGAGTTCTTTGATGACTTGTCTTAAGGGAAATCTGTCAGTTTGCATATATATGTACTGTCAAACATTAAAGCTCTTTTACTAACAGAATGAATTTGTGTAGCAGAACGAATTGTAGGTCTGTGATTATCACTCTCCAGAGAGATTTTAGTGTGCAGACTCAGCCTTCAGCTACGGCTGATCAGTATGCTACATGTGTGCGTTTGAGGGAAGAAGGTAAGGAAGAAGGGAGAAAAAAAGAGGGAGAGAGATGGAGTATTTATACAGATGTGATTTAAAGAGCCTGGCAATTAGCCTAATGAAAGTTAAAGGCTATACAAACTGTTTTTAAAAGGTACATAACACACACGGTTTCTGCCAGTCTCATGTTAATCTTGAGTACCTATAGAGTAGTATTGCATTCTTCATATCTCCGAAGAGTCTTTAGTTTTATCATATTTATAAAAGACAGATACGCTGTACTGTTTCTTTCCGAAAACAGCCGAACTTGTGGAGGTGTGCAGTGGCCGGAGCTAAAGAGTCACGAGCACACACACACATACACACACACACAATACTTCATGGCATTATCGCTGGATAACTTTCGATTCACTATACGTTTGTGTTGTTTATATTATATGCACATACATATAACTATAAGGCCCGACCTCAGCCGCCTCGCCATAGGTTCATGCAGTTGCCGTAGCACAGCCAATCAGCACGGTAGTATGCTCTGCTTGGGTCTGCAGCTGCAGCTTTTACATATATAAAATTATAAGGATAATTTTTGGCTTCAATATCTCGAGAAAAGGAGTTTTCCCTTTTGATTGCCAACAAAACAAACATCAACAAAATTTTATGCAGTTTCACCGCCTGCGATTTTGACTCGTAACCCGGGAACAAACAAACACACTTGCAGAACTCCATTGCTGCTCCGGGAAAACATACTACATCCACTGTTTCCTTAACACTGGGTTATTTGGGAAGCTGAACAAGGTTAACTTTCCCTCACAACCAAAAACACACTTCTTTAGTGACAATGTTGATTTCGTGGTCTAAAAACAAAATGACAGCGCTGCCGATGGCTCCCGTAACCGAACGAAGCGCATTGATGGGCGTGTTCTTGCTCTCGCTCTGGTTGATATGCGCACGTATGGAAGCCCATTCCCGCCACATAAGAAAAAAAATCGAGCATAAAAAGTCGAAGTTATGACTTTCTAAATTGAAATTATGACATACTATGTCAAAATGATTAGATTAAAAAATCTAAATTATGACATACTTAAGTCATAATTATGACATAAAAAGTCAAAATTATGACATAACTAAATCGAAATGATGACTTACTGCTCATTGATGTGATGCGACCCTACACAGGATGAGTTGCGCACGCATTAAGGAGTAGCCTAGCCTATTTTAACTGTAGTTTTAGCTACTAATGATGAAATGGTTGTCTTATTATCTGAACGGCATTAATAGGCCTATCTTTGAGCAAACGCGCTCTTGAGAGGATTTTAAGCGCAAGCTTTAGCGCAAAAACAACAGAACGGATGTGAGGTGGCAACGTTCATTGAACATATTTAGGGCCCGAGCACCGATGGTGTGAGGACCCTATTGGAATTGCTCAGCCTATTATTATTCTTCTCCCAAATGAATCGCATTTTTGATGGCCTAAACATGCTCGAAAACTCACGAAACTTTGCACACGCGTCAAAAGTGGTGAAAATTTACATCTGATATGGGTTTCAGAATTAGGTGTGGCAAAATGGCTCGATAGCGCCACCTACAACATTTCAATGAAGTGCCCCTCCCGCTACGTTTCACGTACAGGTATGAAATTCGGTAGACACATGTAACAGCCCAATACCTACAAAAAAGTCTTCTGGTACGAAATCTGAAACCCAACAGGAAGTGAGATATTTTTAATGTTCTTTGCAAAATTGTTGCAAATTTTGCCATTTCCAGACGTTGTACTTTAACGAACTCCTCCTAGAGGTTTAATCAGATCATCATCATATTTGCACAGTCTAATCTAAAGGCCTTTGCGACGTTAAATTGCGAAGATCTTGAGTTTTCCCTGAAGGGCGTGTCCGTGGCGGCCTCACAAAGTTCGATGTTTTGCCATGACACAGAAAGCTGTTGTAAGTCAGGCATACAATGTCCGATCTGCCCCAAACTTCACGTTTGATGAGAGTCCTGGCCTGAAGACATCTACATATGAGTTTCAGAATTAGCTATGGCAAAATTGCTCGATAGCGCCACCTACAACATTTCAATGAAGTGCCCCTCCCAGTACATTTCACGTACAGGTATGGAATTCGGTAGACACATGTAACAGCCCAATACCTACAAAAAAGTCTTCTGGTACGAAATCTGAAAACCAACAGGAAGTGAGATATTTTGAATTTTCTTTGCAAAATTGTTGCAAATTTTGCCATTTCCAGACGGTGTACTTTAACAAACTCCTCCTAGAGATTTAATCAGATCAACATCATATTTGCACAGTCTAATCTAAAGGCCTTTGTGATGTTAAATTGTGAAGATCTTGAGCTTTCCCCGAAGGGCGTGGCCGTGGCGACCTGCCATATTTCGATCTTTCGCCATGAAACAGGAAGTTGTTGTAACTCGGACATACAATTTCCGATCTGCCCCAAACTTCACATGTTTTATTAGAGTCCTGACCTGAAGACATCTACATGCCAATATTCAGTTACAGGCATAGCGCCACCTGCAGGCAACAGGAAATGTCATGCTTTACACTGTGATTAACTCCTCATTGAGATTCAACCAGAACAACATCATATTTGGTCAGTCTAATCTCAAGGTCTTGGTGATGTTAAATCAGTTTTTGCTGAAGGGCCTGTCCGTCGCGGCCTGACAAATTCTGATGTTTCGCCATGAAAGAGGAAGCTGTTGTAACTCAGGCATACAATGTCCGATCTGCCCCAAACTTCATATGTTTGATAATAGTCCTACATGGCAATATTCATTATAGTCAAACCACCTGCTGGCAGCAGGAAATGTGGCACATTGTAGTGATTTTGCCATATTTCTCTTATATTTACCGGCTTAAATGCATGTCGCCCACTATTCACTGTTTTCCTGAGGCCACCGGGTGGCGGTGCTCCCGTGTGCGAGGGCCCTTTCATCGCTGCTTGCAGCTTTAATCTGATTTGTTATTCTGGAAATATGATCCAGAAGACCGCCACCATCAGAATATGGTGTAATTCATGATTTCCTTAGAGAACGAGTGTATCCAGTAATGACACGTCCAGTATGATCTGTCGGTACATAGTCACCTGAGGGTGGCGCTGTTCTGGGATCATATTTCATTAATAACACATCACAGTGTAATGCAAGATTTCCCTAGAGAATACATTTTATTGACCTCCACATGCTTGGTTTTGATAATATTATATATTATATGAAATAATAAATTAATTGATGTATATATGGTTAATCTGTTACAACTTCAGTCCAAACCTCAATGTCATGGTTATATTGATGCGTGCACACACACACACACACACACACACACACACACATGTTGGTTGGATGGTGTTGTAACTGACAGGGAAACAATGAGTTCTGCTGCGGAACAGTTGCAACAGAAATAGGAGGTTGTGATCGAGCAGTGGTAGAGGTGGCGGTGTTCTGGATCATATTTCCATAATAACACATCGGAATATGTTTAATAAACGCTGGCACCTCATCCAACCACTTCCGTTCTGTTCTTTCTGTGCCAAAGCTTGCGCTTAAAATCCTCTGAAGAGCGCGTTTGCTCAGAGATATTCATGATGTCATTCAGATAATACAATAATTTAATCATTAGTAGCTAAAACTACAGTTAAAATACTCATTAATGTGTTCACAGCTCATCATTTGTCGGGTCGCGGCAGATCAATGAGCAGCAAGTCATAATTAAGATTTAGTTATGTCATAATTTCGACTTTTAAACCCATAATTTTGATTTAGTAAATCATAATTTAGACTTTTTCTGTCATAATTATGACTTAAGTAAGTCACAATTTTGATTTTTGTTTTTCTTATGTGGCGGGAATGGGCTTCCATATGCGCTCATCCGGGAGAAGTGCACATACAAGGAATTCCGCTCTTTATGACATCATACAGGGCCATACTCGAAAAAAAACTTTCAGAAACTTGTTCGAATCCTGAAGGAGTGTATTTGGCACAGAAATACAACAGTTTTTTTTTTATTTTACCCATGTTTAGCATGATAATCTAACTCTTTAAGAGTGTAAATAAGTCACATTGCATGAAATAGCATTAGATCCCCCTTTAAGAATTATGCACAACTGTTACTCTCAGCAAAGCATGCTGATCAAAGGGTCTAGAGCACACATGCACGTTTCTAATACAAATTCAGAGAAACAATTTATTATGCTTCAGATTTACTGAAAGGGAGATTAGGAAGGATTGAGCAAGCATGCCCAAATATGTTCTGAAATTATTGTACAAGATAAGAAGGCCATGCGATAGAAGAATAACTGGTACTGTGAGTAGATTCTGACACTCCGTTCACACTCTCTCATCTGTAGCTGTGTTTGCAAGAAGATTAAAAGAAACGCTCAGACCAAAATGAACAATCTGTCATCCTTTTATTTTATTCAGGCTGGTTTTGAGAGCCAGATCAACTGACTCAAAGCTTTGACTCGTTCATTTTCAACTCTTCATACAATAGTTCTCTCATGAACATGACAAGGTAGATGTCAGGATTAATTGTGAACAGTGTAACAACTTTTAACTGCACTTACATTATTGCATTTGGCAGATGCTTTAGCTACATATTCTTTCAGTTCATGCATTCCCATGACCATGACTTGCTATTGATTGATCACTACATGCTGTACTGATTGAGCTACAGGAATGTTGGGCTGTTTTGTTGAACAAAAATGCAGGGGCAAAGACTTATGTATTTTCTTAGAAATGAATTAAGCATTTTAGAAAAAAAACCTAGACAGTGAAAGCTTTCAATTAAAGCAGTATTAAAAAGGTTAGAATTGTTTTTTGTACTATAATAATGGACAAAGACATGCAAATTGTTTGACATTTAAATACTTACTACTATAATTATACTATAACTATAGTACTATAAACTTTTTTTTAAGTTCAATATCCTGTCAATTATATCAGTAATAAGTTATGGGGACACATATGGCACAGATTCCTGACTCATTCCCAGATACTTCAAAATGTATACAGAGGCATTTTTTGCCCACCAATGATGAAGAAAATCGTCAAAATCACTCCAGAAAACTGTGTGTGTGTGTGTGTTACAGATGCGAGGACTGGACAACAACACCTTCCAGTCTAACATCCCAGTGGCTGCTGACATCACAGTGGGCGTGGTTTACTCCCTCTTTGGTAAGAGCGAGAATTCATTTATTTTGTTCATCTGCATTCTCATCAAGCTTGCATTCTCATATATACACTCACCTAAAGGATTATTAGGAACACCATACTAATACTGTGTTTGACCCCCTTTCGCCTTCAGAACTGCCTTAATTCTACGTGGCATTGATTCAACAAGGTGCTGAAAGCATTCTTTAGAAATGTTGGCCCATATTGATAGGATAGCATCTTGCAGTTGATGGAGATTTGTGGGATGCACATCCAGGGCACGAAGCTCCCGTTCCACCACATCCCAAAGATGCTCTATTGGGTTGAGATCTGGTGACTGTGGGGGCCATTTTAGTACAGTGAACTCATTGTCATGTTCAAGAAACCAATTTGAAATGATTGGAGCTTTGTGACATGGTGCATTATCCTGCTGGAAGTAGCCATCAGAGGATGGGTACATGGTGGTCATAAAGGGATGGACATGGTCAGAAACAATGCTCAGGTAGGCCGTGGCATTTAAACGATGCCCAATTGGCACTAAGGGGCCTAAAGTGTGCCAAGAAAACATCCCCCACACCATTACACCACCACCACCAGCCTGCACAGTGGTAACAAGGCATGATGGATCCATGTTCTCATTCTGTTTACACCAAATTCTGACTCTACCATCTGAATGTCTCAACAGAAATCGAGACTCATCAGACCAGGCAAAATTTTTCCAGTCTTCAACTGTCCAATTTTGGTGAGCTTGTGCAAACTGTAGCCTCTTTTTCCTATTTGTAGTGGAGATGAGTGGTACCCGGTGGGGTCTTCTGCTGTTGTAGCCCATCCGCCTCAAGGCTGTGCGTGTTGTGGCTTCACAAATGCTTTGCTGCATACCTCGTTTGTAACGAGTGGTTATTTCAGTCAAAGTTGCTCTTCTATCAGCTTGAATCAGTCAGCCCATTCTCCTCTGACCTCTAGCATCAACAAGGCATTTTCGCCCACAGGACTGCCGCATACTGGATGTTTTTCCCTTTTCACACCATTCTTTGTAAACTCTAGAAATGGTTGTGCGTGAAAATCCCAGTAACTGAGCAGATTGTGAAATACTCAGACCGGCCCGTCTGGCACCAACAACCATGCCACGCTCAAAATTGCTTAAATCACCTTTCTTTCCCATTCTGACATTCAGTTTGGAGTTCAGGAGATTGTCTTGACCAGGACCACACCCCTAAATGCATTGAAGCAACTGCCATGTGATTGGTTGATTAGATAATTGCATTAATGAGAAATTGAACAGGTGTTCCTAATAATCCTTTAGGTGAGTGTATATACATAACAAGTCTAGTTCACGTGCAATGCAGGTGATCGCACCGGCGCCTTCATGTCATGATTATTGTCTGCTATATTTGCTTCTTATTTATTAAAACCAGGCAATTGGTTGATGAAACATTAGTTAAAATTAAGATACAATTTATACAAAACAAAATTAACTTTAAAGAAAGGTTTTCTACAAAACAAAACTTATGAAGTGGTCAAAATCATGTCTGACCCACTCCATGTCTCAACATATTGCGCATTTTATGATGTGTCCTATCTCATGCTGTTCACTTTTCATAATCAACATAGATGACATAAAAAATTACATTATAATATTTAAACATAAATATGAAACTAAATACCTTTTCTTAATGGCTACAACAAGTATAGTAGCATACAGTACAGAGAAATTTCATGTTGGAGCGTGATTTGAGCGAATGTCGTTTTACTGGTGAGTGTGAGCAGTTCATGAGTGGATTGTTTTGCTGGATTTTACCGGAAATGCAGAAATAAGCCATAATTGCTGTTTTGTTTGTCTTTGGTAGATTATACATGTTTTTCTATTACATTACTAAAATTGCTGTTACTACTAATAAAACCGATCTCTGGGGGCCCCAAAAGTGTGTGGGCCCTTAGAATCGTCCTAACTTTACCCCCCTTAGCAGCGCCCCTGCCTCAGCCTATCATATAATGGCAGTGACGTCAGTGGCCAGTGTTCAGAGTTGTATGATAGTCAGTTACAGTTTACGTTACACGTACATGTGTGAATTATGTTCTATATTTGGTGTTATATTGAAAGTAAATGTACAGTAGGACTGCAATGTTTGTGGAATGTGCTTTAATGAGGGGAAAAAAAGAGCATGAATATCTCTAATAGCAATTACTGGTCACTACAGTGCACATAAAACCACATTTAAAATTAGATCAAATCTGTTAATTAAAAAAACGCTTTATAGGGCATACATAGCAGTGATACTAGTCACTAAAAATGTGACTAATTTAATTGTTAAAATCTGGAAGCCATAGAAAGAATACATTTATTTATTAAAATCGTTATATTTTGTTTACCTTCATTCATTAAAAAGCGTTATCATTATTAGGCAAACACAGCAGTCATAAATCAATACAATTCAAGTCTTTCATTTATTTTCATTTATTTGTTGAAACCTGGAAGCCATAGAGGACACATTATTATTACATTTTTAATTAAACAACAATATAAATAATTGTAATTCAATTATTCATTTTTATCTTTATTCATTAAAATGCATTATATTAGCATCACAGTGCATGGCAGTCATAGTCATTCAAGTCTTATTATAATTAGTAAAGCCTGAAAGCCAAAAGAAAGAAAACATTGATATAGTTTATTTTCTTTAGACAATAATATCACTCACTATTACACAACACCTATTAGTAAATACTACTACACATTTGGTGTTAATGCCGTAAATGAGTCCTAGCTGTCGCAACTTTGCCTTCTCTTAAAAATATAACATTTGTATCAAGGTAAAATCTACATATAATATGTAAAACACAAAAGTCAAATACAAATAGGTCAAAATCACAGACTTGTATTTATGGAATGTGTTGGAATCTACTCAGTATATTTGAACTGATATGACTAAAAAACATTGACAACTAAATTAATTTAAATATATATTTTTCAGTGAAAAATAAGTATTAATCAAGTATTATTTTCAGTGCATGGCCGTGGAGATACCGATAAAAGTTCTGGAATTCTCTGATCTTAACATAAGCAAGTGTTATACAACACTGCACAGTTCTGCTATCTCAGTATTTATACTTCTGATGCTGGATGTTTTTTTAATAATTTTTTTTTTTTATAGTAAGTGATACAGATTAGGTTTGTGATTGTCAGAGCACTAAGACGGAATTGTGCTCACTGATATCGTTTTTTGCACATACTGGCTGTCTTGTTTTAGTGCCTAAGTCACTTAAGGAACTATGCTAATCAGGTAATGGCACGAACAAGCCTGTGGAATTGGGGCTGTTTGCACAATCTGTTTGCAACTTAAATGCAGTGCTATTTGCGATAAGGCAAATTATAATAAGTATAGGATAAAGGACACATACAGTGCCCTCTACTAATATTGGCATCCTTGGTAAATATAAACAAAGGCAACTGTGAAAATAAATCTGCATTGTTTACCCTTTTGATCTTTCATTTAAAATTCTAACCTTTCATTGAAGTAAAACAATTAAAAGTGGGGGAAAATCTCATTATGAAAGAAATGTTTTTCTCTAGTTCACGTTGGCCACAGTTATTGGCACCCAATTATTGCAACGTCCTTTTTTCACAGATAACAGCTCTGAGTCTTCGTCTATAATGCCTGATGAGTTTAGAGAACACCTGACAAGAGATCAGAGACCATTCCTTCATACAGAATCTCTCCAGATTCACAGCTCCATGTTGGTGCTTCTTCTCTTCAGTTCAGAACTTCAGAAGCTTTATTTTGTGCTCAGTGACACATTTTTGTGTTGATTTTGATGTTTGTTTTGGATCATTGTCCTGATGGAAGATCCAACCACGCCCCATTATAAGATTTCTAGCAGAAGCGGTCAGGTTTTGATTTTTTTTTATCTGTTGGTATTTGCTAGAATCCATGATACCATGTATCTGAACAAGATGTCCAGGACCTCCAGCAAAAAAATAGGCCCACAACATTAAAGATCCAGCAGTATATTTAACCGTGGGCATGGGGTACTTTTTATCCCTGTTTGCACCAACATCTGGTGGGTTTGCTCCTGAAAAGCTCTTTTTTTAGTTTCATCTGACCATTGAACCAGGTCCCTTTTGAAGTTCCAGTCGTGTCTGACAAATGAACATGCTGGAGTTTGTTTTTGGATGAGTGAGGAGGATTTTTCTTGAAACCCTCCCAAACAACTTGTGGTGATGTAGGTGCTGTTTGATAGATTTTTTTTAGGCTTTCTGACCCCAAGACTCAACTCATCTCAGCTGTGATCCTTGTAGAGTCTTTGGCCACTCAAACTCTCCTCCTCACCGTGCTTTAGGACAATATAGACACACGTCCTCTTCCAGGCAGAATTGTAACATCTTTAGTTGATTGGAACTTCTTAATTATTGCCCTGGTGGTGGAATTGGGGATTTTCAATGCTTTAGTTATTTTCTTACAGCCACTTTCTATTTTGTGAAGCTCAACAATCTTTTGCTGCACATCAGAACTATATTCTTTGGTTTTACTCATTGTGATGAATGATTAAGGGAATTTGGCCTTTGTGTTTTTCCTCATATTTATGAGGTCATGGCTAGACAATTTTATGCTCCTAGTCACCCTGGTGTGCTAAAAAACGTAAATATGAATATACTTCAGAGATATTTTACTCAAGAAATTCTAGGGGTGCCAATAATTGTGGCCAACATGCATTGGAGAAAAACATTTATTTCATAATGTGAATTGTTTTACCTCAATGAAAGGTTAGAATTTTGTGAATTTTTTTAAATAAAAAATCAAAAGGATAAACAATGCAGAATTATTTTTACAGCCACGTTTGCTTATATTTGCCAAGGTGTAACAAAAGGTCCACTGGAGGCAAGTGTTATGAACCCAAGTGCAGTTTATTTATAAATCCAAAGTGAGCGACACATGAACAGATATAAACAAACGATGACTTGACTTGAACAGACTTGACTTAAACAAACACTCACCAACAGCGGGTTACATCAAACAATACTCGACAAGGACCATGGCAAACATTTTAAATACACAAGGACTAAAGACAAGGGACACTTGTGAACAACGATCAAACAATGAACCAATGAGAACATGACACAAGATCACATGAGGGCATGGGAATCACATGACAACCAGGAAGCATGAACAACACCCAAACACACCGTGACAGATCCCCCCCTTCTATGGTCTCCCGACGCCCAACAAAACCAAAACTATACAAACAAAAGGTCTACGTGGGCGGACCTGGGCCGCGGGGCATGGGCGGTTCAAGGGACCATGGCAGCGCAGACAGTTTATGGGGCCATGGCAACGCAGACAGTTCATGGGACCATGGCAGTGCAGACAGTTCATGGAGCCATGGCGGCTCGGGCAGTTCAGGAGGCCACAGAGGCGCGGCCTTCATGGCCTTATCAAGGTACCCAGTGCCCCCCCCCAAAAAAAATTTCTTGGGCAGAGCTACGGAGTCCCCTCTGGACGCTGAACATGAAACGGAGACGTCTCTGGACTCTGGACGTGGACAGGAGACGCCGCTTGGCTTTGGACGTGGACAGGACTCGGCGTGAACAGGACTCTGGATGTGGACAGGACTCGACATTGACAGGACTCTGGACGTGGACAGGACTCTGGACGTGGACAGGAGACGTCGCTGGACTCTGGACGTGGACAGGCTGTGGCAGGGCAGGCATGACGTGAATTAACCCAGACATGACACTAGGGGCATGGAGACACTCTGGTGTGGCGGGTACTGTAAAATCTGTGAACGTTCCCACAGTAAATGCAGAGCCACTCAACAGTAGCGCATAGTCCATATATTGTGCCAGAGACCAAGGAATTTTTCCCTTAGTCAACCGTGAACAAATGGGCTCATTTAGCCCAAATCTAAAAATGTCTTTGAGGGCAACATCATTAAAATCCACCGCATGGCATAGTCCACAAAATTCATCCACATAGTCCTCAATAGCACGATGGCCTTGACTGGAGGCAAGCTTTAGGAACCCAAGTGCAGTTTATTTATAAATCCAAAGTGAGCGAGACATGAACAGATACAAACAGATGACACGACACAACCCAACACGACAGTGGGTTACATCAAACAATACTCAACAAGCAACTTCTCCCATTGCACAGACAAGCAATACATATATGAATAAAAAAAAGACATATATAAATTGTCGAGAGCGTGATGAAAGGAGGACTCAAGTTGCGGTGAACAAAAGAACAAGTTTATTCAGGGTCAACCCTGAGACACAAAATGAACAATAAAGTGACCGGTGACAGTTTGAGGAAACTGTTTGGTGGCTCTCGCTGTATCGGCTCACACTACAGCGGACACACAGGCTGGAGAGACCACCAAGAAAGTAGGAGACAGGATAACCCAGCAGAAGACGAGCCCGAGCCCGAGCCCAGCAAGAGAATATGGCTTGCTAAAACTCCTCGTCTAAGGGTCCTGAGCACAAAATCAAACAGGTCAGACACAGAGCAAAACGCATACACAGACATGTAACATCCACGCGACATGAAGTGATCAGCTGACAACAAGGGATAGACACAGCTGGGCATATAAAGGGTAACGGGAATGAGCGACAGGTGCAGGAGATCAGCTCGTGATCAAGCCCCTGATAAACCAATCACGAGCTGCAGAAAAATGACAGGACAAGACAAACGACAGGACAAACCGGTGTCACACCCTGAACCTGTGACATAAATAAATGAACATTAATTTACGTTGTAATTTTCAGTACGTCATTCATAAAATAAATAGCCTAGCTGTCATCATGGCCAATGTTTACATATTTCATACTGTACACTGTACTACAAATGGTGTACTAGTGCAGTGCTGTTTTTCAATTGTTACAGATACTGTCACGAGGACCACGGCTTTTGTCTTACCAAATCCTGTATCATGCCAGCAATAACTCGCCTGCTGTTTTACATGCATCTTTTTGATTAGTTTAAATGCAGACAATGCAAAGAATACTCCCTACTCTTGGGGAGTACACTGGTTGCATCCATGCCCTCACTAAAAACTCTCACGTATACAGCGGACATTTAATGATCTAGCCAACTGTCTAAAAGGGAATTATACAATCAGACACTCAAGCAGAGTTTTTCTACTGCTGATGTTTCAACTACAAATTCTATTTTTAAAAATTTAATATTTACACAGGCTGGTTACAGCCATGACGCACATGCATTTATATATAAAATATAAAAATGATCTCCAATGGATATTAGGGGGTAATAAACTGATCAGATAATATCTAAATAAATAGTTTTTGTTCCCATTAAGCAAAAATATGTTTTATTTATATTATTTATTTTGGTTACATGTTATTTTAAGCTGATGTAGTTACATTGTACTCGCACAAATAAGTACTGAGTAATAATAATTAACTACATGTACTTACTATATAGAGTTACAGTTAGGTTAGGTTTGGTTTATGGTTAGTTACTTGTAATTATGCATAATGTACTGTTATTGTTATAGTAAGTAGTAATGTAGGAACGTTTAACTATGTCACCTTAAAATAAACTGTTACCTTTTGTTTTTTATTTTATTTTTCATTTTCATTTAGAAACCTGCAGCTTTAATATCCTCAAATCAGTTAACTTTTAAACAAATTTACCAGTTCGCTACAAAGCTGTATGGCCAATTTAAAGTTGCTTTCCTGCATTTGAAGACCATACCAAAGTTCTTCATGCTAGGGTTCAGACTTCCTAGATATTCACACTCTGTATAAAACACTCCAAACTGACATATTGTTATTATTGTTATTTACAAAGACGAAAAATCATATGTGCATGATGCATCTTAAGCACCAAATCAACAATTATAACACAGCTTTTAGTATTGAAATACTGCACGCTAAAGTGCCACAACTTCGCCCTTGCGTGTGCATGTATGCTACATACATTGTATAGGCGGTGTGTGTGTGTAGTCATGTAATTTAACCTCAACTCTAGCATCTATTCTCCTTCTAACAAAGATCTCTGCAATTGTCCTTTCTGTTTGATGGAATGGTTGGATTGAAGGGAACACCTATGCCTGCACACAAAAGCTTGAACACAAGTAGGAATTTTCTGTGTTCAGAATGGTTTTGATGTGCTGCCCTCAGTTTGCTTTTATAGAAAATGCTGTAGTGCTATAATGTTTTTATTCATTCCATGAAATGCACTGTGGATCTCTGCAGTGTTCATTGATTATTTATGTGAAACAAACTGTCTGTGGAGCACTACAGAACATCTTACAATCCTCCTTGGTCTAATTGATTTATTTATTTATTTACTTGTTTGTCAGTTCCTTGCATAGTTCGTTGCAGCTTGATTAAAATAATTAGACACGTGGTTGATGAAAGTGTTCATTTTCAGCACCATAATTACTGATGGATTGAGTGCCAGAACACTTGCGTGCCAAATGCTAATTGGCTTTTTCAATTCAACATACAGAGCATTGACCTTCTCCTTTATTCTGTCTCTTGCTTCTCACTCTCTTTTATTCCCTCTCGTTGCATCTTGATTCTGACCATTGAACCATCAAATATTTGTATACAGTGACAGTTGAACTGTATATTTTTACTGTTGTTCACCTTTTCTGTTTAATCGTATTACTTCTCCTATATTGTTTTCTACATTGTAATGGAGTATTCTTGTAATTTACTGTTGATTGCAAAGAAGAAAAAGAACAGCATTTGCTACATAAAAAAAACAGATGGAAGATGGAAGGAAAAAAGTACAAAAAAAGTTTCCACATTTGCAAAATCTACAATTACAATTAAACATCCACACAATACACTAATACAAATGCATTACTAAAACAACCTATCTAATAATCAGCTTTTGACTTTCAAACTAATACCAACCATATTTGAAATACTATTAATATCCAGAGGCCACTTATTCCTCTTTTGAGCTCCTGAGTATTCAAAAGACCTACGACCATACATAGTTTTAAAACAATACAGTGCCCTCCACTAATATTGGCACCCTTGGTAAATATGAGCAAAGGCGGCTGTGGAAATAAATCTGCAATGTTTTTCTCCAATGCATGTTGGCCACAATTATTGGCACCCCTAAAACTTCTTTATGAGTAAAATATCTTTGAAGTATATTCTCGTTTATATTTACGTTTTTTCTTAGCACACCAGGGTGATGTCACGTGTCATCTGTGTAGTTCTGTGTCTGTCATGTTCTGATTAGTTTCCATGGTGTCTAATTATTTAATTTCTGAGCCAGCTGTTCCCGTTCAGTTCCCTCATTTACCCTGTGTATATATTCTCCCTGTTTAGTTCTGTCCAATGTTACAAATCTGCCTGGAGCTTCACCACCAGATAGGTATGGTGCAAACAGGGTTAAAAAGTACCCCATGCCCACGGTTAAATATACTGCTGGATCTTTAATGTTGTGGGCCTATTTTTTTGATGGAGGTCCTGGACATCTTGTTCAGATACATGGTATCATGGATTCTAGCAAATACCAACAAATAAAAAATCTAAACCTGACCGCTTCTGCTAGAAATCTTATAATGGGCCTTGGTTGGATCTTCCACCAGGACAATGATCCAAAACAAACATCAAAATCAACATAAAAATCTGTCACTGAGCACAAAATAAAGCTTCTGCCATGGCCGTCCCAGTTCCCTGACCTGAACTCTATAGAAAATGAGTGGAGTGAACTGAAGAGAATGGAGCTTTGAATCTGAAGGATCTGGAGAGATTCTGTATGAAGGAATGGTCTCTGATCTCATGTCAGGTGTTCTCTAAACTCATCAGGCATTATAGAAGAAGACTCAGAGCTCTTATCTTGGGAAAAGGATGTTGCAATAATTGGGTGTCAATAATTGTGGCCAACATGCAACATGCATTTACCCCCCCCCCCCACAATTTAAAGATCAAAAGGATAAACGATGCAGATTTATTTTCACAGCCGCCTTTGCTCATATTTACCAAGGGTGCCAATATGGAGGGCACTGTATAATGTAATATCAATAAGACTTTGCCTAGTATTATAACAATGTTTCTCACTTACCCTAGAGAAATATGTATTAAAATATGTAGGAGCTCTTTTATTGATTTATTGTGTACCATTTTTAGTGTAAGATTTGCTACTCTGCTTTCTATAGGTAACAGATAAAAATGGCTAAAATGGGAAACATCAACATGTGTAAAAGTACACTGAACAAAATTATAAACACAACACTTTTGTTTTTGCCCCCATTTTTCATGAGCTGAACTCAAAGATCTAAGACTTTTTCTATGTACACAACAGGCCTATTTCTCTTAAATATTGTTCACAATATATATTGAGCACTTCTCCTTTGCCGAGATAATCTGTTCCAACATCTGTTGAACCAGTGCACAAAGCAAGGTCCATAAAGACATGGATGAGTGAGTTTGTTGTGGAGGAACTTGACTGGCCTGCACAGAGTCCTGACCTCAACCCGACACAACACCTTTGGGATGAATTAGAGCGGAGACTGTGAGCCAGGCCTTCTCGTCCAACATCAGTACCTGACCTCACAAATGCGCTTCTAGAAGAATGGTCAAAAATAACACCTTGTGGAAAGTCTTTCCAGAAGAGCTGAAGCTGTTATAGCTGCAAAGGGTGGGCCAACTCCATATTAAACCCTACGAATTAAGAATGGGATGTCATTAATGTTCATGTGCGTGTAAAGGCAGGCTTCCCAAAGCTTTTGGCAATATAGTGTATATTAGAACCTAAATTATCCCAAAAGGAATGTATCTGACTTAGCTTCATTTATTTTTCATAAATGTAAACAATGTAATGGAGTATGGACCCTCTTCACAAACTGATGACGCATTTACAGAATAATTAATAAAAACTTTTTCATACTTTAATTTTTAAATAATTAATGTATATTTATATGACCATTTATATCATGTTGCGATATATTGAATAAACGATTAGCACTTCTGTGTTGGGGTGTTAGTACAATTTCTGAGGTTGTGACTGATAATTTAATAATAAATCTGATTGTAAATCTCTTCTCTAATGGCCCCAATCCATCTCTCAGCATTTTTTTGCGCTTTTGAAGAAAGCTGTACCAAGAGAGGTAATGTACAGTCAGTCTGTCATTATTGTGAAACACACCTTGGCAGGATACCTTGATACAAGACCACCCTGTCAGGTTTATTTACATGATACCTTTCATGGGAATTTTACCATGACATATTTTATTGATGAAAGAACTATTGCTTTATCGCTATAAGTCCTTAAACCAAGATCTCAGCCTTCAGTTGTGTGTGTGTGCTGTTCCTTTACAGAAGGGATAGAGCGCATTTGAAGCTTAGCCACTATCAGTGTAAATTTGATGAGTTTTCCTGACAGTATGGTTTATGATCTAAAGGGAGTTTGCTGAAAATTTCTGTCAGATTGCTTAATAGACCGGAAATGCATTTTATGATATAATTTCCACGTTTCCAAGTTCCATTTTATGAAGTAATCTAACCAGCTGAGGCAGTGTGTTCTTCAATCTGATTAAAGCTGATTTATTAATGCTGATATCTGACAGGTAAGGTATATTCCTTCAAATCATGGTTGATAAGCCTTAAAGCCTTAAATCAAGTCTATAGTAATGTAAATGGCTGGAACAGCTGTTTAATAATCTAATTACAATCCAAATGTTTATAAATAATAATAATATTAATAATAAAACAGTCTATTCTTACACTAACCAACATTAAGCTATTTCTAATGGCCTGTTTCTGGCCACAAAGTTGTCATACACAACAGCACTTCCAAGAACAGAATGAATAAGATATTCCTGTGAACAGCATGCTTTTCAGGAAATTTGCTCATATAGTGGTAAAAAAAAACAAATTAATGAATACTTATCATTCATATATATGCTGCAATGAAGTGTGGTATTACAAGCATTTTTTATTTGCCATTTTCTTAAAAAGAAATCACGTTATGCTGTTACATAATTTAAAAATGCAGAAACTGTAGTTAACTCTTTTGTTGCTATATCACCTCTACCTGAATCAGTGCTTAAATGCATTACTCTTAAATTATTAACATGAATTTACCATGGAATGTAGACATTCAAGTTAGACCCCATGTTGATTTTAACGCAGATGAAAACGAGGCTGTGAAGTAGAGACGTACAGTCTTTACAATGGCACACACTCTATAAAGTTCCTAAATCACATAATTTTCACAACTTTAAGAACTGTTTTATGGATTTTGTTAACAGAACAAACTGTACTTCTATTCCTTACAGCCTCAGTTTCATTCCTGTCAAAAACTGGTTTCACTGTATTTTGATGGTCCCTTTAACCAATTCTGTTGACTATAAGTAACATTGCACCTACATGTTGTCTACTAACTCTCATTAGAGTGTTAGTAGAGTATTAGTAGACTGGTAGGGTTAGGGTTAGAATGAGTTGACGTAATTGCAATGTTTCTTATAGTCAGTAGAATGTCTGTTGGAGGACTATCACAATAAAGAGTTAGCAGATATTAAGCAGACAGTCTACTAATACTCTAATGAGAGTTAGTTAGGGGAGAGCAGGGCGCAACCTAACGCTTTTTAACTTTCTCAGTTTGTGTAAATCCACTTAGGGTTCAGAGTATTTATTTTTTCCCACATTAATTTCCCACGTCTAGTACAATTATGTGGTTTTGTTTCATTAATACAGTGTATACTTTTTTCTTGATTTACCCCGAAAGACTGGAAATGAAGTGTGACAACATGCCCCATTGGCGGGGTACATTGTAACATGTGAGGGGCCCATTGTAACATGAGCATATGACAGCTTAAAATTTTACCTGATATAATCAAAAAAATATCCAAGACAAACTAAAATATTTTGTCAATAAAATACAATTATTAACAATTATTAAATTATAAAAAAATTTTTTTGAGTTTGACAACAAACAAATCGCTAAATACAGCTATACAGCATAGTTAAAAACATAATAATAATTAATAATTTCTGAACATTGACTTTTTCTCATGGTTTCTCAAAAGAATTCATAAAAGTATAGAATATAATAGCATAGTTCTAATAGGGGCACATTGTAACGCAGTGTTACAACACACCCCACCTGCACAACTGTGATTTAACCCCGGCGCATGTCTTCTGCTGGTTACTTCAACATTACAAAACCATCTAAATGGCTAAATAACAGATATAAGATTAAAATAATATCAGATTTGTCTTATTTTAATTACAAAAAACAGAGATGAAAAATTAACTTTAGTAAGAAATCTACTTTTGCTATGGTTAAATAAATGTTCAGTGATATCTTCCAAAGATGTTTTAATTTTGGAGCAATTTTTTCTCTAAATAATATTGATATGGCAACTTTTAAATACACTAAGTTTCGTGTGGAAATGTTTAAACCATGTGTGTTACAACTAACCTCACGTTAGGTTGTGCCCCGCTCTCCCCTATAGTTGCAAAGTTACTTATAGTCAACAGAATGTTCAAAATGGACCATCGAAATAAAGTGTTACCCAAAAATTAAATATGGTGCTATACCAGTTAAGTGTAGTACTGCTAACATTGTTAACCAGTTGCTAGCTGATTCTAGGACTATGGCTTAGCTATTAGGTGGCCTACATGAGTTTTTAGGTAAATTCCACTGTTGATACTTGTGATTCTCGCTGCACAATATTTCTGACGGCAAATCTTGCACATTCTGTGATTAAACTACCAAACTGTTTCAGACGTAATTAACATACTTGTTGGGATATAGCATGTACACTTTGTAGATGGAGGATGAGTTGTTTTCAATTATAATAATGACTGATACAATTGCTTTGAGTCTTCACACACTGGCTTGTGTGTGTAACCGGTCCTACTTGACCCGCTCCAAGCGGGATTCGAATTGGGGTGGGAGGTGGGCACGCTAACAAGGACGTTAAAAACCGCAGCTGCTAGCGAGCCTCTTTTTACACACAGGTTTACACACACAGCTCTTACTGGCTTATGTCCATTACATGTGCAATGCAAGGCATAAAGAAGGTATTCTGCCAGAAAATTACTTGTTTCAAGTCTTAATTTAACATTTAGTAAGTTGTTTCTATTAATATTATTTAATGGACATGAGCTAACAAGTCAAGTCACCTTTATTTCTAGCACTTTATACAATACAGATTGATTCAAACAGCTTCACAGTAATAAACAGGAGAATAACGTCATTATTCAGCATTATTCAGTCTTTACAAGTGTCGTTATTCAGCCCCAGTCAGTTCAATGTTGATTTAGTTTAGTTTAATAACAGTGTCAATGTTGCAAATTACGTCAATTATGAAACAATCAAATCATCTATGAAGCTGCTCTACAGAAAATAGTCATTGTTCAACAATGAACAGCTGTTTTATTAACTAATGTTAACATAGATATGTAAATCAATCATTCAGTCAGTCAATTCATCATTTATTTATAAAGCACTTTAAAAACTAAAAGCATACCAGTGCTGTACAAAGATATAAACACAATAAATATACAAACAATAAAAGAATAAAATATAAGCACATTAAAAAAGAACATAGGCATAAGAATGCATACATGCATATATAAAAAGTACATATCATACACCTGTGAGTACAAGTCTTAAAGGGATAGTTCACCCAAAAATGAAAAATACCCCATAATTTACTCACCCTCAAGCCATCCTAGGTGTACATGACATTCTTCTTTCAGATGAATATAATAGTAAAATATCTAGCTTCCGGCAGACCGCCTTCCGTAGTCAACTAAAAAAGGAAAAAAGCGTAACTGGCACGACAATGACGTCGGGCATAGCGTAAGCGTTTTTAATTGCCTGAAGCGTTACACTTTCTTCGTAAGTTGAATATGTAAGTTGAATATGAAAGGCGTTATGGCGGAAGCTAGATCTATACTTTATAAAGTTTTAAATATGGATATTTACACAAACCCATCGATTCTGTTACAATCCACGCCTGTCCTGGACTCCATTTCCCATGATCCTCCCTGTCTCACACCTGGAATCACTCACTCCTCATCTCTCCCACTCTCCCTGGATTCCCTGCACCTGGTCATCGTCATTAGCACTCCCTTTATATTGATCTCACTTCCCTGCATTCCTTGTCCATTCTTATGTGTTATGCCTATGTGTGTCGTGTTCTGTTTCCCTTTGTAAATAAAAACCTGTCTTTGTGGAAGCCCTGGATCTTCTCTTCCCTGCTGCACTACACACCGTAACAGAAGAACGGACCAAAAACTGCCAGGACTGCCCTGAAGATGGGAATCTTCCTGACCCCGATCTCTCCCGTGTCCCCCCTTAAAGACACGACAGCGGTGGATCGCCTGTGGGGTCTCAGGCAGGGCGGTCGCCCGCTGGAGAGGTACGTGGAGGAATTCGCTGAGCTGTCTTCTTTGGTGAACTGGCCAGATGCACCACTTAACGCGTGTTTTCTGATGGGCCTGGACGAGGACACTATTCGATATATTGAACCTGCCTGTTCCTTTTCCCTAGTCGAGTCGATGAATCTGATTCTCTGTTTAAATTGTTCCAATTTCGAAATTGAAGAGGTTCAAAAGAATGAGTGTCTTCCTCGTCCGGTCCCCTCAGAGAAGCACGCGGCCTGGTCAGTTCACCCACAGCCAGTTCCATCCACATATCCCTCCAGTGGGCCTTCCTGTGTTGTCCTGCCTGTCCACAAACCCAAACGGCAGAGAAGGAGGGCCAACGCCAAGCCCTCGTCTCCGGCCAAGATGGCCGCAGCCACGCCAGAGCCCTCGTCTCCGGCGCCACAGGACCTCTGGTTTATAGACTTTTGGAGCGATCCTGCCGCCTCAGTTCCCACTCCGAGTCTCCTGGATTCCGCTCCAGGCCTCCCTGTTCCCGCTCCGAGTCTCCTGGATTCCGCTCCAGGCTTCCCTGTTCCCTCTCCGAGTCTCCTGGATTCCGCTCCAGGCTTCCCTGTTCCCGTTCCGAGTCTCCTGGATTCCGCTCCAGGCTTCCCTGTTCACGCTCCGAGTCTCCTGGATTCCGCTCCAGCTCTCCTCGAGCCCGCTCCAGCTCTCCTCGAGCCCGCTCCAGCTCTCCTCGAGCCCGCTCCAGCCCTCCTCGAGCCCGCTCCAGCCCAGGAGCTCATCCCATTCCGCGTGCCCTCCATACTACCCCTGAATGGGGGGGGCTATATACCCGGGGGTGGGGAACATGTGGGTGGAGCACATGTGGGTGGGGCTCCTGATCCGCCATGGACTCCCAAGGCTCCTGATCCGCCATGGCATCCCACGGCTCCTGATCCGCCGTGGACTCCCGAGGCTCCTGATCCGCCATGGCATCCCACGGCTCCTGATCCGCCGTGGACTCCCGAGGCTCCTGACCCGACATGGCCGCCCGAGACTCCTGACCCGCCATGGCCGCCCGAGACTCCTGACCCGCCATGGCCGCCCGATGTCCTAGTCCAGCCCTGGAGACCTCTGTACCTGTCTGCACCTCCCCCGCACCTGCGTGTAGGTCTCCAGGGCGCCCACCCCCCCTCCCCGGTGTTTCATCTAAGGCGCGAGGACGCGCCTACCGGGAGGGGGAAGTAATGTTACAATCCACGCCTGTCCTGGACTCCATTTCCCATGATCCTCCCTGTCTCACACCTGAAATCACTCACTCCTCATCTCTCCCACTCTCCCTGGATTCCCTGCACCTGGTCATCGTCATTAGCACTCCCTTTTATATTGATCTCACTTCCCTGCACTCCTTGTCCGTTCTTATGTGTTATGCCTATGTGTGTATGAAGCTGCTCTACAGAAAATAGTCATTGTTCAACAATGAACAGCTGTTTTATTAACTAATGTTAACATAGATATGTAAATCAATCATTCAGTCAGTCAATTCATCATTTATTTATAAAGCACTTTAAAAACTAAAAGCATACCAGTGCTGTACAAAGATATAAACACAATAAATATACAAACAATAAAAGAATAAAATATAAGCACATTAAAAAAGCTGGGCTGGGAACTTTTTCAAGACCATTATATGTTAAAACTGATAACAGTTTTGCAATCCTTTTTAGTTGAAAGAAACTATTTTTATCACTGCATATATTTGACGGTCAAATTTGAGTCAAAAATGACACCTAGATTAGTGACAAGATTTTTTTTATGCACAATGAGAACTGTCCAAGGCACTTTACCGGAGTACACACTGTGCATTTTTTGCTGAAAGATTTCAATTTCTGTCTTTTAGTCATTTAACATTGACAAATTGTCAACAAATAGGAATTCATCCAGCATCCTCAAAGCAATCCAGCAGAGAATTTTCTGCCTCATTATTTTCTGCTTTAAAAGGAAGATACAACTGCGTATTAATAACAGTGATATGAACAGTTACTGGTTCCTGGTATGCACAGTTTGTGGTTAAAAACCTCCACCAGTCTACCTGATTATTTAAAAGTAAATGAGAGTGTAATCAAGGAAAAAGGAAATATTATGAATTTCTCTAACAGCCATTTTATCGCTGCTGGTTTAATTTCAGATTTTAATTTAAGGTAACAAAAGATAGAAGGGAATGTAGAAGCAGCTTCATGTTGTCCTACTCAGTGGTTCACTTTTACTCGCTACACAAGTCTATAAAGTCTTATCAAACTTGGATTGTAAATTAACAGTGTCTGATAAAATAGAGCCTTACTTCTTAAAAATCGCTGCAGATCTTATAACAGAGCCTGTATTTAATTTGAGTTTAACTTTGAATGTTATTCCTCGTGCATGGAAAACCCCTCTGAAGTGGATTACTATCGTCCCATTTCAAGGTTGTCGGTGATGGCAAAAATATTTGAATCTTTTGTAAATGATCAAGTAAAACTGAACTGAACATAACATTTTGAATGAATTTTAATCAGGCTTCAGATCAGGTTACAGTACTATAACAGCAGCCATACTGGTCACAAATGATATTATTAAACGTTACAGATAGTAAACAGCATTGTGCAGCTCTGTTTGTTGCATTTGATTCCATAGATCATAAACTCTTGTTGCAGAGACTCAGTTGTTTAGGTTTTAATGAAATGGCTCTAAATTGGTTCAATAATTACTTACCAGAGAGAGCCCAGTGTGTCTCAGTTGAACATTTCATTTCAACAGAACTAACAATTAAAAAAAGTTGTCCCGGAGGGATCTGTTTTAGCAAGTTATTCCACCTATTTTAACTTTAAAAGGGGATTGTATAAGAGTAAACTGGTATAAATAGGCACATGGCTTGATGAAAAGCTGGGTATTAATGTACATATTGAAAATCTTTTAAAAAAGCTTTTTCATTTAAAGAAATGTTTTCCTTTTGAAACAAGAAAGATAATTGGTAACACTTTAGAATAATGGTCCGTCATTAATAAGTAGCTATGCAGGAAATAATGCAGGACTAATGAGTAGTACTACATTAACACTTCAGCTACTACCATTAACTAATATAGAAACAAGTTTAACTAATCAGTAAGCAATATCGAATATTAGGACTAAGATAGTTCCTTATTAGGTAATCAATAATGACTGAATGAGATTGGTATCACTAAGAACTAATAGGTAACTATGACAAATGATAAAGGATTACTAATTAATTACTAATCACAACATTAGCGTGTCTGAGATGTGAGTTATTGTCTTTTTTTACCCTTAACGTGGTCATAAAATGCATTACTAATTACTCAAGTGTTACCTAGACACTCTGCAGGAACTACTAGTGATCTGGACCATTATTTTAAAGTGAAAAAGATTTTTTTTTCACTTTAAAATAATGGTCCAGATCACTATTAGTTCCTGCAGAGTGACTAGGCACTTGAGTAATTAGTGAGGCATTTTATGACTATATTCAGAGTAAAAAAGATGACTGATTACGTCTCAGACACACAATAATGTTCTTTATAATTTGTTAATTATATGTTAATTACATTAAGTAATTATTGATTACCTAACAAGGAACTATCTCCTAAATTTGATATTACTTACTGATTAGTTAAGCTTGTTTCTATATTAGTTAATAGTAGTAGCTGAAGTGTTAATGTAATAATACTCATTAGTCCTGCATTACTTCCTGCATAGCTACTTATTAATGACGGACCATTATTCTAAAGTGTTACCAGATAATTATACAAAGTTGTTTCCTCTCAGTGTTGGATTATATGCATGCAAGTTCACTAAAAAAGTTGGATTGCTGCCTTACGCTTTGTGATGAGTAACTCTTCACTCACTCATCATTGTACCTTGTATAAATTAGTTGGCTGGTCCTCCTTGTTTTAAAGGAGAAAAATACAATGTTGTTGTTTATTGCTAAGGTATTGTTAGGTAAATTACCCACTTACTGTATATCTGTAGTCTTTATCTTATTTCACCTGTAATTATAGCACTAGATCCACTGCTAGACTTCTTTTAAATGGTCATAGGGTACACTCTGCATAGGTGGAAACGACCCAGCATTTTTTAGAGTGTACATTCAGAGCTTGGAAAAACTGCCTTCTCTTTTTATGCTCCCTGATTATGGAACGAGCATAGACTGTATAAAACAATGGACGTAGTGTCTGTGACGTCACCCATAGGCTTCTGAAGAGTATTTTTGTAGCCCAAAGTGGGCGGAGCCAGCTGTCGCCATCTAGGCAGCGCATCATAGCACGTCAATCCTGGATAGCCGAAAATGGGCAAAGAGGTGAGACGTGGGTGGAGCTGAGGTGCCTGGTTGACAAACGGCTAGTAGTGACAGCAGCGGCAATCCACCTGTCACTCAAATGGCCACGCCCTTAATTATGCAGAACGCTTAGGGGTTAATATAATTTAAACGGATGAGTTTAAATCACAGTTGTCATAAAGGGCAAAATTAGCTATATAGACCAAAACCAACTTTTTGTACCAGGCTGTAAACATATTTTTTTCTGCTGTAAAGTTGGGCATTTTAACATGGGGGGGTCTATGGGACTGACTCCCTTTGGAGCCTGTCTATAGCGGCCAGTCGATGAATTGCAGTTTGATTATGTTTGAAATATGTGTAATTTTTGTAGCAAAACGTGTGTAAAAATAATGCAAAATTTTTTATTTTAGTAATAAATCAAAAACCTTCCTTTCTAAAAAATCCTGAGGAAACCCAACACTACAAAATGCCGGGTTTTGGGACTACTGAACTGACAAATATCTTTTCTGCAACTGTCCTACTTTTATCAAGAATTTATAAATGAGAGCATGGTTTAGGTCCGATATGTTGGTTGATGAAAAATGAAGCTTCAGAAAGATTTTGTGCCACATCATACCACAAATTCATCTTTTTTTTTGTCCTGCAGGCGTTTGTTCGCTATGTGGAAACAGTATGCTGCTGTATGTGTCATACAAGAAGAAGCACCTGTTAAAACCAGCCGAGTTCTTCGTTATTAACCTGGCCATCAGTGACCTGGGCATGACCCTCAGCCTCTACCCCCTCGCGGTCACCTCAAGCCTCTCCCACAGGTACCAAAAAAATAGGAAAAACACAGGAAAGAGGGAAGTTTGAGGACCTTTTTGGACTGCATACATAATCAGCATGCAAGCTGTGCTGCAGCGTAAACTGTAACAGCAGGAGACCTGCTACATGTGTTTCTTAATTGTGTGTCCTTGCTTTTTGATCTTAAGCCCTATTCGGATAATTTTTTTCTCATTAGGACATCTGTAAAAATAAATCTGCATGGCTCCTCAGTAATAAAACTCATGCATTTGGATGAAGATGAATGGTGGACGTGTGTGTTTGTGATCCTATGAGCCAGAAATGCGCTTTTCACATAGACACGTTCACATGTTTAGTCACATGTTCAGTCTTATGTTCCACATGAAAAAGTATACGGTACTGGTTTAAAAAAAATTCTGTGTTGCATTTTATCTCTCATTTTGATCCCCTCTTATGAATTCAGAGATGTGGATTAGGACTAGGGGGTGATATGACCAAAATCTTATATCTCGATATGAGTATTTTTATTTTACAATAACAATATATAACACATTATAGTTATTTTTGCTTTATATAAAGTTTTTATGATATCAACATTTTTATCACCATTTTCAACATCATTTAAAAAACTAATACTAGACAAAAAAAAACTAACGCTTACTGAAGACAAATAAACAGAAAGAACAAAGAGAACAAACTACGATAGAACAGACATAAATGAAATAAACTGAAAAACTTTAAGCACTAGAAATACTACATAAATGTATAAAGTAATCAAATGCATTAAAAAAACAATGCATAGTCTTTACTGTGTAAATTAAAGGTGCACTATGTAACATTGTAAAACCACTAGGCCAGTGTTATATATTTGTTCAGTTGAGTATTTACAATATCCCAAATGTTTCCAACTATTTGTAAACCGTGAGAAAATTGCTATTTTAACCAAGGAACCGGGACATGTGAGGGAGTCGCGTGTCAATTGCGTCATATCTGCGTTACCCTCGGTTTCCGGTTTTATTTAGCAGAAACGCGTGTCATAGCAGCCGCCGAGCTAACGCACAGAGTAACGTCATAACATAATTTTCAACACACTCAAATATATCTGATATGATAAACAGAGCTGCGTTACCTCATACTCATGACCGGAAAAGCGGAAATGGTGCCGGCGACTGTGGCATAATAAAAGTCCCGCTGCTCGGCGAGGCGCGTGTTGCATTCATCTTATTAACAATCGCTCCAGCGGCCTTGCTCAGCTCCCACAACACTCGGCCCTGCTCTGCTTCATACTACAGTAACGTTAATAATCGCATCCATGAACATGATTTCTGCCTGAGTCCTATCCCGATTCTTTTCCACCGGCTGTGAGGTGAAGACCACAAGATTCTGCGCTCAAACTTGGCGTCATCAAACTACGCCTTTGTTTTGAATAGGCGACCTCTAGCGGACGGAAAAGTTACATAGTGCACCTTTAAATATACATTTATTCTTATTAAAGTTACAAAAGTGATTCAGTCAAGAGCAGTGAGAGATTTTCTCTCTCTTTTTTGTTTGATTAGCATTAATAATGACAGCAGGTAAATTTGGATGCTGTCACTTTAAGACCGACTGCACAGATCCAATATACTCGTGCATTGTTCTTTCTCAATTTCTGTTCTTTCTCAACTTTTTACATTCACCTAATACATAAATGACTCTGTTTACTTGCAAATACATGTCACTTTGACACATGGGTGTGTATTTAACCTTTCAAGCCCAATTAGGTGGCAAAAAGCATTCAGTCCAGTTCTCACCCGCTCTATGAGACGCGCTGAGAAATAGTCTCTAGGAAAGTGCGCGTATATACTGAAATGAGTTCTCTTTCACTGCTAATTGTGCTACAATGGTTTAAAATCACCTTTTTTTTAAACCGCAGTGCTTAAAAACGCATACAAACGATAAGCTTTTGTGACCGCGCAGCACAGCAGCGTCACATGCAACCGCAATAAAGACGATAGTTCAAAATCTCTACCGGTTCTACCGTTTAATCATGTCTACCAGTATATCATCGTCCCCTACTTGTCTGTATCATTTTCTTTTAAGCTGGGCCAGCTTAGCCGGCAGAATTGACAATAATGCAGGCACCATATCTTTGCACAAATTATATGTGACGGCATCAGTTATTCAACTGTTTTTTTGTATTATTACTATATTATTATTTTTGTTCAACTGGTTCAGAATGTGCCATTGTTTTTATGTTAACTCACTAGACTGACTTTGTGCTTGCATCTTGCAGCATCTCACGTTTGACATGAACTAACCCACTTTGTTCTGTTTTAGGCACATTCTGCTGCACACTGAGGGGGCAGGTGGAAAAATCATGCTTTCTGCGGTTTAGAAATTGCACATGCGCACATTACGATTTTATTATGATTTCGATTAACCGCACAGCCCTAATTAAGACGCCAATTAAACACACGACCTTGGTGTTTGTCAGAAAACAGTAGGTAAATTAAGATTGTTTTTTACACAGGTGGTGGGTGGTGGACACACATACTTAGCTGTCACTTCGCTTCAGCTTATCATTTTACCAAGGCAAAATGGTTCATACAAACCAAATAAAAAAGGCTCATACAAACACTTACAGTTCAATGCTCCATCAAGAGGAAACCAGCCGGTAAACTCAGTGATGATGATGATGTGAGCAGTCATGTAAAAAATACTGTAGACAGACCAAATCCAATGGCTTTTGCACAGAACACCAGAACACTTCTCACACATAAATCCAGACCACAGGCATCAAGGTTAAACGGTCCTTTACTTCAGACTGTGGTTAAGAAGTGTGTGTCGCTAGTGTGTGTGACTTCATGCTGCATCCGGAATGTAACGCAAGTCAGAGATGTGCAAAAGACATTGTTTTTCTTTTTTTTGTGTGTGTGCGCAAAAGTCATTATTACTTTCGCGTTTTGTGGCAGCGGTATAATCATATAATCGTGCATAGCACAATAAATAGGTAGGAGAAAATGCTTCCCTTATCTTTTCTTGTTGACATCAGAGGACGTGCGTTCAATTCAATTCTACAATATTTTGGCACAAATTCATCTGTCACTTGGTTATGTGGATTATATGGATACAATACTTTGCCTATGTTTGTTAAGCTGGTAAATTACATGTACTGTATACTGTTGTGTATGCATTTACAAAATAATCAGTTTGTTATTTGTATTTACGCCTTTAGCAGATTTTTGTAATGTCCATAGCTATTTACATTTTTGTGTGTGTTTCCTGGAAATCAAACCCATGACCTTCCTTCGCGTTGACCCTAGTGCCATGCTCTTCCAGTCGAGAACAGGAACGTATTATCATGAACTGCATTAACCCAAGAATATGTCAAATACAAATTGTTAGGTTAATGCAGTTCATGAGAATATTAATTCATATTTGAATGTGTTCTTTTTTTTTTTTTTTTTTTTTTTTTTTTTCAATATTTTTATTTCGAAATTTTCTTTATTTTTATTATAATTTTTAATCCTTATTCTTAAATGATTTTAACCATTTATATTTCTCTCTATCATGGTACACAAAGCAATCTGAATTACTTCTGTCTATAAAATCTGTTTTGGGGCCAAAATATAGTGGTTTTATTAACTATATTTTGCAATGCAAAAATGCTGATTAGGCGGAAAAAAAATAAGATCCTTCATTGAGGAAGTCTAGACCACATACATGTGTTAAAAGGGCTTAATATGTCTGGAATTGGAATTGGTATATGACATTCTGTTTTCTTCTTTTTTATGTGAGCTTGCTGAAGTTATGGAGTTTTGAGATGATGTTAGGGGTTATATAAAGATTGGATTTATATAACAACTGCAAGCGCTTAATGAAGCACATCTTCAGTTATGTTATGAATTTTATTTGTTTTAAATTGAAATAACTTCTGAATGTTACATCAAACATCTATCCTTGATCTTGATCTTTATGTCGCTGTTTCTGTTTTTTGCAGGTGGCTTTATGGAAGGACAGTGTGTGTGATCTATGCCTTCTGTGGTGTTTTGTTCGGGATCTGCTCTCTGACCACTCTCACTATACTCAGCACTGTTTGCTGCCTCAAAGTCTGCTATCCACTTCACGGTATTCATACACTATACATTATAGTTTTTAATGTGTTAAATACAATGGGGTCCAAAAGTCCACAAGTGAAAATGCATCTACAGCCGCGTTTCCACCGCAGGAACTTTCCCCAGGAACTATGGACTTCGGGGTGGTACTAGGTGTGTTTCGACCGCAGGGACCACGGTCTAAATGAAGTACAGGGTAAATATTTCCCCCTCAAAACGGCCCTGATCGGAGGTAGTACTTTTTCAAAGTTCAGGAACTTTCGGGGGTGGGACTTGGGCGCTGAATATGCTGATTGGTTGAGTTTGCGCAGCATTTTGATAGGTCGACTCGACGCAGCATTTTATTTCAACCACTATTTTTAAAAGTCTGTTGCGGTGCTATTCGAATCAACAATGGAGTTTAAAAAATACTGGTTTTAATAATAATAAAAAAAACGTACATTTATTTGCAAAGGACGAAATCCAGTGGGAACTGTAAAGTCGACACGCGCTGTCCTACGTCACCGGACTAATCTTCATGGTACTTTAGACCACGATGGAAACACAGACAGCAGCAGGTCTGGGGGAACGAGTTCCTGGGACAAATTGTTCCGGGTAATTTCTGTGGAAACGGGGCTTATTTTACAATTTATAAATAAAAATTTTTTTTGTTTATTGTCTCAAATCAACATACAGTACTGGTGTTTTGTTTTTGTGAACACTTCAGTTGAGAGAATGATTAAATTACTCACTCATAACCATGGTCCTGTCATAGCCCCTGTCCCAAATGGAACCCTGTTCTTGTGTTCTTGAGTCCACACTTTCATGACGTAAATTATGTTTTATTAACAAAGTTTGGAAGGAGCACATTCAGATAATCTACCCAATTAGCCTAAGGAGGCCTATTTATAAATAGCCAAATCACCTTTGTCCCACGACAGTTTACCAGCATCCCTGTTCCTATCTCAGTAAGGGATGGTGGGTGTACTCTGGGTTCGGGCCACATTCTGACCTTGAATATTTTGTAAATATATATTGAATATGCATACAATCAAGTCACCTTTATTTCTGTAGCACTTTACACAATACAGATTGTTTCAAATCAACTTCAGAATAGTAACATATTCAAATTCTGCTGTAAAGCAGCTCGAACAATAGCGTCATTATACAGCTCGTCAGTTCAGTGTTGATTCAGTTCAGTTCAATAACTGTAAAGTTTATCAATTGTGCATAAATACTGTATTTACAGTGTATTTGTGCACATATGTGTGACACACTCCTGTAACTCCACTGCACACTGAACAAGCAAAAGACACAAGAGAGTAGTGTTTTCCATTTTTCACATCTGTGTAGTTTGGTGTGTATTTTGCAAATCATTTAAAGGGGTCATGAACTGGCTTTTTTTTTATATACTGTTGTCTGAGGTTAACTTATGACGTTCGCGTGGTTTTTACATTCAAAAACATCATAATGAATAAGTAATAGGCTATTTTCTACCCTGTTTTTGAGGCTCTCTCAAGAGACACTCTGTTTTAATTGGTGTGCTGCACTGAAGACTTGGAAGTAAACGCCCACGGCTAGGATTGGATAAGATTTGCATATTTAATGAGCTTCAGCTCCCCTGTCAGTACATGTGGGAATTGTTTTGAAAGCGTGTGGGGAAACGGCAACCGGAATGATTTGCCACGGGGCTCGCAAAATGTCTTTATCAAACAAACACAATGATTCATCTCTCATCCACCCGCGATTGATTGGAATGGTATTTTTTTATTACTTGGCCCGCCCAAACCATGCATCACTAACACACACACACACGCGCGTGCGCGCCCTTCAAATATCAAGTCAAGAGAGTGAACGGAATGTTATTTCACTATTTAACATTGCCTGTCGGCAGGCCAGGCTTACGTTTTGGTAGCCTGTCTGGAAAACACATAGCCCCGTTCTGTAACAATGCAACACTATCACATTTAAAAAACATGTTTTACTCACATACGTGTGTTGCACCATTCCTGTCGGATCCAATATAGAAGGCACAGCATTGTGTTTTAATCTCATTCTGTCTGCAAATCCAGTCTCGACCTTTATCTTGTTTACAAATGATTCCGCGGTGAAATGAAGCAAACAAACGGGCAATGTCTTAGCACGTGAGCTGGAACTTCATTAAAAATAAAGTTCAACCACTCATTCCTAATATTAGAATCCGAAGGAAGCTTATCCAGGGACTGTGTTCTTCCACAACCAGGCACAGCGCAATGTGTTACTCTCTTCAGCATGTTTATAGCTCGGTAGCACGATCCGTTTAGCTCCACGAGTCGGTGGGCTGGGCTACAGAAGCAGGCGTACATATTTATCTGTTGAGGCGGGGTTTGCCCATTCTATTACGTCATTGATCAATATATATTTGAGAGCTCTCGTTTGCTGGGCCTGGTGTCAATAAAAGCTTGTCTTTGACTAACAAGGAAGATTTCAGCTCTGAAACTTACAGGATATTCTTATATCACAATGAACTTTTATATATCAAAGTCTCAAGGGAAAGTTGATTTCTCAATTCATCACCCCTTTAATGGTTTGTGAGTACTATGCAAAAACACCATTAGAAGAGTTCAAATAGTTTTGAATGAAGTGTTTTGCTTTTGCAAAAGATATGTGACATTTTGCATATTGTGTACATGTTTTGTGTGTAGGGTTTTGCGAAATGAAGCCATAGTTTCAGAAATTGTGTGTAAGCAATTAAAAAAAAAAAGTATATTTTATTATATTATTTGTAGCCATTATCTATTCTATAATGTATATGTGTGTATCTCTGTAGGTAATAGGTTCAGCTATGAGCACGGTCGTGTGTTAATAGCATGCGCATGGGCCTATGCTCTCGTGTTTGCTTGCTCCCCTCTCGCCCACTGGGGGCTGTATGGTCCCGAACCCTACGGCACGGCCTGCTGTATCGACTGGGCCTGGTCCAGTCACAACTCAGTTGCCCGCTCATACACCAGTGTGCTCTTCATCGCCTGTTATCTGCTGCCGTGCGGCATCATCATCGTATCCTACACGCGCATACTGCTCACGGTCCGAGAGTCCCGCAGAGCGGTGGAGCAGCACGTCTCAGTGCAGACACGCATGGGCAACATTCAGGCCATTATAGTGAAGGTGAAGGGGCAGTCTTCATTTCTTTTACATAGGTTATTGTTTTAGCAGTTTTTGTGACCAAAATATCCAAAATATATTTTTTGTTACAATTACTAACAAGCGTTTACCTATACTTAAAGCGATTGTTCAACCAAAAATGAAAATTATCCCATAATTTACTCACCCTCAAGCCATCCTAGGTGTATATGACATTCTTCTTTTAGACGAATACAATCAGAGTTATATATATTAAAAAAAATTGTCCTGGTTAATCCAATCATTATAATGGCAGTAAATGGCAGCCCAAAATTTGAAGCCCAAAAAAGTGCATCCATCCATTATAAAAGTAATCCACACCTAGGATGGCTTGAGGGTGAGCAAATCATGGGGTAATTTTAATTTTTGGGTGAACTTTCCCTTTAAGATACGTTTTTAAAACTCTATAGACACAGCAACATACCTACATCACACAATTATCCAAATAGTTAATTTCCCACTCAAAATCACATTAATTACTAAATTATTTTTTATTTAAATATCAAGATTTTTGGCTTTTCCATCACAGAAATAAATACATTTTTTAAATGTATTAAAATAGAAAAGTTATTTTAAATTATTATAATATTTCACAATATGTATGTTTACTGTATTTTTGCAGTGTACAGTATATTTAGCAGCCAACAACTGCCCAACATACAGTCATGTGAAAAAGTTAGAACACCCTATTGAATTCCATAGTTTTCTGAATCGAGGCATAACAAAAAAACAAAAAATATCTGGTCCTTACAGGTCTTAATTTGGAAAATAAAACCTCAGATGAACAACAACACATGACATATCACACCGTGTCATTATTTATTTAGCAAAAAATAAAGCCAAAATGGAAAAGCCATGGGTGACAAAGTTAGGACACCCTTACTGTTAACATAGGAATTAAGAGGGTAAGTAACAGCCAGGCACTGCTTATAAAAGGCCTTTGATTAACTGATCACCAGCAAATGTGATCACCTATATAAAAGCTGAAGTTCTGGCAGTTTGCATTCAAGTGTGTGTTGACACAATGCCAAGGAGGAAAGACATCAGCAATGATCTTAGAGAAGCAATTGTTGCTGCCATCAATCTGCGAAGGGTTACAAGGCTATTTCCAAACTATTTCAAGTCCATCATTCTACAGTGAGGAAGATTATTCACAAGTGGAAGACATTCAAAACAGACACCAATCTTCCCATGAGTGGACGTTCCAGCAAATTCACCCCAAGATCAGACTGTGTAATGCTCAGAAAAATAGCAGACAACCCAATAACTACACCTCAGACTCAGTTAACATGTTAAATGTTAAAGTTCATGACAGTACAATTAGAAAAAAATAGGTCAAGTATGGCATGTTTGTAAGGGTTGCCACGGGAAAGCCTCTTCTCTCTAAAAAAACATGGCAGCACAGCTTAGGTTTGCAAAGTTGCATCTGGAACAATGTCCTTTGGACAGACGAGACCAAAGTGGAGATCAGCGCCATGTTTGGTGAAAACCAAAAGAAACACCTCATACAAAAAATCAAGCATGCTGGTGCGAGGGTGATGATTTCGGGCTTGTTTTGTAGCCACAGGACCTGTGCACCTCAGTTATTGAGACGACCATGAATTTCTCTGTATACCAAAGCATTCTAGAGTCAAATGTGAGATCATCTGTCCAATAGCTAAAGCTTGGCTAAAATTGGATCATGCAACCGGACAATGATCCGAAGATCACCACCAAATCTACAACAGATAAATCATGCAGAAAAAGTTATTGCTAAAATAAAAGTGGATCTACAGGCAATTGTCCTAACTCTGTCACCCATGGTTTTTCCATCTTGACTTTATTTTTGCCAAATAAATAATGACACAGTGTAATATGTCATGTGTTGTTGTTCATCTGAGGTTTTATTTTCCAAATTTTAAGACCTGCCAAGCACTAGATGATTTTTTATTATGTCCTGATAAAAAAAACCATGGAATTCAATAGGGTGTCCTAACATCTTCACATGACTGTACATGTGAATTTCTTCAATGCTGTAAAATGATGGTCCTAATGAAGTTCTTTATGACATCTCTTTCACGATTTTTCTCTGTCTTTCTGCAGCTGAGTGTGGCAGTGTGTATAGGATTCTTCACTGCATGGAGTCCATATGCACTGGTGTCTATGTGGGCGGCGTTCGGCCATTTTGAGGACATCCCGCCCCTGGCCTTTGCCATCCCTGCGGTTTTTGCCAAATCCTCCACCCTTTATAACCCTCTCATCTACCTCTTGCTCAAACCCAACTTCCGCCACCTCCTCTGCAAGGACATGCGCTCCCTGCGAGGGGTTTGCGTGCACCACTGCCTGTGCCAGTGTTTTCCCCGCTGGAGCTACCGCCCATCGCTGGCCCTCAATCTGCGGCCCCTGCGGCGAAGAGGCCAATCCATCTCAGATTCTTTAGGGGGGCCTGTAGGTCCATGCCACTGCAATTGCGAGAGGTGCAATGACCCGTTTGAGCAGTTTAAGCACTACCCACGCCGCTGTCCAGTCAATGTGAACACTGTGCAGTTGTTTCTGCAGGACAGCACCGAACCTGAATTGGAGCCGGAACAAGAACCTAGAGTGATAAAAGAACTCAAACCAAAGAGCCAATCAATGGAGTGTAAGAAGTCTGTGCGGGTGATTGTGAGGGGGCGGAAATGCTCCGAGATTGACAGTCTGGAGATCACCTTGGAAACGGTGCCTGCTAATGGCAAAGCTGCCAAAAACACCAAACCGTAACACCTGAGCCTATGCATGGGTGTGTGTTTATACTCGTGCGGTGAGTGTGTGTATTCACTTGTCTCAGAGAGGAGTAAAATAGACTTCCACATATGCCTCAATTAAGACGCTGAGAATAAATTCAGAACAAACTATTGTGTATTGACATGTCTGCAATGGAGTGCAATGATTTTTTTTTTAAAAAGTTATTTATTTTTTATTTGTAACAAGAGGTTTCTTATCGACAACTGACACAATATATGTGTTTTTTAGCTCATTGAATTTTTAAATGAAGTGTTATGCCATCTTAGCCACCTGAAGAGGGAACAAACACATGCATTCTTGAAAGTTGCTTTGGTAAAGGTGTACGTCTGTTGAGAAACCTTTCAAATCTCTTTAAGTGATATGCTTCAAATTTTGACTCTATTGACGCCCATGTCTGTATTCATTCACACTCATGTATCTACACTCTTAGACGAAACGGTTCTATATAGAACCTCAAGAGGTGTTTTAGGTGTTCCCGTCATGGGATTATTTTATGGATTTGGTTTTAATTAATGATTACAAAAAATATGTAATAATAATATATGCTTAATTTATTAATTAAAATGCTTGTAAACACTATCACTAGAACAAATGGAAATAACCCATTAAACATGAAAGTATATTATCATTTAATACATTTCTCCTTATATAAAACTTTTTTGGCATAAAGGGTTTAGGGTTCTATATAAAACCTGAAAGTGTAATAGTAGATTTAATTACTTTTGTTTCTAGCCCTCTAAGACTGATTAAAAAAATTATTAAATAAATAATTAAGAACTGCTATATGATGCATATTACTCACATTAAGTCACAGAAAAATGAGAAACAAAACCACAATACTGTAAGCAGTTCTACAGAGAAATGCACTGCTATACTATATATAGTATATGAAAAACAGTATGTGAGCTGAGTAGTTTGTCCGAATTCATAGTATTCATAAAACATTAGGCAAAAAGTACATTCAATGGCATTCAGTTGACACTTTACTATCCCATGAGGCCACAGGAGATGGTTTGATTTGTGAATGGAAGTGAAGCAAAGCAACTGATGGCTGTGGATGTAGTACGTTCGAATTTCATTCAGACCAATTGTATATGAAGCTGTAAGTGCACTCATGTGCTTGTGACCAGTTTGCAGGAAAAAATAGCTAATTCAGTTGTTTAAGTGACAAACATATACTTTTGATATATAACAAAAATGCAGTTTAATCAATTATATAAAATATTTATGTCCAGTAAATTTTCACTTTCTATTGGCAGGTGTGGCAAAAGGCTAATTTTGGACCCTGCTTTTGGATCTCTTTTGTGTATCTTATGTGATTGCTACAAGGATCTGTGTGTTTGCTAATCTGAACGGGGATTCAGGGAAACACTGAGTGGATATGCAAAAATAATTCAAAAATATGTGTGTTATATTTGTATGTGTTGAACATCTTAAGTTTTCATAGATAATAAGTTTGTTATATTTAATCACTCATAGTTATTACTGTCAGCTTCATTCAGTGGCCAAAGAAGAGCTCATTTGATTGACATGGGCTCTTTATGTAAGATGTGCCACATATGCCATATAATTTTTTTATTATTATTATTTATTAAAAATCATTATGATTTATTCCAATTATAAGTATTTTAGATATTTATTTAAATTCATTGCCTTTGCTTATTAATTAATTGCATATTTATTTGTTTATTTATTTTTATGTATTTAGTTTTTTTGGATTAATCATTTAAGTCAAGTCAAATATATATAATATCCTGTGGAAAGAACCTTAGTCTGAAAGATCATTAATGCTCTTACTTAATTACTTAAGTATTTAATTACTTAAGTAAAATCCTTTAAAAGTGGATAATGTCTCTGAGTGATGTGCATTGCATGATTGGAGGAATATACTTTTATCGGTGCTTTTTATGAACAGTTTAAACTTCTTTTTTTTTATATATAAAAACTCATTACAGTTGCAAAAAATAAGACTAAAATTGAGTAAAAAGAAGAGTAAAATAAAATGACAAAAAGCTGTCTCAGTCTGTTTTTTTTTTCAGTGACATGAAGTAACACTCACAAATAAAGCATACAATTAAAACAAATTGCAAACATGAATATTTACTAAAATTGGCAGTAGTTCAAACAGTACATTTGTTGTAAAATGATTAATTGCATACTATGAACTTCTATGTGTTAGATGTGGATAGTGAAAAAAAAAAACTAAAACATGGCAATCAAACGTGAACCTCTGTGTTGTGGATGTGTTTGGTTCGATCATTTTTTC